>BRKX01000002.1:40985000-41459669 GCA_026008535.1 Perilla frutescens | reverse complement strand
CAAGATTATAATAGCTCAATTGAAAATTTTCTTTCCGCAAATGCAACTTTAATAGGTATGTTTAATAAAATTTTATAAACAATATAACACATGGTAAAGTATTCAGTACAATGGGCCATTAGTCAATTTCACAGGTCAAGACCCCCATTCAAAAGAAAAATCGTGAGAAAAAATATCACTCATAACACTAAAAAAATATTAGTACTACTACTTCGATATGATTAAATGATTTTATTAATACATTCCAATTTGGGCTTATAACTCCCAATTATGGTGTATATTTATCTTTAAAAAAATTAACCGTTGAGTACAGTGTACGAGTCCAGGCAATAGTGTCGGGCTCTTTGAGTCGCCGCATCAAAAAATTTAAATTAATTCATTTTAATTTAATAATTTTTATTTTCTAGGGAAAAATAGAAAATTCACTAAAAAAATTGCCCACACGCCGCTTGATTGAGAAATTGGTACAACATTGTTGTACCGAATACCATCCCCATATACATTAGGACAACTATTCAACCTCTTCAAATAAGTCAATATATTTAGAATTATATGTTATTTTGGTAATACATATCGTAAGATGTTTAGCTATTGAAACAACTATATTTATTAGGGAGCAAACTTAATTTATTGAATTAAAGATGAGCTTTTATAATAGAAATAATAAAAGAATTTCTAGAAATAACTAGAAAAGAAAAGACAAAAGTCTAGAGAGTCCACTTATGTATTGTAAATTTAGAAAGATAGCTAGAGAATGTGCAGATGAACAAATGATTAGAAATTAGAAATTATCCATGTAAATTAATTTAAATCACATGATAAGTCAGTTGGAGGATAAATAACCGAATTAAACTATATATATAAAAAAGAGAATTGAAAGTGAAGAGACCGGGAATAAGAAGTGAAAAATTTAAAGAAAAATAGTAAATCTTGTGCTATAAAATATATTAATAAGTAGTATTATAAAAATATAAAAATAGTGCTCCTGTAATTCATGAGCTTCTGTATGGAGCACATCTCGTACGGCTTCAGAGCCATCTCTGATTATAAGTATGACTTGAGTTGGTAAAAGAAGAAAGAAAAAAAAGACAAAAATTTGTATGAGACTGCCTAACGGTCTCTTGCGTTAGACGGGTCAAATAGTACCCAAACCCGCCCACAAAAAATTCATCCAAACCCGCCCAAACCCGCAAAAACAGTCAGGCGCGTGGACTCCATCCACGCGGGTATCACTAGGTATAAAGTAAAGTATCATTATGTTTGAAGTAATGTATCACTAATTATATACAGAAATACCACTTAATATGAATTGAAGTATCATACACTATGAAGTATTTTTACATACTAAGAAGAAAATAAATGAATTGTTTTCTGCATAAATCATAATGTGAGTTTTTAATTTAGTTGATTCATTTATGTTTTTTATTTTTTTTTTTGGAATATGTTTGTTAATTTTTCAGACATCATGTATCACCATATATAAAGTAAAGTATCACTAATTAATTATATGTCGAAGTATTGCTTAATATAAATTGAAGTATCAATTATGAAGTGTTTTCACATGCTAAGAAAAAAATAAATAAATTATTTTCTACATAATCATAATGTGGACTTTTAATTTAGTTGATTCGCTTCTTTTTTTTAATATGTTTGTTGATGCTCCAGACAACAAGTACTACCATGTATGAAACTAGCAATGAAGCGAAGTATCATTCCTATGAAGCGTCTGTTAGCCCCCATTTTCTTTACTTTTTTTTTTATTTTTTCAATTTTTTAATTTTTTTCAATTTATTTAATTTTTTTCAGTTTCTTTTAAATCTTCATTTTATATTGAGCTAAGTGCATGAGCCCACAAGTTAACATCGGGCGAATACATTGAGCGAGACGCTGGATGCAAAAATTTAATTAATTCAATTCGATTTTAGGGTTCACTAATTTCATTTTAGAATATATATATATATATATATATATATATTTATCTCATAAAATTTAAATTAATTCAAAAAAATTAAATATATATTTATAAAAAAATTAAAAAATTAAAAAGTGAAAAAAACTAAAAAAAAAAGAAACGAGAAGGGGGTGGAAAGGGGTAAGGAGACCACAAAAAAATAATAATAAAAAAATAAAGAAAGAGAAAATGGTCAAATAGAGATCCGTCTAACATAATAGATCCGTCAGACGGTCTCACACAAGTGTGCCTAAAAAAAAAAAAAAAACAAGATGAGGGGCGTATGCATGGAGAATTTCTTTTTTGTTTCTTTAATTTGTGATTAATTAATAGTTTTCTAAAACTCTTGTGCCCACACACAATATTATTCATACAGATTAATTCGTTTATGTTCAAAAGATTTATAAAGAGCCAAATAAATAACAGGCATATATAAATGAAGCACTATCACAAGAAAATAAAATATCGCACCCCAACATCTTAATTCTACTCATTTTATATATCCATATTATATTCATGGTAGAAAAGGGTGCACGACGTCATTATCAAATTTTATTTCATTTTTTTTCTTATATATTATTTTTGCACCTTCATTTTCTCGATTAACGTGGTTAGACTAAATTTGGCTTTAATTTCGATATGTATTTTTAATTCATAATATAATCTTCATGTTATATAATGTATGGGATTTAAAACTATATATATATATATATATATATAGGGGATGGTTCTGGTGTAAACCATTCATGGTGTGTAAACTGTAAACCAATCTACAACTACACATCCATCAAAATCCAATGGTCAAGATTTGGTCAAATGGGCGGTGACATTCATGTAAATAAAGGGAACTTCAAAAAACGCGGTGGCATTTTGGTAATTTTTACGTTTTGGTTAAAATTAAAAAAAAAAAAAAGAATCGGACTTCCAGGATGCGGGCTAACGGAGACACAATCATATGCTAACGAAGTAGAATTATTTCATGTACAACACCTAACTTTAAACACAAAACTGATTTTGTTAGGAAATTATTAAATGACAACTTTTATATGGTTGGAAAGCTAGTCAAGCCTAATTTTCAACAAAAAATAATTTCAAAAAAATATGAATCGTGGACAAAGTTATATTTGTTTGATTGAAGGTTGTTAGTTGCATTATTTGGCTTTAATCCACAACATTATTTCTTTTGTTAGCATTGCATATAACTTTTTTTAGCATTACATAATACTTCTGTTAGCATAAGACAGTGCTAACAACAACAAATGATAAAATTCAATAAAATAAAATTGTTAAACTCTAAAATTGATGTGATAGCAATATAACTAATCATGATGCTAGCGAATCATCTGTCACATGCTAACGAATCATGCTTAATTGAGATGGATGTTATACATTAATAATACACATGCAACATTAAACACGTATGATTCTATTATCATATATAATTATACTACATTAGCATCATTATAATATTTTAGTTTGCATATGCCAATGCTAACGTCAGCAGTGCATTAACATTCTCATATAAAAAATCTCTTAATGCATTAATGTATTGTTCATTGTGAATATAATTGATACTAATGAAATATTTGTTATATACTAATGAAACACATCCTAATTGAGATTAAATAAATATTTATAACAATATAATTGATGTTAGTGAAGTATATATTAATTGAAATGTAATAAATATTTACAGTAATATAGTCGATGCTAATGAAATATTTGACATATGCTAACGAAGCATTTGTCATATGCTAATGAAACATTTTTTTATATGCTAACGAAACATACCTAATTACGATTGAATAAATCTTTATCGCAATATAACTGATGCTGACGAAACATTTGCCATATGCTAAAGAAACATATGCCGTATGCTAACGAAGTATTCTGAGCTTAAATTGTCATATGCTAACGAAACATATGACGTATGCTGACGAAGTATTCTGAGCTTGAATACGCGTGAAAAATAAAACTTTTGTATTTTTCGTCCATATTTTTTAAAATAAACATATGCTTCACTGATCTTAAATGAAAGAGGATAAAAAGACCTTTAATTTGATATATTATTTGTGTTAATCCGATGAAAAACGAGCAAGTTATGATCGTTCGAAGTTTTTAAGAATTTTTTTAGATACTGAGTCAGCATGACATCAACTTTTCTTTAATAAAAGGACGAAAATACCCCATAGACTGAAAAAAGTAGCGAAAATAACAAAAATACCACCGCATGTTTGATTAAATATGAAGCGCCGATTTTTAAAGGATGTGTGGTGATAGATTGGTTTACAGTTTACACATCAGAAAATGGTTTACATTTGATCCATTCCCTATATATATATATATATATATATATATATATATATAACTATGTTCAAGGGGCAACATTTTTTTTTGTACATCAGGTTGGCCAAAATAATCTTAGAAGCTTTTCAAAGTATGCGATTTTAATCATTTTTGTCATAATTTTACCCCAAAATTTTGGGAATTATGGGCTCTCTTGCAAGGGGTTGCAATTTCAGCACGATTTTTATTAAATCTCAGTACAATATCAAAATTTAGATTTAAACTTATATATAGGGGCGGTCCTGAGAGCGTGCTCGAGGTGCACCGTACAAGGCCCTTCGAATTATAGGACCACTAAAATTATATATATATATATATATATATATATATAGGGAGTTTCTGTTTGCACCACCGTATTTACTCTTTGCAACCCAAAAGAAAAAAAAGAAAAAATAAAATATCCATTATGCCCGAACAGAAGACTTCGAACATATTCAGAATGTTCGAATACACAACTTCGAACGGAACGCGATTTTTTTTTATGCTTTTAATTTTCAGATTTTATGTTTTTTTAAGTAAGGGCATTATAGTCAATTTTAAGGGTGCAAAGAGTAAAAAAGAGGGTGCATGGAGAAGCTATGGTGCAAAGAGTAAATATAGGGGTGCAAACAGAAACTCCCATATATATATATATATATAGTATTATTAATTTAAAAAAAAATTATTTTAGTCCAATTAAGTTTAACCTATTATGTTTTTAAAAATTAAAATAGTTGTAGCCTATTAATTGAAAAGTCCTATATTATTTTGGACTTTTAGGATATTAAGTAAGAGTATGTGTTTTTTTAGACATCCAATTGAATTAAGTATATGTTTTCTTTAACTCTCCAATTGAATTCAAACTCTTTTAGAATCAATTATTTCATCTATACAGTAGATCAAGTAATTGAATTTCTAAAAAAATATTTGATCAATTCACTTCATATGGAAAGAACTTTGCATCTTCTAATAAATTGAATATACTAAATTAAATGATGTTACTTTAAAAGCAAGTTGTGAAAATCTTGATAATATTTTAAAGCATGAAGGGTTTAGCAATCTTCATGGTCAATAGTGTTTCAAGTTCATTACAATATCTTTTACTAAAACAATAAAATACAAGTCTATATATATTAACTTAATTAAAGAGGTTAAATAGTTGTCCCAATGCATGTATTGCTTATAAAATTTTATTAATCATATATGTTTTGTATAAAATAAGTTTTTCAAAATTGAAGATACTAAAATCTAATTTTTGTTCGACCATGTCACAACAAAGATTGAATGGACTTGTTTGATATCCATGAACATGATTTGCTATTAAATATTGATTGTGAAAAATTTATAAGCAAGTTTGCTTCCAAAAAATTCTAGAAGAAATGTCTTTAAAAGATGTTGTTCAAAGTAAGTTTTTTCCTTTTGTTTCAAGATTGTTCGAAAATGATAGTGAACTTATGAGTTGGATGATTTTGAAGTTTTCATGATTTTGAACAAACATACTTCATGATTTTGAACATTAAAGATAGTTTATAGAGATTTTTTTTATCTATGATATGCATAGAAATTTAAACAATATGATTATGCTATTTTTATTATGCATAAATTGTACATTCAACAAATAAAGGCACCATTTTTAAGAATAGAATAGGGCATCTCAAATTTCAGGATCTCCTGTATATATTAAAGAATTTAATATATCAACAGACCATTATATAACTAACTAACTAACAACCACTGTAGGTTGGTCAAATTATGGTAGATTTTAAGACCTATCGATGGATTGATAGAAATTTGACCGCACACTCTATATGGATATTACATTTCTACAAATAGTTAAGCTTTTTATTTGATGTGTGGCTTTGCACGTGTGGGAGATCCGATTTCTAAATTGGAAAGCCGAGCTGGATCCAACTGAATTAAACCGGATCTACTACAATATCGATTCTGACCCGTAACTACCGGGCAAGTGGCCAACTTCAACTACCATCACCATTTTCAACTTCAAACTTGATTAGACTTAGTGGGCCAAACACCACTTTTTGGGCCTAATAAAGTAAGGCCCAAAATCAAGATCCATCAATCATTTACTTTCGAACAACCGGCCGCCTTCACTAGGTATGTGCAAATGATTGGTGACCGAACTGAACCATTGAAAAAATGAAAGAAAAAAAATCAAAGTAATTCATATAACCGAACCATAATTCTTTGGTTTGATTTTCAACGAATCAAACTATATTTTGAATATAGTTCAAAATGAAACCAAAATTAAAGATAAAATTATCAAACCAATCAAATTAAATAGGTCTGTTCGGTTCCATTTTTTTTTTGTTCAGTTTTAAACATCCCTAACCCTCACCCACAATACTCATTACTATTTTACCATTATAGCAGATGTCACAATATATAAAAGAGTAATTCTAAACGTAACTAAATTTTAGGATAAATTACACTTTGATACCTGACCTTTCGACCTTTTAACAAAAATGTCCTGACTTTTATATATTTACAGTTTGATACATAACCTTGTAATTTTATCAAATATACCCCATAGTCAACGATCTTGTACTTTATAGCATATGTGGACTACTAGAAATCTTATGTGGATTTTTATAATGCCACATCATACCTAAAAAATATTATAAACTTAAATTTCCATGTAACTTAAATAAATTAACCTCACTTTTAAACTGTAGTTTATATAACTTGAAACCAAAGTTATATCAATTTATATTGTGAATGTATATAATTTATATAAAAATGTGTTAAATCATTTCATTTTTTATATTGGTCTAATGTCAATTAAAATATTTATGTATATTACTACCATCACTTATTGAAGAAGTCATACCTAAAATTCGATAAGAATACATATAATTATTCATTTGTTGTAGATCTGGAAATCTGCAATTAATCGTATCAGTCCGGAGCAGCGGCCAATCTGTGAAACAAAATCAGAAAAAACGTAAGAGCCAAAGATCGTCGGGGGGTTGACGATCGTTGGGCCTCCGAAGCTCAAGTCAGGAAAAGAAAAGGAATAGAAAAGGATAAGATATGAAATAATTGAATAATTGAGCCAGTGACTGGAAATCAAGAGAACGTCGTTCAAATCTAGAAAAACGTAGAGAAGAAGCCTGAATGTTGAATCGCCTGAGTGGCTGAGTGGAATTAGGGTATGATGTGAAGCTTGTGGGTATTTCAGCGTACCCGTCAAATGAGGATGGGGGTCTCCTTTTAAAGGTGGAGGTAGCAACTAGGGTTTGCGAGGATCGCGGAGGAGGTTGAAAGACGTGCCGACTCCTCTGAACCCGTCAATCTTACCGGATAAGGCGGAACTGATCGTTAACTCAAATTTAAAATTGAACGCTTGTCTATTGGAATACCGATTGTACGCTATCGCTCAACCCTTTTGGGCCAGCATTTTAGGTTGACGAAAAATGACCACTACAGTTAGCCCCTCATTGTCTAGGTTTCAGCATGAGAGCTGGAGAATGAATCGTAATGCAAATAAACAGGTAATGACATAAGACGTTCGTCGAGATGTCGAACATTGAGCCCAAGTAAAAATTAGAAAAGATCGCCCCAATAAATGAAAATGACCTTAGAGGTCGAATGTCTAAGCTTTGAGTGCAAGCTGTAAGGTAGGACGATCGAGGTTTTGAAAGCAAACCATAAGATCGAACACTGAAGCCCCGAGTATGGGTTATGAAGCTGAACAACCCAAGTCATAAAATAACTTGGAGGTCGAACGCCTAAGCTTTGAGTGCAAGCTGTAAGGTAGGACGATCGAGGCTTTGAAAGCAAACCGTAAGATCGAACACCGAAGCTCCAAGTATGGGCTATGAAGCTGAACGACCCAAGTTATAAAATAACCTGGAGGTCGAACGCCTAAGCTTTGAGCGCAAGCTGTAAGGTAGGACGATCGAGGCTTTGAAAGCAAACCGTAAGATCGAACACCGTAAATCTAATATTACTTGTCATAAGTCACTATTGTTTGCCAAACGCACATGGGATTGACCTTGATGCTTTTAAGACCCTAAGGTCGACATTTGGCTTAGTAGACCATCTTTGACGTAGTAGACCCTAAGGTGCGTAGTGGACCCTAGGGTACGCTGTAGACCCTGAGGTCGATTTTTGACGTAATAGACCCTAAGGTACGCAGTAGACCCTAGGGTACGCTGTAGACTCTGAGGTCGATTTTTGACGTAGCAGACCCTAGGTTGGCCAGTGCATCTGCATGTCGATTTTCCTCCCTCGCCACGTGGGTAACTTCTATTTCTGTGAACGATTTTGATAGTTCCTTCACCATGGTAAGGTATGCTGACATTCTAGAATCTTTTGCTTGAAAATGTCCTCCGAACTGACTTACAATAAGTTGTGAGTCACTTTGTACTTTGATGTTTGGTATCTTCATATCTTTGGCTAAGGTCAGTCCGGCGATCAGTGCTTCATATTCTGCTTCATTATTTGTTGTCTTGAATCCACATCGAACCGCTCTTTCAACAACGTCGCCTTTGGGAGAGATCAATACTATACCCAATCCACTCCCCTTGAAATTACTGGAGCCGTCAACTTGAAGGGTCCAGTGGTTTGAATTATCACCTTCGGTTATTGAGAGTAGTTCTTTTTCGGCAAGCTCATGCTGCTCTGATGAAAAATCTGCAATAAAATCGGCCAAAACCTGTGATTTTATTACAGTCCGGGGTAAATAGGTGATGTCGTACTCTCCAAGCTCTACTGCCCACTTTGATAATCTGCCGGATAAGTCTGGCTTGCTCAACACAGTTTTTAGTGGAAAGGTCGTCACCACCGTGATTGGGTGCGCCTGGAAGTACGGCTTCAACTTTCGCGAGGCCATGACTAGTGCGAGGGCTAATTTTTCAAGTTGAGTGTATCTGGTCTCTGCATTGAGTAGCGATTTGCTGGCATAGTAGACAGGGTATTGTCTTCCCTGTTCTTCACGAACTAACACTGCACTTAAAGAGTAAGCAGATACGGATAAATAAATGAAAAGTACCTCACTTGAGTTAGGCTTCGAGAGCAAAGACGGACTTGAGAGATATGACTTAAGTTGGTTGAGAGCTTGGTCGCACTTTGGTGTCCACTCGAAGTCTTTTCCCTTTCGGAGTGTGTTGAAGAATTGATGGCTCTTGTCAGAATATTTTGATATGAAACGACTAAGTGCTGCCAAACGACCCGTGAGCTTTTGTACTTCTTTGATATTGCGGGGTGCCTTTATATTTTCCACTGCCCTGATTTGGTCGGGATTAGCTTCGATTCCTCTTTTTGTGACGAGGTACCCTAGAAATTTTTCCCGACGTTACTCCGAAAGAACATTTGGAGGGGTTAAGCTTCATGTTGTATTTTCTTAACACTTCGAATGATTGCCTTAGGTGCCCAATGTGATCTTTGGCTTGTAGTCATTTTAGAAGCATATCATCTATGTAGACTTCCATCGTCGAACCTATTAACTTTTTGAACATACGATTAACCAGCCTCTGGTATGTGGCTCCTGCATTTTTTAATCCGAACGGCATGACTTTATAGCAGTAGATGCCTCGACTTGTGATGAACGCTGTTCTTTCTTGATCATCTGGATGTAAGAGAATCTGATTATACCCAGAGAAAGCATCCATGAAGCTCATTATCTCATGTCCTGCTGTTGCATCGACAAGCGTGTCGATGTGAGGGAGTGGAAATGAATCCTTTGGGCATGCCTTATTTAGATCAGTGAAGTCAATACACATTCTGTTCTTTCCATTCTTCTTCTTTACTACCACAACATTAGCTAACTAATCAGGGTACTGCATCTCTCGAACTGAACCGATATCGATTAGCTTATGAACTTCTTCCTCTATCACTTGATTTCATTCTGCTGCAAATTTTCTTCTTTTTTGTTTGACTGGTGGGTGATTAGGATCGACTTGTAACCTGTGAGTGATGATAGAAGGATCGATACCTGTCATGTCAGCGTGTGACCATGCGAAGCAATCATGGTGTTTTGACAAAAACGCGATTAACTCTGCTCGCATTTCAGAAGTCAGTCTTGACCCAATTTGAACGATGTGGTCTGGGTAGTCGGGATGAATCTGTATTTCGTCGAGATCTTCCATTTCAGGTTTGACGTAGGAGGTCGACCCTGAACTTTCTCCTTGCTCATATTTTGAATTTGAGCTTTCTCCGTATTCATATTTTGAGTTTGACGTCGATGCCTCATCAATTTGGTTTACTTCTTGTACCTGCACGTGGTTAGTCTTGAAAGCCGATCTGTAGCAGTCTCTTGATGCAATTTGCTCTCCACGGATCTGTCTAATTCCCCATGGGGTTGGAAAGCGTATGACTTGGTGGTAGGTCGAGGGTATAACTTTTAGTTCGTGAATCCAAGGTCTCCCCAGGATGACGTTGTATGTTGAGGGTGCATCGATAATTTGAAACTTGGTGTGTAGGTTAACCCCTTTCGTATGCACAGGTAGTGTAATTTCACCTATGGTGGCTTTATGCTCGCCGCTGAATCCAATCAAGGTCATTGATTTTTTGACGATGTTAGCCTCGGGGACCTGCATTCCTTTCAAAGTAGATAAAAAAATGACATTAGTCGAACTCCCACCATCAATGAGAGTCCTCTTGATCATGCAGTTAGAAATAAGGACTGAAATAACAAGTGCATCGTGGTGCGGGTGTGAGAGTTCAGAAGCTTCGCTGTTGGTGAAACTCAAAGTTATGAGTTCCATTTCGGTATCGGGCTTTGGTATCATGGGCGTGTATTTCAGAGATCTGCAGTGTCGTTTTGCTGATGCTTGGGACACTCCGCTAACCTCGGATCCTCCAGTTATGCAATTAACCACATGCTCAATTGGTGGAGGCTTTGGTGGATCCCTCAGATTCTCATCATTTTTGCTGAAGGTCTGCTTCTCCTTATCAGTCAGCAAATATTTCAAATGGCCTCGCTTGAGTAGGTCGATGACTTCGCGACATAATGCGATACAATCATCTGTTCTATGGCCGTGATCTTTGTGGAATTCGCAGTACTTTGTTCTGTCACGTTCATGATCTGGACTCCTCATCTTGGGCGGCCACTTCACTGTACTACCGAGTTCCTTCAGGGCATTGACGGCTTCTGAGGGTGTGATGCACAGGTTGTATTCTGGAAAGCGTCGATCATATGGATCTGAAATATCCTCTCGACCTCGAGGTCTGTAGCGATCATTGTGGGGGTAAGGGTCGGTTCTTCTTCTACCATTTCTGCGGGAGTCTCTTCCTTCATCTCGACCTCTTGGCTTGGGTCGATAATATTGTTCTTCGTCTTCCTCCCACTTAATTTGTGCCCATGTCTTTGCTAAAATATCATCCATTGTCTTACACGGGTACTTTGTGAGTTCTTTGTAAAGGTCTGAATCCCTCTTTAGCCCCTTTCTGAAGGCTGATATGGTGGTGTCAGCGTTGCAGCCTGGTATCTCTACCTTTTCTCTATTGAACCGTGCAACATAATTCCTAAGTGTTTCATTTGGATACTGACTAATGGCGTAGAGGTCATCTGAATGTTTCTCAATTTTCCGGCTGCTGGCAAATTGTTCTACGAAAAGATCTGTGAGTTGTGCAAATGATCCAATCGAAGCATTAGGAAGGTTCGTGAACCACTGCAGTGCGGCTCCTGATAGGCTGGACCCAAAACCCTTGCACATGCAGGCTTCTCTGAGGTACTTTGGTATTACTGCGATGAACATCTTCTGTTTATACTGTGCGATATGGTCATCTGGATCTGAGGTTCCGTTAAATAACTTCATAGATGGTAGGGTGAATTTTGACGACATCTCTGTTAACTCAATTTCATCCACGAACGGTGAGTCAGCAAAGCTATTTGGTGCAGCCTTGCAGATTGGTAGAGGTACACCGGGAATTCGCGTTATCATTGCCTCGATACCAGCCAGTCGTTGCTCCAATTCACTTAGGTGATCGATCATTCTCTGATCGAATCCCTGGTTAAACCTGCGTTGCTGTTCAACCCTTTCTTGCTCGAGGGTCTGGTGTCGGAACCTTTCCTACCCAGAAGCATGATACTCAAACCCTGGAGGTGGCCTTAGCGGGCTCTCTTCCATTTGTTGTCTGGTGTCTACCTTCTGTGCTGACGCGCTAGTACCTGCAATAAATGGATCAGTAAAAGTAACAGATCGACGACGCTCAGAATATACTGAATTTGGCTCGCCGAACAGATTTGTGGGTTTAATGTAGTTCAGATGACGCGTGTTGTCATTGATGGTCAGATCTTCAAGTTTACTGCGGAGTGAAGCGTTCTCTGATCTCAAAAGCGCTAACTCCCCCGTGGTGTTTGCCATTTGATGCTGTATATTCCTCAGAACATCAGCCAGCGACAGATCAACATCGGGCGAAGGCGTAGCGATTCTGCCATCTTGCTGGGGTCCTTTTCCATCTCTGCGACTCTCATTAGGCGTTGTCATTTCGTTTCACGAATAGATCGCTGCCCCACGGTGGGCGCCAAATTGTAGATCTGGAAATCTGCAATTAATCGTATCAGTCCGGAGCAACGGTCAATTTGTGAAACAAAACCAGAAAAAACGTAAGAGCCAAAGACCGTCGGGGGGTTGACGATCGTTGGGCCTCCGACGCTCAAGTCAGGAAAATAAAAGGAATAGAAAATGATAAGATATGAAATAATTGAATAATTGAGCCAGTGACTGGAAATCAAGAGAACGTCGTTCAAATCTGGAAAAACGTAGAGAAGAAGCCTGAATGTTGAATCGCCTGAGTGGCTGAGTGGAATTAGGGTATGATGTGAAGCTTGTGGGTATTTCAGCGTACCCGTCAAATGAGGATGGGGTCTCCTTTTAAAGGTGGAGGTAGCAGCTAGGGTTTGCGAGGATCGCGGAGGAGGTTGAAAGACGTGCCGACTCCTCTGAACCCGTCAATCTTACCGGATAAGGCGGAACTGATCGTTAACTCAAATTTAAAATTGAACACTTGTCTATTGGAATACCGATTGTACGCTATCGCTCAACCCTTTTGGGCCAGCATTTTAGGTTGACGAAAAATGACCACTACAGTTAACTGTAGTAATATTTATGTATATTACTACCATCACTTATTGAAAAAAAAAAATTATTTAAATCTTTTATATATTATGTGATATTCATTAAAAATAATTATATAAAAAAATAACATTAACATATTTAATGAATGTACTATATTTCAAATTAAACAAACCCGCAATAATTTTCTCATTTTCTAATTTATTAAACTTATATGAAAATAAATAAAGTTTTTAATATTTATTTTTTGAGAAGGACTTCTGTACATAAGTCTGATGGGCCGGCCCATCAGACTGACCCGACCCGACCCGCTATAAAAAAACTTCGGCAGACGTGTGTACCACACGCGCGCAGGCCACGCGCGCCCACGCACAGCGTGTGGGTACACGCGCCTGTACTATTTTTTTTTTTTGAATTTTTTATTATTTTTTTGATATTTTTTCTATTTTTTTTTATTTTTCAGTTTTTTTTTGTGTGTTTCCGCCCACCCAAATTGTATACCCTAAAGTACAATTAGTAAACCCTAAAAATTGAAATAAATCCCTAAAAACACCCAAAAAAATCCCCTAAAAACACAAAATAAATCCCTAAAAACACCAAAAAAACCCTAAAAAACACAAAATAAACCCCTAAAAACACCCCCCCAAAATCCTAAAAAACACAAAATAAACCCCTAAAAACATCCCAAAAAAAATACTAAACCCTAAACCACCCCCCCCAAATTATGAAGCCTAAAAAACCTAACCCCCCCTCAAACTCTAAACATTAATTGGAATGAAAAAAAAATCACAATTTAAACCACATAAACTCATGAAAGATAAGTAGCAGACCAATTACTATTTAATGATACAATTGGTACTTTTTGCCCTTTAAATGGTACATTTTAGTGTAAAAATTGATACTACATTTTATCAGTTTTTTTGGGGGGGCAAGTCGGGTCAGGGTTGACTCGCGACCCGGCCCGTCTGATAGGTCTGATAAGCCCAATTTTGGCTTTCAAAGTCTGATAGAAGTTATTATCTTATTTTTTTAAGTATGATGTGACATTATAAAAATCCACATAAGATTTCTTGTTGTTCACATATGTTATGGGGTACTAGGTAGTTGATCATGTGATAGATTTGATATAAGTTTACAAGGTTCGGTATCAAACTGTAAACATATAAAGATTGTGACATTTTTGTTAAAAGATTGAAAAGTCAGATATCAAACTGTAATTCGCCCCAAATTTTACTCTTCATAACCTTCGTTATATGTTATAATATAAGAAAATTATTTGAAATATCTATTTTCCCCATACAAATTTTTTCCTTTTCACAGATCATAGCCCCCCGTCGATGATCCCCTCTTCCATAATTTTGATTTCTTTCATCCCTTTCTTCTTGTTTTTTTTTTGAAGCCATTAACATTTAACAACGACCATCCATTAACATTTAACAACGACCATCCAACTCTTCCCTCATGACCTCACCAATTATTCATGTGAATTGAATTAGTTCAATCAGTTATTCGACAGAAAATAAATGAGAATGTAAAGTCGTAGTAATTTAATCTAACGTTTCACAATAAGCAAATTTGAAGTAGTGAAATTTGAATATTAAAGGGAGGAGATTGAGTTGGAGTGGACGAAAGCAGGACAAGAGATAAGCGCTTTATAAACCACTACCTGGCTTATTGCCCAAAAATCAAGAATTTCCCACCACCTTAATGATAATGTGTGAATTTGCAGAAATTGGACGTCATTTTGCTGCTACGAGCCCCTGTATTTTCTTCTTTGTTTCCAGATTTTTTAAAGTCAATATAAGTGAGGATACAATCAAAAAAAGTTAAGAGGGCCAAAAAGAACATTGAAATTATATTTTTTATTTTTTAAATTACGGGGGCTATAGAGGGTGAATTGACGGTTGTGCGGTTGTTCCTACATAAAACTTAAAAGCCTCCAAATATACTCAAATATATGTAAACGTATTTACATTTCTATTCAAGTCTTTGGGAAAAAAAACTAAATTATATTTCTTTACTATTATTTCACCCGCGCGTTGTGCAGTTATTGCCGACGAATATGATGTTATTTAGTCCACAATTAGTGTCACAAACAATATCTCATCTTATGTTTGAAATTTTTTATTATAATTATTTATTTTATGAATAAGATTTATTTTATTGAATTACAAAAATTTTAAATACGGATTAGAAACGGAGTGGGTCATTCATATGAAGTCAAATGTTGAGCCTTTAAAACATATAAATAAAAAAATAAGGATATAACAAAAATAAAATTATAAAAAAATCTAAAATTTTATTAAGATGAACAAAAATTAGAAAGTATATTTTAAATATATATATATATATATTTACATCTATGACGTATAACATTTTTTTAGAGGTTTAAACATAATAAATAATTACAAAAGATAACTCAAACATATATAGGAACAAATTTTTAATTTTTAAAATTAATGGACTCTTATTAAAAAAATAAAAAGAGTTGTGTTGCACATGCCAATGTAGAACTCCTAATTTTACTATTGGTGGTGCATGCTTGGTAGTGTTATTGAAATAATAATTGCATTTGTTAAATGGATAATTGTTCGTCTCTTTGACTGCTGTAACTTGTTATTTCCTCTTCTCAAAATTCAAAATTCTGTAAGTGTAAAATATCAAAGTAATTAATCATCAATCAACAATTTATTATTATTATTTTATAAAAAAAATACTATTTCAAAATCATACTTAGAATAATTATAAGTTTTGCAATTATTGTATACTGCAATCATTGAGTTATTAATATATATTAATATTGCGCACAGTTTATCTAAGTGTACACAAATTAAAATGTAGTCCTATACATTTTAACATTTTGAAAATTTTATATTCTAAAGTTTCTCAACCATTAACAAATATTGTACATTACATTAATATACTAAAAACAATAATATTCTTTTAAGTAATTTTAATACTTGTAGTTGGACATAATAATAAAAAAATGGAATTGAATAAGAAATTAAAAAAAGAACGAATTAAAAGAGTTTACAACAATACTTAAACCCAAAATCTTTGCCCATAAGCATAATTTAACCATCTCAATATATCTCTAACAAACTAAAAAAATTACCACACGCGTCTATTCTTCATTCTTGAAAATTGTATTAAATTTCAAGACTTTATCACACACTTGATATTGAAAACCTTACAATTTCAAATTTGTTTTGCAATTTGGCGGCCTAAACAATTGTAATTGTTTGTCAGAAGAATTTGAATCCCAAAACTACACCAATAACCTATGAAAAAAAGGTTACATCAATTTTAAGCTAATTTTCTATTTACAATACCTTCCACTCTTTAGATTTAATATTTTTCCCAACACTGCTACAATTCTGAACAGATTTAACTTCATTTATACAAATTTATGTTGGATTTATTATTATTATTTTTACATTTTTTTAAACATAATAATCATACATATTATTTTCTTTGACTATGGAGTATGGACAAACTAAATAGTAGAATGATTTTTGCAGTTTTGAGACTACGACTGCTACTACTGTATCTTTGGTTCAGCATTCATCTATTTCCAATGAAATAGAATAAGAAGAATATTTCATTGAAAATACATTATAAAAAAATAAAAAATGATAAGGGTTAATTGCTAAAAAATGCACCACCTTTCAACGAATTTGCAAATTAGAGACCACTTTTCAAACGTTTCAATAAAGACACGACCTTTCATTTTGTAGCAAAATAGACACCCCCTTTCTTTTCCGGCCATTGGTAAAATGACGTGGCTTTATTTATTTCCTACGTGGACTATGATTCCTACGTGTACTTGCCACGTCAATATTTATTTTTTAGTTAATTGCCAAAAACTGCACCACCTTTCAACGAATTTGTAAATTAGACACCACTTTTCAAAACGTTTCAATAATGACACAACCTTTCATTTTGTAGCAAAATAGACACTCCTAATTTTTCACGAGACGTGGCTGCAATTGAGGGTATTGACATGCTGATGTACAAAAAACCCATGAGAAATTAAATTCCATCAAGTCAAATTATAATAGATTTTACGCAAGATCGAATTAATTGGAGACATTCAGAATTGTTTGAATTAGAAGAGAAGGAGTGGTGGATGCCGCCAACCTTTCTGCTACCGCCACTGGTTTCCGCCAACCTCGGCCACTGGTTTCCGCGGTCACTCTTCTCGAAATCATCGACACCACTGCTAGGGAGGGAGGTGGATGCACCAACCTCGCTGCTGCCGCCACTGGCGCCGCCGCGCAGCAGCGCCGTCTTTGGAGGCGGCCATGAGGCCTGAGATACCGAATTGCCAGCGGCGGGAGGAAACGCAGGAGGAGGAGAGATGTTTTTTTTTTCTTTTTAATATTTTATTTTATTTTATCTATTGATTTTATTATATTTTTATTTAATAAGGATATTTATGTAATTTTATAATTATTTATTTTTTTGACTTGTATAATTTAGTTGTGCAAATAGAAACACCCTTAATTGGAGACATTCAGAATGTCTCCTTCTCTTCTAATTCAAGAGCAATTATGAGTGTCTTCAATTAATTCGATCTTGCGTAAAATCTATTGTAATTTGACTTGATGGAATTTAATTTGTCATGAGCTTTTTGTACATCAGCATGCCAATACCCTCAATTGCAGCCACGTCTCGTGAAAAATTAGGAGTGTCTATTTTGCTACAAAATGAAAGGTTGTGTCATTATTGAAACGTTTTGAAAAGTGGTGTCTAATTTACAAATTCGTTGAAAGGTGGTGCATTTTTTGGCAATTAACTAAAAAATAAATATTGACGTGGCAAGTACACGTAGGAATCATAGTCCACGTAGGAAATAAATAAAGCCACGTCATTTTACCAGTGGCCGGAAAAGAAAAGGGGTGTCTATTTTGCTACAAAATGAAAGGTCGTGTCTTTATTGAAACGTTTGAAAAGTGGTGTCTAATTTGCAAATTCGTTGAAAGGTGGTGCATTTTTTGGCAATTAACCCAAAACGATAATAAATATATTAACTTTTCTCATTAACTGGAGTGTTTTTACTATTAAATGCATATAATACTAATTTGTATTAGGAATTTGTTATACATATATACTCAAAATTTTGTGATAGTGCCAAAAAAAAAGTTTTTAAAATTTACATAGAAAATCAATATTACTAATACCAAAGCACACTTTTATTTTATTTTACTTTTGTAATGGTCTTGATAGTAAAATAAATTATGAATTAACAAAAAATATAATAATATATTACCACAACAAACTGATCTCGCATGAATAAGTATTATTATGTTGCCATTAAATAATACTAAAATATATATAAAATCAAATACATAAGGATAATTTTATTAAGCCTGCTAATTTGAAAGCACATACATGACAATAATTAAAGAAAAAGAAATGAATATTAGTAAGTGTTAGAGTTAGTTCACTTCTCTCCACCAACATCCACCGCTCCCTCTTTTTTTAATAATTATCTATTTACTAAAATTTTAAAATATAGAAATAACAATATAACACTATGTAGTTTATAGTTAAAAGTATCAAATATACTGCAGTTTACATTTTCGATTATAGCTATAGAAATAAGTTCAAAAAAAAAGTATAACAACAAAATGAGAATGAAAAAAAAAAGAGAAACAAAGTAGTCCGACAAAAAATAGATTGGCTCCCAATTTTATGATTTTGAATTTCAACTCTGCTTCGTTTTCTGTGCAACAAATATGGAGAGAAGCAACTTTTACACCTAATAAAAATATTTTGCTTAAATAAAGAATTTTCAGAAATTGATTGATTATAAAAATATTTTTGCATGAGAATTCTGAAAAGACATTTTTGGACGGGATTTTTGGGAGGGAAACTGTAGCTTCACAACTTTATTTTAATATATATTTATATATTTAAAATATTGGCGCTATAGGCAGATTTTTTTTAAAATTTTTTAATATGGAGATATGTAAATCGTACAAGCTTATTTCGAGTAGTAGTACCATATAGAATATATAATAATTTTTTTAATAAATTAGTTAAGATGTAATAATTTGACAAATATATCTTATCTCTCTCACCCATATCAAATCATTTTAAAATGTGAAATACTTGCATGCACAAGGTGCATATAAGCCTTATTTCAGACGGGCGGGTCAAATTCGCGGGTCAATTCATTTTGAGGGGTCAACGCAGGTCAATCCGTAAAAAAAAAATTCCTGCAAAATCAGTATCAACAGTAACACTAAAAAGTATTATTCAAAAAGTAAGGCGTCTGCTACTTATGTTATACCAGTTGATTTAGTTCAAATCGTTATTTTTTCCATTCAAATTAATGTTTGAGTTTAGGACTTCATGATTTTTTAGCGGTTTATTTTGAGGTTTTTAGGGTTTTTTTTGGGAGAGGGGGGAGGGGGGAGGGGTTTATTTTGTATTTTTTTAAAATTTATTAATTCCATTTAGGATATAAATTGATATTCATTTTAAATAAATTGAATTAATGCACTTTAATTTTAAAGTACACTAATTTTACTTTAGGGTATAAAATTTTGAAAACAAAACAAAAAATAAAAACCAAAAATAAAAAAAAAAATTAAAAAAAGATCTGAAAATCGGACTAGAAAAAAAAATTGACAGGTGCGTGGACCCGCGCGTGGGTGCCACACGCCTGCCGGATATAGCTGCACATAAGATGTGCACGTAAGTGCTTATCTTTTAAAATATATTTTTCAATATATATATATATATATATATATATATATATTTCTTGAATAAGTGCATACTTCTCTTTCTCTCTAATAAATGCATTGTTAAAATTGAGAGATAATATACATGATAAATGGAAAATATTTTGAAACAATATACAGTTTCCAAAACAACAGTTAATTTAAAATGGATCGAGTACTTTTTAAAGGTAGTTGGTACATTACAAAATAGGGTGAAAAATTAAAGTAGTCAAATTCAAGATAGCAAATGCTTTTTTAGCCAAGTTTGATGAGTCATGATTTTCTATTCAAAAAATGGTGTAAAAGTCCTATATGCCCTTTTTATCTCATGTGAACAATTCTCATTTCTTTTCTCATTTATTAAAAGAAGCATGTGTGGCAATTTTTTTTAAAATAATGAAAAATCTGGGAATCCAATTAAATATGGGTAGTTGGATTGTGGTTGCATGCATTTAATTCCAAAATCAAGAAAACACACAATTGATATTCACGCAATTTTCAAACCAAGCTCACGCCATTTTTACAAAAATTTGTTGGAGAAACAACAACACATAGTTTCAGATCAACATGTGAGCATCAAGAATGCTATTAAGGCAGTGTATCCTACAGCGGTCCACGGATTGTGCTATTACCACATAGCGAAGAATCTAATTCGAGCAGGTCGTCATGTGATTTCTATGTTTAAAAGTGCTGCATTTACATATAGAGAAGAAAAGTTTCTGAAATATCTCTCGATGATCTCCTCAAGCTAAAAAGAAGTTTACAATACACTGCTGAGTATAGGGGTACATCGTTGGGCATGGTCATAATGCCCTTCACGTCGTTACAGCTTCATGACATCAAATGCGGCCGAATGTTTCAATGCTCATTTGTTGTGGGCTAGAAGATTGCCCATATGTTCTCTCATTGAGGTTGTCAGGGATGTGATAGAGAAGTGGTTCGACGAGAGACGTGCGAAGACTGTGTAGAGAGATCACATACTCACAGAATTTGCTTACGCAAAGCTTTACAAACAAGTGGAGATGAGCTGTGATAAGTCACAAATATTGCATATTTATTATCTGTATTTTTATATATTTGGGACTTAACATATTGTTTTTGTGGTTATGGCAGGAAAGATATGAAAAAGGAAAGTGCAATACACATTGATGGAAAGAATCATAAGAATATGGAAAGAAATTAATAAAAAGATGATGAATGATGAAGGATCGATTTGGAGCAAGGAATCGGCGATTATGTAGCCAATATCACGATATGACCTTAATGAGATTTAATGGCTCTTAATAATTGATGAAGAAGTTCGCCTATATAAAGTTGTGATGTCATTTGGAAGAGGCATTCCGGTTTTGATAGATAATTTTGTAGACAATTCTCTGTTTAGTTTTATCGTTGTTTATTTCTATTCAAGTTTATCGTATTTTATAATGACCGCTTGTATTGGATTAAATATGAGTGACTAAGTTATTTTCCGGAATGAGATTATAATAATTCTGGTATGCCCATATCGTGAGGTTTAATTTATTTCACACAATTCACACACTGATACCTTTCTATGCTCCGATATAGCAAGTTCATATTCTGAATTGATTAATTGTGTAGTGGCCAATATACAACTAGTTGATTGGGGATTAAAACCAATCGAATTCGATGGATCTGTAATTGTCTAATCGGTTTGATAAGTGGTAAGGCTGACTTTCTTTGTCAGTGGGCATATGGGGATATTATGGGCATACGGGTCCGTATGGCTGTAATATAACTAGGTTTCTCTAATTCATAATGCTATTGATTAATTAAATCTGTTAAGGGTTCTTGCGGGTTGTTAATTAATAAGAGTTTGGATAATAAGGGTTCTTTTGTTCAATGATTCTTAAGGAGAAATGAGGAATGCGTCAGTGGGTTTCAGTATTCCATAACTAGTTTGTTTGATGTTTGATTTGATATTTTTACACCGATGAACGAAATGAGGCATATCACTATTCATTGTAATCTCAATCCGGTTTTTATATATTGACTACTCATTTTATCTTAGTTGATTAGTTACATAATTATTCCCTTAAAACCCCAAAAGTTACATTTGAAAGAAAGAATACACCATTCCTTGTGGATTCGACCTGTATTTTCCACCTACTACACCCTTACTGGGCATTTAGAAGAGCAGTTATTTTAGGCGCGTGACGACCGCGTATCAAATTGGCGCCGTTGCCGGGGAATGGCAATAGTAATCTTTCTTTCATTTCATTGTTTAATTTGTCTATTTTTTGTTTATGCACCGATCTTCTCGTACAGGTTAACTCATCTTTGATCCTGAAGTTGAGAAATCTACATGGAAAAGAAGGAAAGAAACAGAAAAGGCAAAGCAAGCAACTTCTTCAACATCCAATCTCACTCCTATATCTGAATCTGCCGAGGAACACGAGTTTGAAGATACATCATCATCTGCAGAATCCAATATGGCTAATAATCAAGGGAATAATGCAGCCAACAATGGAGGAAATAATGCAAACAATGCTACTTTGCGTGAATTGGCTAATCCGCCATAAATGGATTTTGGACCACTATGCATAACACTTCCCCAAACTCATGGAAACTTTCAATTAAAATATGGTTTTATGCATATACTTCCTAAATTCCATGATTTTCCTGGAGATGATCCACATGAGCATTTACAAGATTTCCAACTTGCTTGCTCTACTGTGCAAAATCAGGGAAATGTTGATAATTCTGAATATGTTAGGCTTGTAGCATTTCCATTTTCTTTACAAGATGATGCACGTGAATGGTTGTTTAGTTTAGCACCGGGATCTATAACAACTTGGAGAATTATGAAACAAAAATTCCTTGAAAAATATTTTCCGGTGTCTAGAGTAGCTTCCATTAGAAAAGCCATCTGTGGAATTAAACAAGAGTTTGGAGAGTCTTTTGATAGATATTGGGATCGATTTAAAAAATTATGTTCTAAATGCCCACAACACCAAATTCCTAGTTTATTACTGATTCAATATTTTTATGAAGGTTTGCAGCCGGGTGATAGGAGTATAGTGGATGCAGCAAGTGGTGGAGCGTTGATGAATAAGACTCCAGATGAAGCAATAATGTTGATAGGAAATATTGCAAACAACAAAAAACAATTTGGAGCAGACGGATCGAGAAAAGTGGCTGATGTCCAGACCGCCAAAGATACACGATTTGACGCATTATGTGAAAAATTGGACAAATTACTTAGCGGAATGGGCACAACACAGCAAGTCAAGGCATGTGGCATATGCAGTGTTCATGGGCATCCCACAGACATGTGCCCAACTTTGCAAGAAGATAATCTTGAACAAGTCAATGCCGTTGGAGGTTACAATTCACAGCAAGGATATTATGATCGTTTTTCTAACACTTATAATTCTCATTGGCAGGATCATCCAAATCCGAGTTTCAAGCAGTCAACATAACAGGGCATACCACATCAGCAGGGCATACCGCAACAAGGTTTTCAACAACGTGGGCAATATTGGGTGCAACAACATGCACAAGCACCGCAAGAGAAACCAAGAAGACCTTTGGAAGAAATTGTTACAGAACTGACAGAAAATAGTTTGAAGTTTCAACAAGAAACTCGAGCAGGATTTAATCATATGGGAATGCAAATAACCCAAATGGGTCAAGCGATTTCCCGATTGGAGGCAACTATTTCCAAAGGTAAATTTCCTTCACAAGTCGAGATAAACCCACGGGAGAATGTGAGTTCCATCACATTAAGAAGTGGAAAAGAATTGTCCGATCCAATCAAGAAGATTGACAGCGTGCCCAACCAAGCCGATATGCCCAAGCAGGAGGAAATGCCCACAATATTAGAAAATCCAAAAAAAGAAAGTGCAGAAACTGAGGTAAAATCTAAACCCGTTAAACCTAAAGTTGTACTGAAACCGCCTTTTCCTGGCAGATTTGCAAGGGAGAAGAAAGATGATGAAAATCAAGACATGCTCAAGGTATTTAGAAAGGTGGAAATCAACATTCCTCTTCTTGATGAAATCCGCCAAGTGCCTAAGTATGCCAAGTTTCTTAAAGAGCTATGCATGAAGAAGATCAAGTATGAAGATAATGCAAGACTCTTGGTTAGAGAAAATGTTTCAGCGGTAATACAACGTAAATTGCCCCAGAAATGCAAAGATTCGGGTATGTTCTCAATTCCATGTGTGATAGGAGATAAAAAAAGTCGAAAGAGCTATGCTTGATTTGGGTGCAGCAATCAATGTTATGCCTTTATCAATTTATGAGAAATTAGATCTGGGTCCTTTAAAGAAAACTCAAGTTATAATTCAATTGGCGGACCGATCTAATGTGTATCCTATTGGAAATGTTGAAGATGTTTTGGTAAGAGTAGATGAACTGATTTTTCCAGCTGATTTTTATATATTGGACATGGGAGTTGTGAATTCTACTTCGTCTATTGTTTTGTTAGGGAGACCGTTCATGAAAACGGCAAAGACAAAGATTGATGTGGACAAAGGAAAATTAACATGTGAATTTGATGGGGAAATTGCGACATTTAATATTTTTGATAATATGAAATTTTCTTCTGATTATGAGCATGTTAATTTTTTGGAAATTTTTGATGAATTTAGACAGGTGAACGTTTCGCAAGATTCGACATTCTCTGTGATGATGAGTGAAAATAAGAAATGGGCATATGAAGATGAGTTGGCCATGAGATGGAGAGTTACAGATCATATAGACATGAGCCACAATCAAGATCAAGTCATGAACAAATTTTCAGTATGCCCATATGGATCATTTAAATGGCACAACAAATGGCACGGTGGAGACACTCCACCTCGTATTTGAGAATTATTTTGATCCTATTTCATGTCTAGCCAAAGACTATAAATGAAGGCGCTAATGGGAGGCAACCCAATTTTTTTTTTTTAGTCGATTTTTTTTTGTTATTTTATTTTCAATAAACCTTTCTTCCAACTTTTCACAAGTTTTTGTAGGTTGAATATCATCAGCGTCAGGACTGGATGGAAACAACTTCAAATATTTCTCCAATTTCCACCCCATTTAAGGACGGTTCTTTCTTTTATTTTATCTTTATTTTATTTTAATTTCTTGTCAAGTTGTTTGAATTTCTTCATTTCTCTATTTTATTTAAACATGGAGGACCATGTAAATTTTAAGTGTGGGGAGGGAGAACTTCATTTGTGTTTTTTTTATTTATTTATTTTGAGTCAATTTAATTGCCAAATTATGAATTTGTGATTTTAATTGAATTAAGATTAGAGTTGGTTATGGATTGACTGGTTGAAAATTTTTGTTTTCTCCACATGACAATTAGTATGATGAACTTTCAAATAGCTAAAAACTGGTGAGATTTGAGCTTTATGAGATTAATTCACTTTAAAATCTCAATTCTTTTCAAGTGTGATTTTCGTCACGAGTTTGTTTTTCTCTAGAATTTGCTTTCGTTCTTATTCAAGACCACATTGACATTATGCATGTATTCATATGATAAAGGCACATTTTTCTTCTTTTTAGCCACATGATGCCTAAAGAGCCTACCCAATTATTGATTATCATTTTGTGAGCCTCTTTGAGCTTTATATGAGCTAATTTATTCAAATACCTATAAAATCACTCTACCACACATTACAAAAAATGTAACTTGTCCTTAATCATAGATATGGTGGTGTTATGTTTATTTTTAAGGACGAAAAAAAATTCTCGAAGTGTTAGAAGAGATCGAAAACATTGGGTATTTCATTTGGATATTTGGTTGAAAGAAGAAGGAAAAAAAGAGAAGGAAAAAAAAGGGGTATTTATTTGAGTACTTGTTTGTAAGAGAAAAAAAAATGCTCTCGTTGTGGTTGTGAAAAAAAAAAGAAAAAAAAATGCCGAATTAAATGTGGTATATGAAGAAATTTTGGGCATACGGGAAAACAAGGCATATAAAGTCATTTGGGCATATTAAAAATGGTGTTGAGTTTTTGATTTGATTGATTATTCAATGTATAATAACTCCACTGATTTTCTATGATTCTAGCCTCGTTCCAAAATATTTCCTACCTGTTAAACCAGCCACGTTACAACCAAAAGAAAGTCCTTTTGATGATTGCATATCATATGACTATAGTGGTGGCGAAAAGAGAACGTTTGCAAACTTATGGTTGATAACAACTTGAGGAATGATTTTGAGAGCAAACACGTCCCGATATTAAACACTTGAGAGTTGTGAGATATGTGCGACACTTATTGCTATTTAACTGTTTTAATTAATTGGATGGAGAATGCAATAATTTTTGGATTGAGGATTGATGGATGGCAACTCTATTTTGATTTAATTGATTCACAAGTTTATGATGGGCAATTAGATTATCGTTGTTTTATTTTAGTTTCTCATTTTCTTTCTTTTCTTTTCGTTCTGTTCTTCATACTTGGGGCAAGCATGAGTTTAAGTGTGGGGAGATGATAAGTCACAAATATTGCATATTTATTATCTGTATTTTTATATATTTGGGACTTAACATATTGTTTTTGTGGTTATGGCAGGAAAGATATGAAAAAGGAAAGTGCAATACACATTGATGGAAAGAATCATAAGAATATGGAAAGAAATTAATAAAAAGATGATGAATGATGAATGATCGATTTGGAGCAAGGAATCGGCGATTATGTAGCCAATATCACGATATGACCTTAATGAGATTTAATGGCTCTTAATAATTGATGAAGAAGTTCGCCTATATAAAGTTGTGATGTCATTTGGAAGAGGCATTCCGGTTTTGATAGATAATTTTGTAGACAATTCTCTGTTTAGTTTTATCGTTGTTTATTTCTATTCAAGTTTATCGTATTTTATAATGACCGCTTGTGTTGGATTAAATATGAGTGGCTAAGTTATTTTCCGGAATGAGATTATAATAATTCTGGTATGCCCATATCGTGAGGTTTAATTGCTTTCACACAATTCACACACTGATACCTTTTTATGCTCCGATATAGCAAGTTCATATTCTGAATTGATTAATTGTGTAGTGGCCAATATACAACTAGTTGATTGGGGATTAAAACCAATCGAATTCGATGGATCTGTAATTGTCTAATCGGTTTGATAAGTGGTAAGGCTGACTTTCTTTGTCAGTGGGCATATGGGGATATTATGGGCATACGGGTCCGTATGGCTGTAATATAACTAGGTTTCTCTAATTCATAATGCTATTGATTAATGAAATCTGTTAAGGGTTCTTGCGGGTTGTTAATTAATAAGAGTTTGGATAATAAGGGTTCTTTTGTTCAACGATTCTTAAGGAGAAATGAGGAATGCGTCAGTAGGTTCCGGTATTCCATAACTAGTTTGTTTGATGTTTGATTTGATATTTTTGCACCGATGAACGAAATGAGGCATATCACTATTCATTGTAATCTCAATCCGGTTTTTATATATTGACTACTCGTTTTATCTTAGTTGATTAGTTACATAATTATTCTCTTAAAACCCCAAAAGTTACATTTGAAAGAAAGAATACACCGTTCCTTGTGGATTCGACCTGTATTTTCCACCTACTACACCCTTACTGGGCATTTGGAAGAGCAGTTATTTTGGGCGCGTGACGACCGCGTATCAAGCTGTCAGTATGGTGTTCGATGCCATTATGCACATTTGTACAAAGTGCAAAAGAATGACAAGAGCTTCCTTATTGGCCTTCATATGAGAACATGTGAATGTGGTGAATTTCAGCTCGATCAAATCCCTTGTTCTCATGCAGCAGCAACTATTAGGTAACGCACTTTTATAAATATTCCTTTTATAAATTTAAGCTATTATGTTATTTTATTAACACATTAGAACTATTGTAACAGGAGTGCAGGGCATGACATATATGATTATGTGGACTTGTATTTAGAGCAAGTTACACTTTGTCTTGCATACCATGATCAAATCCCTGAGAGCGACTCCTACTACGGGACCGGGATCGGGATCTGGGGACAAACTTCTTGAACATGTCCTTAACGAAATCCCTCAGTCTATGAAACATGTCATCCTATTCCTGCCTGCGTGCCCTCTCACGCTCCTCCTCGTACTGTCTGCGTGCCCTCTCACACTCCTCATCACGCTCCTACATAATACGGAGCATCTCCTCGCCTGTTTGACGCGCCACTTCTCGCATCTGCCCGGCATACTTGCAGCACTGGTGATCCTCACTAGTGCTAGACGCGGGAGTGGCCAGTCTAGGACGCTTCTCTGTAGGGCGAGTCTGTCGTCTCCTGGATGACTCAACTGTACCCGTATCTGTACAAGTGCGAGGAATGCAACTCCCAAATCGCTTGGAGTGAGAGGGAGCTCTCAGGGGAGAGGGAGCTCTGTGCTGATGGGCTCTAACCAGCTCTTGATAAGTGGGCTTCATCCTCTTATTGCACTGTGCCTCATACGTCACACCCATACAATCACCGAGCAAGACACTTCTGTAATATGAAGTGGCCATCTCATGCTCACTCGACTGTAAATATATGAAGCATAATTGCTGCAAATGGTAAAGAATTGATTAGAAACACTTCAAATAATCAATAAAATAGACATTCTTTAAAATAAATGCTTACTTCATCAGCAAACAATGTGCCCAGACGCGCAATCTTCGTCTTAAAGGCCCATTTCAAACACTTGGGCAATGCGGTTGGTGATGAAACCTGTGCACAATGTGTACTGAGTCGAGGTAAGGCCTCATATGCCCACACCTGTAAAATAAAATATTGATCAAATTATATTAAATAAAATAAGATTACAGTCATGATCGTGATAAAATTGAGACCATAATTTCATGAATCTAAATCATCAAAATTCAACCGATTTCACAATAATCCACAACACAATACGAATGCCCTAAAATTCGAATATATTAGCATATTTAAATTGACAAAAATCCACAACATAAATGTCGTCGATGGAATAACTCTAAATTGTTCATCATAAATTATTAAATCATTGGAATTTAATTTCTAACCTATTGAAATTCGACAGCTCAAGGATCCAAATTTTCCATGCCGTCGATGAGATTCCCGTGAGTGTTCGTGACAATTAATTGATCTATTTTCGTGAGTTTTCACCGTTGAATTCGTGTGTATGTTGAGCAGAATTCGTGAGGATTTTAATATGAATTCGTGTGTATGTTTGGCCAGTTTTCGTGAGAATTTTGAGAAGAAATATTGGCTGGGTTTCGCGACAATTTTCAACACGGTGGAATCTATTTTTTTGGCTTCTATTTGATGGCTCGTAAGAAAAAACCGACCCTCCTTTGTTGTTGCTCGTGAGAAAACGGGCAGAATTTTTGGCTTTTCAGATCTAGACAAATTTGAAATAAAGAAGTCAAAGGTTCTTGTTTGACTGGGCCCACCATTTACTAAAGGTATTTAAGAGATTGTCAAATTGTTTGAATAAAAAAGCATGAGTTATCAATATTAGCTAAAAAAGCATTTGTTATTTGGATTTTGAATAGTTGTATCCATTTACACTTACAAAATAAAATTAAAATGTAAATGGTCTTTGGAATTGGGCCTATGTTTTGAATCCTCTCTTTTCAAAAGTTATGGAACATTGTTTTTATTTCTAATTTTTTTATAGTTATGGATATATATAAATATATATATATTTTAAAAATTTCTAATTTTTTTATAGTTATGGATATATATAAATATATATATATTTTAAAAAAAAAAACTTAATTTTTTAAAAGTTATGGAACATTGTTTATGTTGATGTTGTTCGTACATTCATTGAGGTTCTTAGTAATGGCAAGGATCCTGGTTCTCTTAACCTCACTCGAACCCTTCTATAAATTAACTACTATTGTAAACGAACTGAACTGAGTCGAATATCCTGATTTTCGAGTTTGGCTCGAGCTCGATTTAAGTTTTTTTTTATTTGTTCGAGCTTGACTTGATAATATTTGTCATGCTCGAATACGGTTCTAGCCCAACTCGTAAAATGCTCGAAAATTTACTAATTGAATCTAAGCTCGAATACTGAAAAAAAAGCTCATTTAATTTACTCATTTGAAATATTTATAATTAATATTAATGAAGATGTTCGATTCAGCTCGAGCTCAAACATGTTCACGAGCTGACCGAGCCGAATACTACTTTATTAGAGCTCGGCTCGATAATTTTATCAAGCTCGATTCAAGACTCGAGCTTGGCTTGTTTAAAAATTAAATGAACTACGAACGAGCTTTTTTTAAACTTATCTCCAATTAACTCGTGAATGGCTCTATTTATTTACAACTCTAAAACTAACTTTCGTTTAATGTACTTTTTTAAAGGTAACGTTTATTGTTCATTTTAATATAAGTTCCACTTGAATTTGAAGTAAAAAAATAAAAATGTAAATGGCTACGCCTATTTCCGTTGAAAAGCTATTTTTTCATTGTCACGTTGCCAACCACCAAATTGAATCAGTGTCATCAAATATATGAAATAACAAATGAGATCCTTTAATTTAAAGTTGTGTGTCTCAAACATCAAAATTATTAGTTTTTTTATTTATTTTTTAAGTTTTAATTTATTTTAATTTAATATAATTTTACATTATTATTTATGATTTATTCAATTCAATTAGAGTATATAATTATTTTTTAGTATTGAATTTTTATTTTTAGCTAATATAATTGATTATTAGGATTGATTATACCAAAGTTATAATATATAATTTTTAAAATTTAAATTCTTAGCAATAAATATTAATTAGGTATAATTATAATATAATAGATTTATTTTTATAAAAAATATTATAAAAATGACGTAATTTTTATGTTGGAATATGAATGAGACACACGATACGGACTCTGTGATCTCATCTGCTCAAATAGGTATTTGAAGAAATTTATTGTGGTGGAACCCTTATCTGACAAGTAACTTTGCCATCATCAATCAGTGAACACGATCCCAGGGCCACTAGCACCATCAAAATGAATTTCCTCTATATTGTCGAATAATTCGTACGAATGAAAAGTATCCAAGTCAATAATGATTTTTTACAAGATGAAACTTGGTACTTAAAAAAAAAACATTGAAATCTCTAAACTGTACTTTTCATTAATGGGTAAAAAATTTAGTATAAAGCGGTAAAAACCATATAAATGTTTGTAAAGTATAAATATTGGACAAGTCCAACGGGAATAATAACTACATCGAACTAGTTCGAGTAGCAGGAGTGAGGTAGGAGTTGTTTAGGCACTACAAGAAAACAGAAAAATTCTATTGGAAATATTACAAGGAATAAAACATCCGTTGGAATTGTTGCGATTCCAATGAACATTCCAACATATTTTTCATCTGTTGGGATTTTTTTTTTTTTTTTTTTGTATTTCAACGGGTATCAAAATCCTTTGGAATTGTTTTGAAATCTAATGAACATTTCAACAGGTATGAAAATCCCTTGAAATATTTTTTATTCAATTCAGGACCATTCCAATTTCCAACAACCCTCCAACAGATCGAGTCCATTTGAATGAGCATTACTCCATAAAATGAAAACAAAAAATCATTCCAAGGGAGTAAATCGTTGGAACCCAAAAAAATAATAATAAGATTTTCATGCCCATTAGAATGTCCGCTGGATTTAAAAAATAAAAATAAAAATCCAAGGGTCTTTTATGCACAAATCCGTTAGAATCCAAAAATATATATAAGTAGGTGCCACACACAAAATGTAATATAATATAGGTTTACCTAATCACAATTTTATCATGATAGTTTAATATATATGTGTGTGTAGGTTTTGGTTTAAACTAGTATACCACCTGTGCGATGCACATGAGATATTATTAAAAAAATTATGTATAATAATAAAATTATATTCAAGCATGAATTTCACATATAAATATATGAATTGTATCGTTTGAATTATAAATTACTTATGTATTTTTCATCATTGGAGAAATCAGCTTTGGCGGCTCTTGCCATGCTAGAAACACCTGAGTTGGTTGTAAAATCGAGAAGGCGGAGTCCTAACTGCCAGTTGGTCTCGACGGCGATTAATCGGCCAATTAGGCACGAATAAATTTTTTCAATTTTTTAAATATTTTTATTCAAAATATGATTAAATAAAAATTTTGAGGTTTTCCACCTTTTTATACAATAACCTATATCCCAATGTTTTAATCTACAAACAATGTGGGATGTAGCAAAATTAGAAAAAGTTGCAGAACTAATTTGAGGTTTCGATTTAAGATTACCCACTCTTTTATAGAACCTACATCCCAATATTTCAATCTACGAGATGTAGGGTAAGTGAAATTTAATATGTAAATAGAAATATGTAATAATATATTATAAAAAAATAAAAATGATCAGGCAATGACAATCTAAATGGATTTTATATTTTATTATATGTAACTTTATGAACCAACTTGTGGAGAAACAAAACATCATAGTCCCGATAATTGATATGTAACTTTAGAACTTCACAAATCTGCACACACCCGTACACACGAATGAGGAATGATAGAAAAAAATGTATTTTTAATTGAAAAATTAAATACATTAACTTTAAAGATTTTAACTCATTAAAATATTTTGGAAATTTTCAATGTATTTAATTAGCTTAAAAAATTAATTGCCAAGTTCTATTAATACATTTAATTCAAAAATTTAAGTAGATTTAATTTAAAATTCTCAATGTGTATCTTGATTAATACATTTAATTTGAAAATTTAAATATATTTAATTGAAATTTTGATATGGATCTGGAATTATTTTAATATATTTAATCAACTTAAAATTTTAAAATATTTTAAATTAATATATTAGAACATTCACTCATAACACTTAAAAGAATGATAATTAATATAAACTTATGGTCCATGGTGAAGAAAAAAAAAAGGTGTTTAGATTTCACATATAAATCAACAATTTAAAGACCACATAATTTTTTCATTGAATGAACAAAATGATTTTTGATAAAAAAAAATAGTATTTTTGCAAAATAAAAAAAATTATAATATTGAAATTATAGTATTGAATGACTATATAATATAAATATTAATTAATTTATAAATATTATACTTTTATTTATAGAAAGTGTGTTTAGGCGGGAGAACTTATTATTACTATTTATGGTGACTATTTTACTTTTAGATATAATATAGATGTGAACCTCCTCTCTCAGTAGAAACTATGAACTAATCTCAGTCACTCATTTATTTAATCTCTACGGTCAAGATTGATCTCAAATAAATGGGATCAAAATATAATTTTTTATAATTATATTAAGTTGACGGTGTTGATTTTGTATACTAGAAGACTTGTCTTTGTATACTTTTCCGATGATATGATGATATGAAATGAAAGTTATTGCAGTCACTGTTTGCATTTAGATTATGTTCTATAATAGTTCTATGCAATGTTCCATATACTTACATTGTAGATGATATGGTGTGGGGAGTCACACGGTAAGATCATATCATTAGAACCTTGTAATGTATTAAAGAGCTCACGGCTTAGATGGTCCTGAACACACCATCGGTACACCGTAGAATAATCTGACAAGTTAGTTTGTCTTAACTAACTGATTATTCTAGTACACTTGCTAGTGTATTGAGGAGGATCACGATAGGATATTATTCTCTGTCTCTGACCCAGTTACTGAGAGAATAAAGATCCACAGAATTCGGATTCTGAACTCATGTGATATTGGCGAGCTTATATGTGCGTTGTTTATTACTTTGATTTATCAATGAGTGAGATCTTTTCGTAGATCAAACTCGATATCTTGGGTAATAACAATGTATACATAGTGTCTCGAGCAGTATGCATGAGCACCGTGTCTTGGTACGCCAGGTTGATTATGTTCTCTTGAGGAAACACAAGTTCATGTTGAAACCCTGCAGGTGGAATTTATTCCTTACATGATAAAGCTTGTGTGGTACTACTCAAGGTTTTAGATGTTAATTAATTATAGCTGTCAGAGGCTGACATAATTAATTAATTAATGAACATTATATCTTAAACACGGGAAATGACTGAACTAAAGGAGAAAGCATATTTGCAAATATGTATTAAATTGGTAGGTCAGTTTTACTTCTTTAGTGGAATAAAAGTAAAACTTAAATTATTTAATTATATCATAGGTTTATTGGATATTGGATATTAAATAAATTAGTGGGCCAATTTAATATTCTTCTAGATCCCTGTTGTAGCCCAATTAACTGATAGTGGATTGGATATATAACTTTTTTTTTTTTGAGGAAAACACCCGAGAGGGTGGGGGATTAGGCAGATCCCCAACCTGTAAATATCAACAAAATGGAACAGATACATCGTCTGGGGGAGCCCAAAAGTGACTCCCCCTCAAAAGATATAACATACATATAAACCTGTATAAAGGAACAGGGAGAAAGCGGCTAAGGAACAAACATAATCTAAACACTCCTAGGGAGGGATATAACAAACGAGACTGGATATAGAACTTGAGATAGAGGCCCAAATCCAGTAGGGTTTGAGAAGTAAAATTTCGCCCACTACCCTATAAAAGGGGAGGGGAGACGAAATTTTCGCACTTTTAAATCAGCCCCTCTTTGTCTCTCAATATATCCACAGAATTCACAAACCTATCTAGTAGATTTCAGCCAACTCTGAATCTAGATACAGTCCGGGAATACAACAGAAGATCTTGGAGTAGAATCTGTGGTGGTCGAATATTTGAGTGAAATAGGCGCCAGTTCCTGTGTTCATTCAACAACAAGATTAGATCTTTAATCTTGTCCACACAATGTCTATCGATTTGTAAGTAGATTCGTTTTCTATGTCTTCCGCTTTATTAGATTCGAATCTGCTTTGCATGCTTTTTGATTAGACTGTGATAAACATGCATGTTACATAAAATTATGATTTGCATGAACCTGAATTAATGAATAACCAAATAGATCATGTGGTGGTTTAATTCAAAAAAACCCCAATAGAGAGTATATAAGTAATTCAATTAATATCTAAAAGGGTTAAGGGCCAATTTGGCCCCTGAACTATATTGGGGGGGCCAATTGGGCCCTTAAACTATTTTGGGTCTCAATTGGGCCCCTGAATCGTGATTTAAGGCTCAATCAAGCCCCTCCGTCAATCCTCACTTAACGCCCGTTAAGTGATAGCCAAAACGACGTCGTTTTGGCTCTGATCCAAAAAAAAAATTTAAATGAATGAAAATCCGAACCCGCCCCGCCCACCCATGGAGAATCCGACCCGATCCTTTCTAATTTGGGGATCGATTTCATATACTCCCCCAAAACCAAATTAATCGACACTTTGCAAAAATTAGGGTTCTTCAACCTTCAAGCGATTCAACCGAACACACCAAAAAAATTTGCAGATTTCTTGTAAGTATTGAGAGATTCAACCAAAAAAATTAGGGTTTAGGAGGTTTAGGGCATCCACGAATTTGCTGTAAATTAGAGGAAATAGGGGAATTAGGGGCGGATATCGAAGAAATTGGGGGAGGGAGTTTGTCGGGAGGAAATCCGGCCCCAAAGATGATCGACGATGAGGGCGACGTGGGTAGAGGAGGCGGCGAGAGAGAAATTGAGTGAGATGAGGGAGGTTGAAGCAAAGGGGGTTGGGGATGGGGCGGGAGGGGCGAAGGACCGCCATTAACGGGCTGAGAAGCTTTTGGAGCAGAGAGATTTGAGGCAGGGGACGGGACGATGATGGGCTGGTCGGGAATTGATGAGGGGAGGGGGGAAATGGTCGGCGACCCACTCGGGGTGTTGTGGGTGGCCTGAGAAAGGCGGGGGGGACGACCGGCTGGGTGAGGTGATTGCAGGTGGCGGAAGGGATAAGGGGGGGATGTCATGGCCGATTTCTGGTGCGGAGTTGGCCGGAGAAGGCGTCGCGACAGTCGCCGGAGGTCTGTGGCAAAGGGAGAGGCCAGTTCCGGCACCACAAACGGAGATGGGGGAGATCCCGGCAGTTGGGTTTGCGAGGTGAGAGAGGGAACGGGTGGGGAAGATGGGTTCCCGGGTTTGGGCTGATCCGGGTCGGGTATGTGGGTTGGGAATTATTCCGGGTCGGATTTCAGAGATTGGAGGTGAGTTGGGGAGCTTCAAGAGAATTTTGGGGTTTTAGGGTTCTTGAAATGAATTTGGTTTTGGGGGAGTATATGAAATCGATCCCCAAATTAGAAGGGATCGGGTCGGATTCTCCATGGGTGGGCGGGGCGGGTTCGGATTTTCATTCATTTAATTTTTTTTTTTTGGATCAGAGCCAAAACGACGTCGTTTTGGCCAAAACGACGTCGTTTTGGCTATCACTTAACGGGCGTTAAGTGAGGATTGACGGAGGGGCTTGATTGAGCCTTAAATCACGATTCAGGGGCCCAATTGAGACCCAAAATAGTTTAAGGGCCCAATTGGCCCCCCCAATATAGTTCAGGGGCCAAATTGGCCCTTAACCCTATCTAAAATATCATATTCCTTATTTTATATGACATTTCCTATTTTCTCACAATCTATTTTGAACAAATGATTTAGTGTTGCCGATTTTTTCTCCATGAACGGCAATAATTTTCTCCACCAAACCAATATAATTTTTGCAAATTTTTAATAAGCATGAGGAAATATTATTTTAATATTTCACCTACGACTGCACCATTGTTGTCGATTTTCAGTAAGCATCAAATAGTTTCTTTTGTTTGTTTGTTTGTTTATGATATGGAAGATACAAGTAATTCTTGCTTCGTTATGAATTTATGTAAAATATTCAATCAATTCTTAATAAACATCAAGTTGGAGTTTTTTTGTGCAGGCTATGGAAAAATCAAGTAATTATTAATAATTAATTTTTGTGCAGGCTATGGAGTTTGTTTGTTAATTTTTTGTTTTTCATTTTTTTATTTGTTTTCATTTTTTTATTTTATTGGTTTCAATCTGGTTAATATCATCAAGGGAGGTAGCAACATGTTTATGATACAAAATTATCTTTTGGTGTTGGTATATGTGTGGTACGAGCAATATTTAGACATAATATTAGCACATTTCAAATATAATATTAGCATTTGTTTGATGATTATGTATTTACCTGACATATTATAAGAAAGCAACGTTTTTATTTCATGCTAACCTAATTTTATATCCACGATAGCAATATTAATTTATGCTACTATCTTATATTTGAATTTCTAATTTTAATTAATATGTGTTTACTGACTCGATTATGAAATTAGCATATACTACCAATTTCAAAGTACACAATACATTAATAGAGTTATAACATCAAATTAAAAAAATATAATTAATTTATTTATTAACAAAATTTTGCATTAAACAATGTATACTAAAAAATAAGATGTGATTTTTCTAAGAATATACATTGCTATTATGGATAATACAATTTGCTAATAAGTAGGTTAAAGTTTGTTAATTTAATTTCGACGATAGGTTTTTATTATTAAACAAAATAATATAGTCGTTGAGAAATTATATAACAACATTAATATAATAGTTTCACTAATGACAAGATGCTAGGTTTTTTAGGTTTGCATATTTTTTTATACTATGGTTGTATAAATATATTCGGATTCATGCCATAAATGTATGGAGATTTTTCTTATACGATTTTACCCTTGTGAAATATACAAGAATTTGAAAAAATCAAAATTTTGCGACTAGATCCCTAAATCATGGATTAAATCTTGACCATTAATATTAATGAGATGCATGGATGGTTAATAGTAGTTCATATATAGTTTTTACATGGTGATGGATTTTCATTTTAACCATCCCTTATGTATGTATGTATGTTAGGATCGGATACGTAAACGCAGTGGAAAATAAAAAATTTATAAAATATGAAATAACAATTATTTCACAACATGCGTATCGTCGGATTCACGTTAACATGATGAAATATAAAATGATCATATCATTTTATATATATAGTGATACACACCTTTTCACAATCTGATTGATAACGGGTGTGTAGCAATCAATTGCTCGTCCACTCGTAGAAATCCAAATGTATCTCCTTTATTAGGTTCATGCGATTGGAACATATCTCATGTATCAATTTTGCTAGTAATCGATATATGGAGAAATATACTTAGTGTAAAAATGGAAAACAAGAGAATAATATGGATGAAGAAAATGATAATAAAAAGATATAATATTTCCCCATCAGACATGATCGGTTACCATAATACCAATTCAATTGGTAATTGATTTAGACATTAACAGGCTCTTTAATCTCATTAAAAACCTCTTAATCTTTTGATTGTTAAGATTTTTAATCCAATATTAATTCCACAAAAATAGATTAACATTTTACACAATATAAATTAATCCAATTAATTTAATTCATATTTTGAATTAAACTTTTAATTAATCCAAATAATTCCAATTAAATATTTTAATTGAATATTTGATTTAACTAATTAAATAAAAAATAGTCTCAATTAATTAACAACATTAATTAATTGGATTCAACAATTGAATCAATTCAACCAATACAATTCTAATCTAATCGTGTCACCCTCTTAGATTCACAACTAGTACTAGTAGTAGTCTTGTAATATTTACAACTTAGCGAATAAAATATTATTCTATTAATTTATCCAATGAATTAATATACCCGAAATTAACTCTTTAATTTTGAGAACTTACAAATCATGGGAACATCTAGCAAGTAGCATGATCACCTAGCACTAGGTGAAATAGAGAGTAAACATATTTAATTACAAATCGTCATACACGTACGATCCTTCTGTTATCTAATCTCCCGATTGAATATTGAGTTATGGAATAATACGAAAAAACTCAATTAATCCAATACTTACATTTTCAGTTTCATTAATGAATCAATATTCATCAAGCCCTAACCAAGGACTTCTGAATCATGAATCATGAATATTAATTGGAAGATTCTCTCGACAATCGAGTAATAGATCCTTTATTGACCACTCTGTTAATCTCTATATTAATTGATATAACATCTAACATAATCTCTTTTCGACCGTCATGTAATCAGAGACTATATCAAAATGAGATATAATTAATACAAGATTACTATGATGTCTCAAGTCAAAGGACTAATCGTGTACTATTGTAATTTAGAAATTCACATTTTCGATAAATTCCATTTAAGAATTTCAAACGGGTTTGTTCAGTGAACTTGTTCTCCAACAAGCACCCAGGTATATACATTTACGTCACCACATTAATATCAATGGAACTTCACATTCCCATCTTATGAGTGCATTTTCAAACGTGCAAGTTAAACTATTCAATATCCCATCTTGATTAGTTATATAACTCGGAACTACTTTAAGATCTAAGTACAAAAACATAATAATCATCATCATATGTATGATCATGTTTTGTGACTTATAAAATCTAGGGGCTTTATCGACATGCAAACATAATTAACAAAATAAATAAAATACCTATATATAATATAATACATTAAGAATTTATTTATAATAAATAATAAAAAGAGTATAAATGACCAGTCTAATTGATATGACGGGTGCTACTCTTTCATGTATGTAACTATATGTTATATATAATTGTGTGTAACGTATATTAAGTATAAGTTTTAATATGAATTATAATTAGGTAATAAGTTTATTTTCTTATGCTAAAAATCATTCCAAAGATTTAAATCATTGGAATATAATAAAAAAAACAACGGATAGAGTAATTGGATAATTAAGTAACAAGTAAATTTATTATTTAAAAAATTATTCCAAGAGGTAAAATTTATTTTGATTCGTAAATATTCCGAGGGATCTACTCCCTCAGAATCTCTCTCTCTATTATATATAGGGGTGAGGTTATATAAAAATAATCCCTTGTGTGAGAAATTAGAACACATCTTACACCACACATTTATTAAAAATTAAAGGTCCAGATTTGATGAAAAAGGCGGTGGCAATTTTGTAATATCTGAAAAGTTTTTCGCGCGGAGGTATTACTGTAATTTGGTAATTCTTATAAAAATCGCGGAGGATTTGATAACAGATCGTTATGCTAACGAAGTATTATCATAATGCTAACGAAGCATTATAGTTATGCTAATTAAAGTTTTCAAATATTGTTGGCGAAAAAAATATTCTAAAAATTAATTATAAACATAATTCGATTTAATAAACCCTAATTAAATGGAAAAAATCGTAATTAGATGAAATAAACCTAATTAGATGAAATAAACATTGATTGGATGTGGTAAACCCTAAATGAGTTGAAAGAAATCATAATAATAATAATATATTTGTACTACGTTAGCATTATAGTTTTGGTTCGTCAGCATTGCGAATACACTATGTTAGCATATGACAATACTCTATCAACATATGTTATAAATTATAATTGGATAAGATAAACCATAATAATCAATTAAGAACTATAAATAAAAAATTAAATTTCAAAAGAATAATGATAATTAGATGGAATAAACCATAATCGAGATTAAATAAACCATAATTGAGATTTAATAAACCCTAATAAATCTATACTATGTTAGCATTATGATAATTCTTTGTTAGCACATCGAATATATTATGTTAGCATATGACAAATGCTTCATTAGCATACGTTCATATGTTATCATAATGCTGACGAAGAATTATTATATGCTAACGAAAGCATTTACAACCTGGGCACGCGTAAAAAAATTTCTTTTTTATTTTTCGTTCATATTTTTTCATCTAAACATAGCCTTTCGACATTTTAAATGAAAGAGCATGAAGAGAGCTTTAATTTGACATATTTTTTGTGTGCATTGGATTAAAAACGAGCAAGTTATGGTCGGTTAAAGTTTTTAAGATTTTTTTTTAATTGCTGACATCATCAATTTTAATGGATTTGGACGAAAATAGCCCCCCTTCTTTATTTTTTGCCCTATTATTTATGAAATTGCCATCTTAAATCTCAACCATTGGATCATTAAATTTGATGGTGTAAGATGGGTTCTCATTTCTCACACCAACAAGGTGTTCTCATATGATCCACATCCTACACACACACACAGGTGTGAACACAAAATTGAAAAATAATTAATAAAATATATTGTAATGACCTGTTTTTCAAATTTTCATTTTTAAATATAGTCTTTTGATCTCGTCGTTACGAGTGATTTAATATTTGATATATTATATTTATTTTAGTCTTTTCGCCTGCAGAGAAAAATTAAAAGATAATATCAATAATTCGTAATATGAATAACAATATTATTAAATATCATAATTTATAATCCCAAATTCCTTAACTAATCCAAAATCCATAATAATAATAATAATAATAATAATAATAATAATAATAATATTTATGGAGAAAAAAAAAACAGTTAGATTCATTGTGAGTTTTCCACAATCTCACGTCCAATATAATTGCAAAACTACTTAGCAATTCCTTTCTTCATGTCAAAATTAAATCAATCAATCAAATTCATTCGAACATATTTTTTTTCAAGGAATTGCTTTGAACCAAACAATGATGCAGTTCTATTCGTTCTTACCAATTTCCTATCCAAACATATTTTTCCTTCACTTTCAAAAATAGAAGAAGACGTCTACCAATTTGTATAAGAAATCGGACAAATCGAAACAAAATTCGAATTCAAATTTCGAACAAAATCCAGAATCAAGGTATTTACTAAACAAAATCTCTAAACAATTTCTTAATTATCTCTTACATTCATAAACTTTGATTTCTTATTATTTATGTTCCACAAAAGAGTTTCAATAGTCGAAAGTATCAATCAGATCAAACAAATTTTAGCCACTCTTTGATTGGTAATTCTTCAATTCCACATCCTATATTAAATATTAAATATAAGTATCCAAATTTTCATATATTTTAGTGTTATTGACTCATTCTCTGAAAATCTTTGAACCGTTGCCTTAATCATAAATCGAAACAAAAAAACTTCATTCTATACAAACTTCTGAAATTGAATCATGTTGATTTACTAGCCTTCAACTGCAAACCAACGTAGAGGAACCCATAATACTTGTAATTAAAATTTTAGTTCTTACTGTGCTTCTGATTTTACTCATTCTTCTCTAATTAATCTCTCTCTCTCTCTCTCTCTCTCTCTCTCTCTCACACACACACATAATCTTTGTCTTCAAAGTTGTAATAAAATCGAGGCTTCAAATCTTAACTTTGGGGCTGTATATTCCACTTGATTAGTTAAACTTATTATTATAATAGAAAAATATTAACAATACTTATAGTATAATAAAGGCATTCTCGAAATCAGCCCAAATATCCATAAATTAATTAAAAGTTACTAAAACTATTAACTTTTATCCTTATTAATTATAATAAAAAAAATGGAGTTATCTACAGTTTGGGATATTATCATAAAACGATTAATAATTTAAACTAACTTTAAACCATATACAATTCTTATAAAAGTTTAATTTACTAAAATAATTAATTATATTCTCTGCTAGGTGAAGGCGAGTTAGTTCCTTCAAGTTTTTAACAGTTTGCATTGAAAAATCGAGTCAAAGGTCTTCAAAGTAAAGGTGGGGAATTTTATACGCACGTGTTTATTTATTATCCATTATATATTGATGTAACACCCCGTCCCAAAAAAAATATGTGAATTATTTCAACCGTATAGGAAGTATGTGTTGATTATAGGATGCTTTGAAATGATTTTAGAAAATCCCAAATATAGAGAAAAGGACTCCCAAAGTTGGCTCAATTCTATTCTTAAAATCATATTGTACTCAAAATCTTTCTCGATCACAAATTTTGTTCCTCGTGACGAGATATTTTCATGAGCCTTTTTCATTTGTCATTTGGACGCTTATTAAATCATGGGTGTCCTAATTATTGAAAAACCATATTTGTATTCCTAAAATAAAATCCTACCACTTTATGTCTAATTCCGAAAATTTGTTTCGTCTTTGGCTAGGAGTTACAAATCTTTTCATAATCGTGTGGTCGTTAATTTTATTAAAAAATGGAGTTCGTTTGATCTTCCAACCAAATTTTATTCATCCTTTATTTCAACCCAATACCATATATTAAAATACATCATAACTTGATTTCCACCATTCAACCATGTACTGTTCCAAGTGTCAACCTTACCTTGTTCCAAGTGTCACCTTGCATTGCTCCAAGTGTCACCATGCATGACAAGGGTACTCCATGTGTCACCATTTATTTCACATAGTTTGATGCATGTCCTACACATGTTATCCATAGTTATTGGATGAATCAAATAGGGGAATATGAGCAAGAGTCTATTTTCTCCCACGTTCTTTTCTCCATTAGTTTTTCTTTTCCCTCCTAGTAGCAACCTTTCTTTCTCTTCTATCTCGACCCTCAAACCTTAACCAACAATTCTGAAATTTTACAGAGAGTTTCCAACTTTGATGTAGATGATGTTAGCCAAAGGAATCATCCAATTTGGTTCTCATATGGTCGAGAATGAAGGCAAACATTGCAGTGGTCGCTGTTTTCCGCCAAGCTGCAACAATGATTGTATTCTGTATATTTTGACCCTCAAATCTCCACCAACATAGCTGAAATTTTGATATGTTGTTCCTCTCTTCACTTAATTGATGTTAGCCACTGGAATCACTTGATTTGGTATATGGAAAGTCAGAAACGAAGACATGCAAAATTGGGGCTTCTAGCTATAAGTTTTATCATTAGTGTAGCAGTCGTATTTTACCATTTTCGTCCCTTAAATCTCATCCATAATTCCTGAAATTTTAGTATGTTTTTCCTCTAATTATGTAGTTGATATTAGGCTCAAGAATTTCTCAATTTGGATCTCTGAAGCTCCTAAACGAAGCTCAACTATTTTCTTGGTGGTTTAATTTTCGTAACTCACCGAAATCATTTCCAACATATTTTTTCGTAAATCCAGCCATTATCTTTCTATGAGACCTACATCACTATAAACTTCACTCTTCAAGGTTTTCAAAATAGGTCTCGGATCGTCGATATGATATTGTTTGGTCTATCAAAGATACGTCGCAAATCGACATATCAAATCTGCCGCAGAAATCGTTGTGTTGCGAGTGCAACTTCGGAGGCTATTTTCCGTCGATTCCTCCATCCTCTTGACTTGATTTTTGGACTGCACAATCTTTTCATATCAATATTTCTAGACATATTTTCCAATCCATGATCCGATGTCATTTGTTCTTCTGAAATCGAGTCGTAAGTTTCCCGAAAACCAACTTATTTCTGGCAGATTATGCCTTATGTTAATACTGCTGAATTTCATGCTCATTTACAGTCGTTATACATTATAAAATCTAAATCCGTTTGCTGTATTGAAATCTTTGTTTCCTCTAGTATCAAAAATTGTATTTTTGACCGAAAATCCGTTGAGTATCGAGCTCGTTTGAGCCTTAAACTTTTTGATGAGAAATATGTTCCGGGAATAGTAAACAGTACCTTTCCGGCCGATTTCAGGCCAGGGTGATCGGAATTTCTCCCCGACTCCTTCTCACCGATTTTAGGTCTCATCGTGACGAACGCGTGGGCACTGACCATGCCTCGATCAGATTTGAATCGAATTTTCTATGATTTTTCAAAGTTGCTGCCCTGTTTTAAGTTGCTCCATTTTACGTCGAACTTGTTTCAAGTTAATTGAAGAGTATCGTAAGAACCTATTATCGATTCGTGTTGGGTTTAAAACCCGAGTAACGCGTATTCCTAGTCGAAGTAAAATTAATAAATCTCCAATTAAATTAAAGTGAATATTAGATTAATTCCGAAAGTAGTTATTGATCCTAAAGCAAGATTGATCCTTGTAGGACTTGCTTGACTTATGAGGAAGGTGAATGATTGAATCTCGAGATGGTTAAAGCAGTTGAGCCTTAGGAAAACCCGAGAAGGAACTTCGGACCTTTGCTCTATCTCCAGTACCGTGATCGAATTTGGATCCTTGTTAGGATGTTTGTATCTATAAGGGGCACGTTTGGTTCGTCGGATTAGCTAGGATAGGAAAAATAATCCCGAGTTATCCTTCGTTTGGTTTGTGTGATGAGGCCCGATATTGATTGCAAGCCCGGTGCCTTATCATGCATTTGTAGGATAAATAATCATCCCAAAGTTGGGATGATTATTAATCATCCATTTTGTCCATTGTATAAAATTACTATATTGTCCATATCTTTTTATTTCTATTTCTATTTTGTTTTTGTTTTTTATTTTTTGTTTAGGGCTCGTTTGCTAGACAGTATGGTATAAGGTTGAATATGTTTGACATGGGATGTGTTATACCGTATAAAATATCAATATCATGTTTGTTTTGGTGTATTAAAATATATGTATTAATAATATATAGTTTGTTTAGATGTATTAGATTCTATATAAAATTTCAATTCCTAAAATATCCTTTAATTAGTTACCATATATTGTGTAAATATTCTATAATAATAATTTTAATTAATATCTGCGAGGTTATTTTAGTCTGTAATTTATAATAATTATGTATGGTATTACATATCCCACCTACAGGGTGTGATATGTTATACCATATAATTGGTTAACACATACTGGGCTCTTGCATAATCATGAGCTTTATTATTGCTAGCAAACATGATATTAGGGTGTTATAGGTATCTAATACAACCTTATACTACATAGCAAACAAGCCCTTAATGTTTGCGCTAATATAGCAAAAATCTTGATTACACGAAGGCAAATTAGATTATTTGCCAATTATGCTCCTTTGGAAATTCTAATAGCATTTTTATAAATAAATCATTAAAGTAAGCTTTTATTAGACTAAATCATTACGGCAACTATTTGTGAAGGAGTTTAATTTATCATTATGCGATACGTAAAAGTTTGTCAGTTAAAGTTTCATTTCTTATAATAAATTCAAGATTAAAAAAATAATATTAGGTGAAATAATATAATTTTATAAGCATTAAAAATAAATAAATAAATTTATATATCTACACAAGGATTTAAATTCTCACAAGGTGAATAACATGAAACAAAACAAAATAAAAAGAAAAAAGAAAACCAAAATTATTAATAAATATTTTAGAATTTTATTAAATACAGTTAAAAATAATTACAACTTCAAAATTATTTATGAAATACTTATATGAAGGGCAATTTAGGTATTCTCCTACATTTTAATCATAATCATTCAATCCAAACATAATATTGACAATTTATCCTAAATAGATAAAATCTCAATCAATCAATCCAAACAAATGATTATTAATCAATGAACAGTGCAATCTTACTTTATCCTATCAATCTTATTTATCCCATCAGTCAAACCAAACGGGGCCAAGGTGGGCTACATAACTATCTTTGCAAACTGTATCTTTCGAGTTATTAAGCTCTGCTTTGCTAAAATTGCATATGTGACTATCTGTGTTAAATATTTTACGTGCTACTGTATGTTGTCGGAGTCTCATATACCAGCGTTGTGTCAATGTGAGTAGCTACAGTACACATGCATTATCTGTCCTGCCCTACTCCTTGTCGGTGAGACTAAAATGAAATACTTATTGGTTACAATCTTTGGTTACACTCATTGGTTACACTTATTGGTTATACTCATTGGGTATTCTATGGTCATACTCAACTTTACGCGCTGGTGATGTAGTTCGGGTTGCGGGCAGCGACGGGTTATACTCTTAAGCGCTTCACGATAAAATGTTTTGGTGAACTTAGGTTGCTTTCAACTTTTAAACCTCCTAAGCTTCACTACCTGCATGAACACAGATAGATTACTTTAACAAAATGATTTGCATAACTTAAATTGTGAAAACTTGCCCACTGAGTGCATTAGTACTCAGCCCAAATCTTTTCAAATATTTTCAGGTCAGTGGGCTGGAGCGTGGAGGTGACGAGGCTGAGATATGGACTGTTATTATTTACTTATTTCCCACTATCACTTTTTGTTAATATTCTATTGGGAATTAAGCTTCCGCACTTATGCTACTCTTTTGTTAAACGTTAATAACCATGATCTTGGTGTTTTGAATAAAAATATGTATTAAAAAGCATGTTTGGTTATTGTGAGTCTTTTTTTTTTTTTAGATTTGGTCAATCAAATTATTCCCCTTTCTTTCCCACTTCTTAATTCCAACCCCCGTGGCGTCCATTTTCACGGTCTTTCGGGACCGGGGCGCTACAATTGAGCTTATGATTTGTTGTTTGACTTGAAAGTGAAAGTGAAAGTGAAAGTGAAAGTATGCTAGGGATCGTAAAAGTTGGCTTTGGGATTGCCCACCGTGCATGTGCATATGCATATACTTGTTCAGAGACCGTTTATAGGTCTGAGGCCGTGATAAGTTGCCTTTGGGCTGACTCCCCACTGTTCAAACCATTATTATTACAGTGACAGTTGACATAACATGAATGTCTGAATATGAGTTACTCGTTTAATATGTTTTGGATAATGCGTATTCTCCACTGAGTGTATTCGTTATACTCATTCCCTTATTATAATATTTCAGGTTGAGCTCGGTGATGGTGATGTGGAGATGGATGTAAAAGTTTTATTAAAATATAAGTTATTAAACTTATTCTCTACTAAACTTTTAGTTGGCATTTATGTTAAATTGTCTGTTTTTAACTTTAAAAATACTTAGGAGTTTAAACTATTTAAAATCGCTTCCACTATATTTTATTTGAATTATTATGGTATTGTGATATTTTCTTAAATAGAAGTTTATTTATGCATTTTTATGCTTTTCTAGTATTACTTTTATTACATTTTTGAGAAAATATTTTAAATTCTCTTTCATGCGATATTTTACATGTTAGTTTTTATAAAATAAATAGTATTCTGGGTTTATAAAATTAGGGTGTTACATATATTAATGTAGGTCTAACTAATCATTATTTCATCATGATATCTTTATGATAATTTCATCATGATATCTTAATATATATATATATATATTTATTAAGTATAAGTTTTAATATGAAATATATTTAAGTACTCAAGAAAATCTTATTGTTTATTAATTTAATTATACTAAAAGTTATTCCAAGGGACATATAAGAGTAAGATCCCTTGGAATCCTAAAATATAGGTGCATACACATGTTAAATAATTAAGATAAAAATTTATATAAGACCGTCTAACGGGTCTCTTGCGTTAGACGGGTCAAATAGGATCCAAATCTATCTAAAAATCCTTCCAAACCCGTCCGAACCCGCAAAAATAGTCAGACGTGTGGACTCCACGCGCCCGCCCACGCGGGGCCACTCAGGTATCACTAGATATAAAGTAAAGTATCACTATGTGTGAAGTATCACTAACTGTAAAGTGAAGTATCAATAATTATGAAGTGAAGTATCATTAGATATAAATTTGGTGAAATATCATTAACTATTAAGTGAAGTATTATTAGATATATATATATATATATATCTGGTAAAATATCATTAAATCTGAAGTGAAGTATCATTAGATATAAATTTGACGAAATATCATTCACTATTAAGTGAAGTATCATTAACTTTGATATGAAGTATCATTAGCTATGAAATGAAGTATCATTAACTATCAAGTGAATTATCATTAGATATAAATTTGACAAAATATCATTAACTATTAAGTGAAGTATCATTAGATATATATCTGGTGAAATATCATTAACTGTCATGTGAAGTATGATTAATTATGAGATGAAGTATCATTAACTTGGAAGTGAAGTATAATATGATACTTCACTTCGCAGTTAGTGATACTTCACACATAGTGATACTTTACTTTATATCTAGTGATACCCGAGTCATTTTATTTTTAATTATATATTTTATTCAACTCGTATTCGGGTTGAGATCCGTCTAATGTAAGAGACGCGTTAGACGGTCTCACACAAGTGTATCCCAATAATTAATGTGATATATAATGTTGGTCTATATAAATCATTTTTAACATATGTAGTTCGAGAAAATAAAATTTAAATTTTATATATTTTATGTAATATATAGTTAATGGATTTCACATTTATTCCAAGTGATTTATATTGTTTCTTAAGTGAATTATAGGATGATTATAATAGCACACATATTAATACATGTATAAAATCTAAATACGTAATTAAAACAAATTGACTAAATACTCCTAATTTTGAGAGTAAATAGCCAAATTTGAAATTTATAATATAAGGATGCATTAATTAAATAAAAAAAACCCTTGTGAATTTGAATTTTAAAGATTGTGAATATTTCATTTGGAATTGTTTAACTAAGTGAAGTTTAGTTAGACATAGGACAGTCATCAAGCTATTTTGGTTCATTAATATTTAAAATTGCATTATATATAAAAATATATAAATATAATATATATATATGCACATATATTATATAAATACATACATGAATTATATTTATAAATGAAGAAGCTACAAAAAAATATATATTAGTATAGATATATAGCATACCTTTAAGTGAACATAAATTGACATTGGCCCAACGGTTAAGTACTTGACAACCAGTGGAGAGTGCATGAGTTTGAGTCTTGCCATGCGCATCTTGTGTGTGAATTTAGAGAGGCTCACTCTGAGGTTACTTTGCGCATTCAATCTTCTCAGTAGCAAGGAAGGGACAACTATCTACAATAGGGCTGTACCACGACCTCCAACACCTAAACATACATGTAGGATTATGAGCTTATTTTGTACATTCGACCTTCCTAGTAGCAAGGAAGGGTCAACTAGCTAACAATCTCACAGCTAGAATGAGATTGGTGCAATGGGACTCTACCACGACCCCCAACACTTAAGTGAGGTTACTCTGCCATTCAACCTCCCCGATAGCAAGAAAGAGCAAACTAGCTACAACGGGGCTATACCACGACCTCCAACACCTAAACATACGTGTAGCATTGTGAGCTTATTTTGTGTATTCGACCTTCCTAGTAGTAAGGAAGGGCCACCTAGCTAACAATCTCGCAGCTAGAACGAGATTAGTGCAGCGGGTTGTACCACAACCCCCAATACTTAAATGTTGTGGGCATCGTTAAAATCTTTAAGTGAGAATAACATGTAGGACTATGAGGTTACTCTGTGCATTCGACCTTCTTAGTAGTAAAGAAAGGCCAATTAGCTAACAATCTCACAACTAGAATAATTGGTGCAGTGGGTTTGTACCACGATCTCCAACACCTAAATGCAATGAGCCTGGGGGCTATAACACAACCTCCAACACCTAAGTACAATGAGCCTTGCTAAAATTTTTACCAAAGGAAAGAGTACCCTCATAGGGATTAGTAGAACTGCCCAAAAATAAATACAAAGATAAAAACTTGTATACAACCGTCTAAAGGATCTCTTATGTTAGATTGTGAGATTACTTTGAACATTCGACCATTCCGGTAGCAAGGAAGGGCCAATTAGCTTACAATCTTGCAACTAGAACGATTCGTGCAGCGGGGCTATGCCACGACATCCAACACCTAAAATGCAATGATCATCGTTAAAACCCTTACCGAAGAAAAGAATACTCTCTAGGGATTGGTAGATTCATAACATGATAACAAGGATAAGGATCAAATAGTGCAAGACTGAGAGTACCTTCAGAAAACCAATCCCGCTTCCACTTGCATAGCATATCACATATAATTCAAAACTGGGGAATCTCATAAACATGACACACACTTTTCCCTAAAAATAAATAAAAAGGCAAAAAGTTGTATGCACTACTACAAAACAGTACTAAGACAACATAAGGTCCACAACGATTTTGATGAAAAATCGTTGTAATTTAAAAAAGTACAACTAAAACAGTTGTCTATATGCGCGTTCTTTTTTAAATTTACAACGGTTTATAATATTACGTTATCTAATGACAAAGGTTTTAATAAAACCATCGTATCACAACAATGGTTTTATGACGATGGTTTTATAAAAAACATTGTCTATGAGCACTTTTTGAACAACAATTGAAATATAACCGTTGTTATGGAATTGTTGTGAAATCAAATATATTAATTTAATAAATAATTGAAACCTAATTCCCAATTCACAAAAAAAAGTGTCAGGCCTTCTTTTTCCCGCTTTTCTGAACTCTCTCCCTCCCTACATTTGAAAACCGTTTTCTTCTTTAAATCCGACTTCTCTTTAAATTTTTCACGCCATTCTTCGAAAACTTCTATTATCATTATACCATGTTGTCAATGTCTCTCCAAGATCATCGTAATCTTGCCGGATACAATATCTAGAATGAACCCCCAGCCTCCAAGTATGGTGAATGGCTCCAGTCCAACAAGATCTGGTCTGACTGCCTCCGCGTCGTCTCTTGGAATGCCCACTTCGAGATCTATCTCTTGAGGCCCTTAATTTCACTGAGCTCATCACTGTTCATTTTGTCTGCCCCTTTAACTACTTCGTGCTCCACATCAAGGACGATCATATCAAGTACGCCTTTGAGAGTTGGGGTTTAATGAGCCGAACGAGTTAGAGTTTCAATGTTGTCTTGTTTGGGAATGAAAAGTATGTAAGAAGGAGTAGAAAGAAGGAAGCCGACACCGCCGCCACGGTGAAGGTTGAGGACGATGGCCACATTGATTTACATCATGCTTTTAATCATATGTTAAAGGTAAAGTTTTGATTTGAAAGGGTTTTTTTATTAAATTGTGAATTGAGAATGTGATTCTTACTTAATCAGGAAATATAGTGTTTGTTTCTCCTAAAATTGTTGTTTGGTGCTATTTTTTTAGATACTTGTTCGTCAATGATTATAGGATTGATGATGTTTTTGGATGAGTTCTTATTGAGTTAAGATGAATTGAAAAGTCAATGGTTTATGCAAAAGATAATCCCTTTTTAAGTCTTTTGATTTTTCACTTACAATTATTAGTTTTGCATGATGTAAGCACTAGTACAATATGTTTTGGTGTAGTTTATTGCTATGGAATAATTGTTGAAAGTGTGGTTTTATTGCTTAATATTGGTTTTGCTATAAAGATCAAGAAGAGGTGAAGTGAAAGGTGGGGCAATAGAAGGTGTGGCGAAGATGGTGCCGGTAACTCTTGACTAAGTTAGTATCTTATTTCTGATGTTGGCATTTTAAGTTGATGACTCATAAAGGACTACAAATAATCTTTAAGTTTGTTAGGTGAATGAATGGCAAGCAGAATTAGATAATAATATTAGTTCATGAATGCATTCAATAGATACTTTGAAGAGATGTATAAATATGCAAATTTGAGCTGAAAATTTGATAGACTACTTAGTTTGATAATCTTTAAAAGAACCTGTGTTGAAATCTTAGGAAATATATAGATTTCATTTGAGGAATATAGGCAGTAATTAACTATATGTGAAGTTTTCGAAAATGGATTGTAGGATGCTTGAGTTCAGAAAAATATTGATTTGCTGAGAGGTTTAAGCATAAGGTATGCCTTGGGAGGGTTGCTAAGAAATTTTGGTTCAAAATCCAAATGCATGTGCTGAATTAGTTAAGTTTCGTATGCTATTAAAGCTCTTTCCTCTTACTTTGGCGAGCTTTGGATTAGATTATCCGAGCTATAATCTCTCCACCTTACAAACTCTTCAGTATAATTTTGTGAAAAAGTATAACTTTTGATTGGGCTATTTTTGCATATATCATTTGGCCATTTTTGGTATGGTGTGCATTGTAATCGTATTTTGTGGAAGAAAGTGTATTTTGTAAGTGATTGCAGGTAATTATCACGAATGTGAAGGAATTGGCCTGTTTTTGGGAGCGTGCAGTTAAGTTTGATTGAAGCAAAAGTTGGAAGAGTTCACAAGGCAGTCAGTATTGGTATACCGAGTGAAAGGAGTACCAAGATTACAAATTTTGGGCCTATGCGCACGCAGAATTTGAGCTGGAACGCGGATTATTTGAGATCTCGGGCCTGGACGCAAGTTTCTAGAGTTTTACAGCTTTTGGACTCTTTATTTTATCTCTTTCCTAGTTTGATTAGATTTAGGATTCTATTTCCTTAATTAAACAATTGTATTTAAGGATATAAAGGGAGATTAGGATCGATATTCCGTACTAATGCAAACAGTACAGAGACGTGTTCTAGTAGATTTTATTCATCTTCTTCGTTGATTCCATCGTGTTCTGCTTTACGATATTCTGGAGTTTGATTTAATTATGCAATCAAGCTAAACTTGATCTTATTCCGGTGAAGATTAACGAAGCCCTGACATAATTATACTGTGAGATCTAATTGTTCTTTCTATTTTAATTAATTGTGCGTATCTGTGATTCTCGGTGTTTAGAGTCGTTAATTGTTTTGACCTTGTTAGGTAGTTCCAAATATTTAGTAGATCGAAATTAATTAGTAGCCAATTAAACCGACCATTTGTAATTGTGGTTTAATTTTAATTAGTGGTACAACAATTCTTCAGAATCGAGAGAAGAACAGTCTTAATTCAACAGTCCTGTGTCAGAGTCTGTTGGTTTTGAATCGGGTTTCTCTAGTGCTCAAAGTTGTCGGCTCATTAAATCTATAGAGTGTCTCTTACGGTTGTCATTCGATTAGGGAAGTAATTGGTGAAGTGTCTTCCTGATTATCGAGAAACTAAGGAGAAATTAGGCTGCATCAGAAGTGTCTTCGGTGGCTATAACTGGTTTGCATGCATTAATTGGAATTATCTTTATATCGAGGATCGGTATAATTAAACTAAGGTGGAGTTAATTGGAAACCGGAATACTTTTTATAATCTGTTAAACAACTCTCTCTTGTTTGCTATTTAATTTTCATTTTTACTTTACAACAATAAAATTCGTGTGGGAAAATCTTGTTGTTGCAAACTGAAAGTGTGGAATAATTCTCGCCGGTCCTTTGAGAGACGATCTTGCTCGTCGCTGTTCTAGGTAGTGTGGGTATACTGACTGTCGGTCGAATTATTTTTAGTGTAAAACGACGCATCAAATTTTGGCGCCGTTGCCGGGGATCGGTTTTAAGCAGTAATTATACTAATATTTTCAGTTTGCTATTTTTCTTTATTTTGTTTTGTTATTACAGTGCATGACTCGATCCTCACAAAAAGAAAGGCTAGTTTTTGATCCAGAGCCGGATAGAACTTTACGAAAGTTGAGGAAAGCTGTCGGGGAGTCTAGGGAGGCTTCTGAATCTGATCTGGGAACATTTGATCTTGATCAATTGTTCAAGGAAAACATGGCCAACGATGGAAATCAAGCTCTCGCAAATGCTGCTGAACCTGAACTGCCAATCAGGAAGCTGGGTCACCACAGAAATAATCGATCCATTTACATCGTGCTGCCTACGTTTGCAAATAACTCTGAGATACAACCTGGTTTCATTCAGGTTGTGCCTAAGTTCGGCGATCTGCCTGGAGAAAGTGCACATAAACACTTAGCTGAATTTGATCTAGTCTGCTCTACTCTTCGTCCTCAAGGTTTTTCTGCTGATAATTTGAGGCTACTAACTTTTTCTCATACTTTGCAAGGCAGGGCTAGGGACTGGGTATTTGATCTTCTATCTGGTTCGATCACCACTTGGAGTGAGTTGGAAGGACAATTTCTGCGCAAGTTCTTCCCAGAGTCCAGAGCTGCAAATCTGCGAATGACGATTAGCAGCATTAAGCAGAAGCAGAATGAGATCTTGGCCAATTACTGGGAGAGATTCCAACAACTGTGCCACAAGTTCCCAGACCATGGGTTCTCTGAATATCAATTGCTAACCAATTAATTCTACGTAGAATGTCGACTTTTGACAGGAAAATTGTTAACGCTGCTAGTGGGGGATCTCTCACCAATAAGACATTGGCCGAGGCCAAGCAACTTATCATTGACATGGTCTCTGGAGGTCAACAGTATGAAGATGAGGATGCCGATAGGTATCGACCTGTGAAGGGAGTTAAGCAAGCTGAGAACTTCGGTGTTAATGAAAAGATCGATGCTCTGACTTCTCTGATTAGAGGTCTCACTGTAGCACAAACTCAGAATGGCCGTTGCGGAGTGTGCCTAGAGAATGGGCACTCTACTGATGCTTGCCCAACTTTGCAAGATTCTCCAACAGAGCAAGCCTGCTATGGATCCAATGATGTGCAACAAGATGCTCTAAGACGGAAGAGGTACGATCCATATTCCAATACCTACAATCCAGGCTAGAGGGACCACCTAAATTTCGGCTAGAGATAGCCCGATCAGAAAGTGCCCGGAGTTTTACCTCAGAGGCAGCCGCAGGGTGGTCAGTATGCCCAAACTAACAAATCTGCACCCAACATGAGTGAAATTATGAAGTGTCTGGAGCAGAGCAGTGCCCTTGTGAACAATCTGGTGCAGAGCCAGAAAGTATTCCAGCAAGAGACGCAAGCCACTCTGGGGAGTATGAGCACACAGATCACCCAGCTTGCTACTCAAATGAACAAGATGCAGGTGGATCAAGGCAAACTTCCCTCCCAAACTGAGCAAAATCCAAAGGGGAATGTTAGTGCAGTTACTTTACAAAGTGGGAAGGAATTAGCCGAGTTGGAGGCTAAGAAGAAAGAGAAGTAGCAGGAAGGGCATACTGAAATGCCGGAAAAAGATTCCAGAGTAGAAGAAAAGCAAGCTGCCAAACCTACTCCTCCTAAGGTCAGTGTTGAATCCAAAATTTCTAACTCTCTAGTTGCAGCACCTTGTCCTCCCAGGTTGGTTCGAAATAAGAAGGAGGAGGATGAAAATGAGATCCTCGAGCTGTTCAAGAAGGTAGAAACGATAAGGCGAAGGTTGATCTAATAGTGAAGCTCTCCTACCCGTCGAATGAGAAGGACATTCGAGCCTTTCTAGGCCATGCGGGTTTCTATAGGCGCTTCATCTAAGATTTCTCAAATATTGCACAACCTCTGACAAAGTTGCTGCAGAAAGATGCCCCATTCATCTTCGACGATAAGTGCAAGGAGGCTTTCAATTTGTTGAAAAAAAAAGCTCACTTCAGCCGCTGTTATTCAGCCACCTCAATGGAGGCTAACGTTTGAGATCATGTGCGATGCGAGCGACTTTGCTGTTGGAGCTGTACTTGGGCAAAATAGTGGGAAAAATAGCCATGTGATATATTATGCTTCGAAGACTCTTAATCCTACTCAATGCAATACGGCGACGGAGAAAGAGCTTCTGACTGTGGTGTTCGCATGTGAGAAATTTAGATCTTACCTTCTTGGATCGAAAGTTGTGGTGTACACAGACCATGCCGCTCTGAAATATTTGCTCTCCAAGAAAGAATCCAAGCCTCGTCTCATCCGTTGGGTACTTATGCTGCAGGAATTTGATTTGGAGATCAAAGACAAGAAATGAGCTGAGAATAATGTTGCTAATCATTTAAGCAGACTGCGAATGAAGTCAGATGATATGTCCATACCGGATGATTTTCCTGACGAACTTTTGCTGGCAACTGCGAGCGTGACTCCTTGGTATGCTGATTTGGTCAATTTTCTAACCACTGGGATGTTTCCAAAAAGAACTGAAATTCCAAAGAAGAACAAATTGTAGAGCCAAGCTAAATATTTCATCTGGGACGATCCCTATTTATGGAGGACTTGTGCTGATCAAGTGATTCGACGTTGCATATCAGATGATGTGATAGAGTCCATTCTGATTTTTTGTCATGCCCATGCGTGTGGAGACCATTTTAAGCCGAAAAGGACAGCCCGTAAAATCCTTGATTGCTGCTTTTATTAGGAAACCATTTTTAAGGATACTTATTACTTCTGCAAGAACTGTGATCGATGCCAACGCACTGATAACATCTCTTCAAGAAACGAGATACCTCAAGTTCCAATTTTGGTATGCGAGATTTTTGATGTATGGGGCATGGACTTCATGGGCCCTTTCCCCAGTTCATTCGGCAATTCCTATATCCTTTTGGCTGTCGACTATGTCTCCAAGTGGATCGAGGCTAAGGCTATTCATTCCAATGATTCTAAGGTGGTTTTCAAGTTCCTCAAGACCAATATCTTTCAGCTATTTGGTGTTCCCCGAGCTATCATAAGTGACCAAGGCACACACTTTTGCAACCGAACTCTGGAGGCCCTTTTCAAGAAATATGGGGTCCATCATCGAGTTACCACCGCCTACCATCCTTAATCCAACAGACAGGCTGAAGTCTCAAATAAAGAGATTAAAAATATCCTGGAGAAGACAGTGAACCCAAATCGAAAGGATTGGAGCTTGCATCTAGACGACGTCGTATGGGCATACCACACAGCGTATAAATCACCTATCGGGATGTCGCCTTACAGATTGATCTTTGGGAAGTAATGCCACCTACCTGTGGAGCTGAAACATCGAGCTTTCTGGGCTGTTAAACAATGTTGTCTTGATCCAGCAATAGCAGGCTATGAAAGACGGTATCAACTGCAAGAACTCGAGGAGATTCATTTGGAGGCCTATGATAGTGCTAGTTCATACAAAGAGTGTACCAAGTTCTTGCATGATAAGTACATTCGAAGAAAGCACTTTGAAGTTGGCCAGAAGATGTTGTTGTTTAATGCTCGTCTTCGACTCATGACGGGCAAGTTGAAATCCCGTTGGAAGGGCCCATATGAAGTTGTGCATGTTAGTCCTCATGGAGCGGTCAAGATTTGAAGTTTCACTACTCACAAGTTGTTGAAAGTGAATGGCCAATTTCTGAAGCCATATTTTGCTGGAATGGAGCTGCACAATTTCGACGGGGTCGATCTGGCGACCCCTGCTATTGCATCTTGATCGTGCTTCCCCACGCCGAGCCTCGGACATTAAATAAGGGCGCTTCTCGGGAGGTAACCTGAGATTTTTTTCTCTGTATTTCGTTTATGTCCTTTTATTTACCTGTTTTGTTCGTTCATTTCTGCTTTTTATTCAATATATAAAAAAATAAGAATAAAATAAAAAGAAAAAAATAAGGTGCGTTTGCCGGGAGTAAAGGACCTCCTATGCCCATATTCTAAGTGTGGGGGGGTGAGTTGGATATTTTCAGATAGAAGGGGCTAAATTGCAATTATCGCGTTCTCGTTTTGGGGATTTCTAGTCACAAGCCCTAATTTGCCTTATAATTTAACCCTCTTTCCCCTTAATTGTTTTACCCCCCTCTCTCATTCAAAATTTCTACTGCCGTTTCAGATTTTCACCACCAACCTCCCAACGCCATTCATCTTCCCACCGTCTCTGAGTCACCGGATACCGCCATGGGTAAAAAGTGAACCTCCAAAAAGGCCACCACGGCCACCTCCGTCTCCATCCCTTGTGAGCACATGCCGCAACCATCTCCGACAGTTTCTACCAATGCCACTGCACCGCCACTGCCTTCTCCGGTAGCACCTTCTGCTACCACCACCGTGCCATTTTTGCGCCGAACTCGACGTCGTACTGCACAGACGGAGCCCCTTCCCTCCGCAATGGCCAAATGATGGAAAACGAAGGCGTCACCTATCCGAGAGGCCACCACTATCTCGAACCCGCCCTCATCGGCGGTTTCTCCACAACCTGAGGCCGACGATGTCCCTGACTCGTCGCCAGTTGAGATTCAGTCACCGAAAGTCTCTCCGCCTAATGCCGCCATCAACCCACTTTCTGCGGCCGAGAAAGAGACGGCCTCCGATAGCACCGCCACCGCCTCTCCACCGATTACCTCCATCAGCCGCCATACTCATTCCCAAATGGCTCAAGCCGACCCTTCTCCTATACCGGCGACCCTCCCGGAGATTGCTCTCTCTTCTAGTCGCCCTGCGCCGCCATCTACACGGAGGACCTTTATCCAATGCCCACCTTTTCAGCCATCAATTGAGGTACAACAACGTGCTTATAGGAATGCTGATCGCTATCTTGTTGGCGCGTGTGTGTTTGATTGGGATAATATAGTTGTTTTAGGGGCCAATGATGTTATTCGTGCTCATTTTGCTCGTATTGGTTGGTCTGCTATGTTGGATGTGGCTTTGCCTGTTTATAGGGAGCTTAGTCTCGAGTTTCTATCTTCTTATGTGTTTGATGCGTCGAGGGGGCTCGATGATGCGCATGCTGTCTTGTTTACTCTAAGAGGTCGAAAATTTAATTTTTCTATTAATGCTCTCAATGTGTTGCTTGGTTTTGAGATTGATGAGTCTGTGCATAATAACTTATATGAGTCTGCTTAATGTGAGGTTCCTTCTTCTTTTTCCTCCCATTTGCATGAATGGTGGAGTATTATTTCTATAGATTCTGACTTTGTGCCCCGTTCCTCTCGGAGTTCCCACATCAAAGATGATGCATTACGTTTGTGCCATAGATTTCTTGTTTCTAGCTTCTTTGGTCGCATTGATGGGATGAATATAGTGACTGTCCAAGAGCTATTTATACTTGACAGCATGCTTCTTGGTGAGAAATTGAACTTTGGTTGTTGGTTGGCTAGGTAGTGGTAGTTTAGTGCCAATCATTTTCTTTGCAAGGCCCCGTTAGGGAGTTTTGTTACTCTGTTGACACAGTGTCTGTATGTCCCTATTACTGAGCCTGAATTTTTGTCTGCTACTTATTTCACACTTGAGGACCTCTCTGCTCTGCGTCTGCTCTTTGTAATGCCCAAGGGCAATTTCAGTTGTCTCGACCGGATGTTCTAGGCCCGAGTCATGTTTCTAGTGCAGGTACTTCGTCTAGCTCTGCCTTGATTATTTCCGAGCTTAAGGACCTGTTTGAGCATTTTACTCATCGACTGGAGCACCGTTTAGATGCCCTTGATGAGCGTCTCTCGGTTGTCGAACAGACTATCATCTACTTCACCCGCTTCCTCTGATTGCACCGTTTGCTCTCTCTACTCCTTATATTTAGTTTCTTTTATTAATTTTTGTGTCTGTTTGTTTTCTTTGGTCACTCCCCTTTCCTGCACAGTGAGGATACTATGTTGTTTGTGTGGGGGAGGGGAAGTTGTTGGTTATTGTGTCCTTTTGAAAATTGGTTATTTTCACATATAAAAAAAAAGAAAAAAAAGCTGTGTTTTGCTTATTTTATGTTGAGTATTGGTTGTTTGAGATTGAACTATACGAGGAGGAGGGATTATGATATGGGTTGACTTGGTTTGTTTGATTGATTCTCTTGTGATTGAATTATGCTATTGCTCGTATGTATTTTTGGATGATGAAATGTGCAACTTGATCAAAACTTGATGAGCCCCTAAACGTGAGAATTGAGCCTATTGAGCATGTTATCTACATATAGAAAGCTCAATTCATTTTGTTGAGTGTGTCGGATTTGCATGTTTGATTCCTGATTTGCCCTATTGCCATGACTACACCTATGTTGAGTTCTTTTGTATGAAGATGATTAATGCATGTAGGATTAACCTTTGCTTTGGCCTAAAGAAATTTTCCACTCCCAAACATTGCCCTCTAGTGAGCCAGTTTGTGCCTAATGCCTGATTTCGTTGTTAATAACCACTAGATATTCAGCATTAGCTTGTTTTGGCCTGCTCTTTTTCCTGAAAACATGAAAGTATCGTGATATTTGAGTTGAGCTACATTCACATTTACATTGGAGAAAGTTGGTACTGGAAAATAAAATAAAAATATGTATGCTCCTGTCCTATTCCACAAAAGAAAACGAAAAAAAACAAGAAAAAAAAGAGAAAGAGAAAGAAAAGCAAATAAGGAATAGGAAATGGAGGGAATAAAGGGCTATACTTGATGCTATTTTGTTGCCCTGTATTGAAGAAAACCAACACACAACTTGGAAAATAGTGCATTATTCGAAGAAGTAGCCGAAGAACTCTGTGATTATGCTCTGATGTGCTTACATGTTTTTACCTTTTTAAACCACTTATCCAAATGATCCTACTTGTGCACTTGAGCCCCATTACAACCTGTTGAAAAGACCTTTTGATTTATGCATTATTCTCACTTGTTGGTAATGGTTTTGACATATGGGCAAATCTATGTTTGAAGGCATCAAATCACAACTTGTGTGATTTGAAAATCTATCCTTACTTTTTGAGAGAAATTGAGCGAACCCTGGTGAGGCAGGATTGAGTTGCACATTTTGACTTGAATGAGGAGCATGTGTACATTTCATGAAACAAGAGAAGGGTTAGTGGATTGTGGTTGGTTGTGTTGTAATTCTAACTCTGAGTGTTTTCAGTTGAAGGCAGCCGATGCTTGACTTGTCCTTGTTGTTTTTGTTTTGAGTTTGTTTTCTGTTTTTTATTTTAGATTCTGTTCTTTGTTTAGATATGCTCGAAGACGAGCATTGTCTAAGTGTGGGGGGTTTGATTTGGCTATTTTTGCATATATCTTTTGGGCCATTTTTGGTATGATTTGTTCGTGTTAAGTGTCTTGTAATCATATTTTGTGAAAGAAAGTGTATTGTGTCAGTGATTGCAAGTAATTAACACGAATGTGAAGGAATTGGCCTGTTTTTAGGAGCGTGCAGTCAAGTTTTATTGAAGTAAAAGCTGAAATAGTTCGCAAGGCAGTCAGTATGGGCATACCAAGTGAAAGGAGTACCGAGAATACATATTTTAGGTATGTGCGTGCGCGGAAATTGGGCTGGAGAGCGGATTATTTGAGATCCGAGTTTCTAGAGTTTTACAGCTTTTGGACTCTTTATTTTATCTCTTTCCTAGTTTGATTAGATTTAGGATTCCATTTCCTTAATTAAATAATTGTATTTAAGGATATAGAGGGAGATTAGGATCGATATTCCATACTTACACAAACAGTACAGAGACGTGTTCTAGTAGATTTTATTCATCTTCTTCATTGATTCCATCGTGTTCTGCTTTACGATATTGTGGAGTTCTGATTTAATTATGCAATCAAGCTAAACTCGATCTTATTTCGATTCCTAGCGTAATTATATTGTGAGATCTAATTGTTCTTTCTATTTTAATTAATTGCGCATATCTGTGATTTTTGGTGTTTAAAGTCGTTAATTGTTTCGACTCTGCTAGGTAGTTGCAAATATTTAGTAGATCGGAATTAATTAGTAGTTAATTAAACCGGTCATCCGTAATTATGGTTTAAGTTTAATTAGTGGTACAACGATTCTTCAGAATTGAGAGACGAACAGTCCTAATTCAATGGTCCTGTGTCAGAGTCTGTTGGTTTTGAATCGGGTTTCTCTAGTGCTCAAAGCTGTCGGCTCATTAAATCTATAGAGTGCCTCTTACGGTTGTCAGTCGATTAGGGAAGTAATTTGTGAAGTGTCTTCCTAATTATCGAGAAACTAAGGAGAAATTAGGTTGCGTCAGAAGTGTGTTCGGTGGCTATAACTGGTTTGCATGCATTAATTGGAATTATCTTTGTATCGAGGATCGGTATAATTAAGTTAGGGTGGAGTTAATTGGAAACCGGAATACTTTTTATAATCTGTTAAACAACTCTCTCTCATTTGCTGTTTAATTTTCGTTTTTTACTTTACAACAACAAAATTCGTATGGGAAAATCTAGTTGTTGTAAACTGAAAGTGTGGAATAATTCTCATCGGTCTTTTGGGAGACGATCTTGTTCGCCACTGTTCTGGGTAGTGTGGGCATACCGACGTCAATCGGATTATTTTTGGTGTAAAACGACGCATCAAATTTACGTTACCTGTAGATGTTTTTCCATATAAAATACTCTTTACTAGGGTAATTACTTCTATTTTTAGTAAAAAAAAATTGGTTTGTTGAATTTGTTAATAATTTATACTTCCCCCAATTTTTGTAGGTTTATATGTTAAAAGTTGAAGGAATAGCATTCTGATTTTTACCTGATCCTGTTCAAATAAAGAATGCATTGGAGGTCAGTGTTGGAGTTTCTTGCTTGTCACACAGAGTGAAAAATACTAAAGATCGTAAGGCAGAGAAACTGAAAGAAATCAATGGTTGAAATAAGAGTAAAATAGCCAATGGTATTGTAGAAAAATATAAAAAATCTTGTAGGAAAATGTAAGAAAGAGAAGTTATTAATTCTACATCTTTGCAAAAAAAAAAGTAGTAAAGCATAATTAATTTGGCGATCATTTGTTTTCATACATGTTTTACAAATTCTCTTATTGATTGGATGTATGTAATAGTTCCCTCATTTTTATTTTATGTAGTATTTATCTGGATTGCTCCAACTGCGAATATGGAAGTGTAAACCGGTAGATGAACAAGATAACCATTAATTTTCCTTGCGTTTTTAAAAGAAAATAACAATTGAAGTTTTGGATTTTCCTACTTTAATTTTTACATCATCCTTGGTCGAGTTAAAAAAAAATTCATGGAAATGTATCATTCCAAGAATATGTTGTTATCTATTGATGAAAAAAACAAGAAAACCTTAAGTAGTCTAATTGTTAGTTTATATGTTTAGAGTGGATTTTGGCAGAGCTGGCAGAAGCAATGAAAATGTGGCCTTAGTGGATGTGGAACTAAGCAGGAGAAGAGAGGATATTTAATATATGGTATGATGTGGGAGGCCTTGTGTTATATTTTTTTTTCTTATTTATTATGTTTGATATTTACTATACTATTTAAAAATGATCAATCTAATTATGTTTTGTATTTCATTGCATATGGCCGCCTACCAAATTGTTGAGGACCTTCCGCTAATGCCACTCAATTGGGGTTGTAATATAAATGACTAGTAATATATGAGAACCCCGTTTTAAAGAATTCATGAACAATTCTCTTGTAGAAGGAATTTAACATTTGTTTCATTTACACAAAAAGACGCTTATCTGAATAGGAGTGCAATATCTGAAAATTTACTACTTAAAAAAAAAATCATTTTCCATTCTATTAATCTATTCATAATAATAATGGATTCTTTATGTATTTCAGATTAAAAAAAATCATACTTTATCACAATATATTAAGGCTTATTAAAACATGGACAATATTACATTAAGAAGAATGAAAATCTAAATTGGAGTGTGAATCTAATTAAATTGCATCAGCCATGTGAATCATGCTTTTGGTTAATGCATGTTTCATGTTCCTTCATTTTTTAAGCTAGAGCAATATTGATACGAGTCTAGAACTCTAGATAATCGGTGTAAAGGATCTTTGGAGGACATCAAGCGGTATTTCATATTTTCCATTCTCTCAAATTACTTGGATTGAAGTTTCTGCTTCTCTTTTATACTTATATGCACAAACAGACATTATATTATTCTCTCTCTCTTTCTCTCTCTCTCTCTCTCTCTCTCTCTCTCTCTATATATATATATATATATATATATATATATATATATATATATATATATATATATATATATATATATATATATATATATAGAGAGAGAGAGAGAGAGAGAGAGAGAGTAACATATCTTTGATAAATATTAAAAAGCCAACAAGCAATCTGCCATAATTAACAGATTAGTATACAATTTCTTGTGCAAATTAGTATATAATTTTCATCTTTATACAATCTGTATTGGCTAAAGCTAACAAGTTAAATAACGCATATAAATGTTAGCAGAGACTGAATGTTGTTCGTCTGACCTTTGAGGAAAGAGTTGTTCTTCCATAAAAAAGGGACCTGGTATGAAGTTAAAACGATGAAAATTAGGAAGTAATTGGTAAAGTTTTGCTTGAACATCTAGAATGATCGCCTGGCTACAAAGTTCTCGCCTTTTGCTTATGCAATATGAGAAAGTTGTCTTATTTATCCCTTCAATTAGCCTTGTACTGACTAGGTTATTAAAAAATGCAAGATTTGTTCAGTTTCTTCCGTGAAATGAAGTATAGCCTTGTACTGACTAGGCTATTAAAAAATGCAAGATTTGTTCAGTTTCTTCCGTGAAATGAAGTATTTCTTCCTAATTGGGTTTTAGTGATATTATAGTTTTTTCACATTCCATATTTCTCCTCCCATAATTGTTATTGTAGCTCTTAGTAGATGATATAGCAACCTCAAGCATGCTCATCTTGTTACTAGTTCTCAGTTCTACCAGATTTTGCATAGGAAATGGCATTTCATTTGAAAAGCTTTATAAACTGCTCTAAAATATTTTGAATAGATTTTTAGAAGTGGGCTGTAGTGAATGAGCCTAAACACATCAAAATCATACTAGTTAGCTGAACTTTCCCCTGCTATTCTTTTCTTATAAATTGCTAATTTCTACTCCTATTTTAATGAATTGGAAATGAACTTAATTAAATGGTATTAATCGGGATTGAGTGGTTTTGTCTTAGCTCCCTCCTGCCATCATTAATCAGTTCTTGAGTAAGTAATTGTTGTAAAAGGTCCTTATATTTAAGGTTGTTGTTCTGTAATTTAGGGTATTTAGTCTCAATTTCTTGCATGCACCCGCATGAGTGTTGTTGTTCTGCTATATCTCTGTTGTGTGCACAATTGCTTCTTAACTTTGGTGTATGGCATGTCAAAAGTTCCATCAATGTTCTATTAGTTACTTGTAGTTTAGGGGCCAATTAAAATGTATTTCAGCAGGTAATTTTTACATGTTACTCCCGAAAACAGCATGGCTAAACCTGCTATGCTTGGTATGTTGTCCCACTATTTGTTTGGCATTTCTTAAACAAAGTAAATGTGTTCCATATACATTTGCAGAGTAACGTGAGACCTTGCATAGTCGTGTGATATGGTGATATTTGAATTTAATCCTATGCTAGATGTCTATCTGAAGTGCCCAACCCTTCCTTGCTTCTATTTTGCTATAAAATGTCTTAACTGTGTTTCCTTGATGAAAATGGCAGTTGTTCAATGAAGTTGGGGAATAGTCTCTTGAAGGATGAGTTTCAGGATGATGAAGTGACGTTGGTGGATAAAAAAAAAGCATTGCCGGTCCATTTTTACTCATAGTAATTCATAACTAAACCCCATGAATTTTCTCGAATTTTACCAACATTTTAGAAAAGAACCATATACTGGGAAGGAGATTGATGAAGTTCCCGATGAATAGGCAAGTTTTGTAGTTGATTATGTATGAAAGATCATTTTACAGGGTATTTTTTATTTAGAGAAGTGATTGTTGGTTATTTTTTTTAAGTATTGATGTTTAAATATTTATGATGGGATGTTGATTGGCTTAGGACATGGTGGTGTTTGAACTTGAATTGATGTCACTTTGTACTTGGCTGATTATTACAAAATCGAGAAGCATACGTACTTTTTGTAATTGAATATTAGATATGTCATATTGGATCAAAGTACGTGATATTTTTAGATAAAGTTTGTCTTTAGATATTATTGTATTTTGGATGATTTTGTATCGAAATATATTGTATTTTGGATGATTTTTGTATTAAACTATATTATTGCATTATGCCTGGTTTAGTGTAATTATTTTATTAATTACATATTATATATTAAAAAATTAAAAATTTAAAATAAAAAGACAACAAATATTTTTAAAAATCATTGGAAAATTACAACACAAAAAATAAAACCTTTAATTTGTGATTTTTTTTTTGAAAAAAAATTTACAACTGTTATAAAAAAATATTGTAAATTTACAACGATTTTTACAAAAGTGTTGCAACTTTACAATGGTTTTATTTTCAACCGTTGTAAAGCCACAACGGTTTTAAAAGACTTGTTGTCCAACTACATTGTAAAATAACAACAGTTTTAGACTAATTGTTGTTATGTTACAACAGTTGTTTTTGTAAACCGTTATCTTTTTATTCATCAAACAACACCAAGTCAACAAATTTACAAGGGTTCTAATTATCATTGTTAATTGACAACAGTTTATAATCGCTATCTATGTGAGTGTAAATTTACAACAATGACTAAGATAATTATTTTCTATTTGCCTACATAACGGTTAAAAACCGTTGTATTAATGGTTTTTTGTAGTAGTGATGAGACCGTCTAAAGGGTATCTTACGTTAGACGTGTCAAATAAAACTCAAACCCACCGAAAAAACCATCCACCCTACCCGCATTTTCACAACCATGCGTGTGCGCTTCACACATCTGGGCAACCCCCTTTTTTGTTGTTCGATTTTTTCCTTTTTTGTTTTTATATATTTTATAAACCTTTATTTTGTATCGAGTGCAGTACACGAGACGCCAAATGAGAAAATTAAATTAATTCAAAAAAATAATAATTCAATTTCATTTAGGGTTTACTAATTTTATTTTATGATATATATTGATTTTAAAAAATTAATTAACGCGCGTAGTGCAAGAGCCCCCGTGTTAGCGTCGGGTGAGTAGAATGCGCGAGCGCCAGATAAAAAAATCAAACTATTTCAATTATATTTATGGTTCATTAATTCCATTTTAAGCTATATATTTATTTCAAAAAAAATTAATTATCGAGTGCAGCGATAATGCGAGATATCAGAAAAAAAAAAATTAAATTAATTTAATTTAATTTTAGAATTTACTAATTCCATTTTAGAGTATATATTTATTTTCAAAACATAAATATCGAGTGTAATGCACGGGCCACGTGTGAGCGTCGGACGAGTGCACTGCGTGAGACGCTGGATAAAAAAAATTAATTCAAAAAAGTTGAATATATATTTGTAAAAAAAAAAAGAGAAAATTAAAATATTGATGAAAAATTTAAAAAGGGAAGGAAGGACCATTGAAAAAGAAAAAGGAAAATGAAAAAAAATAAAAGGGGCATCTTCTTAGGTCAAATAAAATTCGTCTATTAATATAAGAGATCCGCTAGAAGATCTCACAAAAGAGTCCCCATATAAAAAATACTAAACATACTTTACACACGAGTGGTGGTGCACCTTATTGGGACACCACAAATTATATATTTTTAATTATTTTTTATATTTCAAGGTAAATTATTTGTGTCTAGGAATGTTAAGAATATGTATAAGAGAAGTTTACACATAATTGTGTACGTGTGCGTGTGAAGTGTGGTTGTTTTAATTAAGCAATCCCTTGTGAGACTAGAGTTGAATATGTATAAGAGAAGTTTACACATAATTGTGTGTGTGGGAAGTATGATTGATTTAAGCAATCCCTTGTGAGACTAGACCAACTCAAAACAAACAATGCGCTATTTTTGGAATTTTCACATATATATTTTCGTAGTAGTTAACACTTAAGTGACTTAACTACATACCGGAATAATCATTAATTAATCTATCAGCACGCACATTAACGTGTTTAATTTGGTGCACCTGATTAGAGTTTATTTTTATAAAAAATAATATTTTTTGCATATGAAACATTTATATGTATAAAATTAACGTTATTATCAGTGAAAAACATTACATGACAAGCACAAAATAGTTGATCATTTGCCGGCAGTAGATATGCACTCCAAATCTAATAAATTGACAATTGATGCATTTATATAGTTATGACTAACTTTCCCACTTCGAATTTATTGTCATGGATCGTTCGGAGGGTTATTGAGGGGATAACTGTAGCCTCCTCCACCTCAGGCCAATATATAATTGTTGCTATAAATTAATTAAAATTTCTAGTCCCTATATATATTTTAGTTTTTTATTTAATTCTTTTTATAACAACAGCACGTACACGTGCACTATTTAATAAAAATATAGTAATTAATTTTGTTTAATCAGAATAATATATCACACATACGTAGGGGTGCACAAAAACTTGCACAAACCGACCAAACCAGCCAACCCAAATCTGGTTTAGGCCGTTTGACTCGTTATGATGACTGGCCGAATTTATTGATGTTCATAAATATTGTAAAACTGTCTTATTGGGTTGGTTCACGGGTTTAAAAGTCTTGACCCAAACCAACTCAATCCAACATGTTACTCTTTATTTAATATTTTATATATATATTTGTAGGTGTAAAATCTTTATTGTATATAGAGGTTGTAGAACTTGTCATCATTTGGTTCCCTGACTTACAGTATTGTTGGAGGAATGCAAGTTTACTTATAAATTTAACACTTTTCTCTAACTATTTACTTACATGTTATTGTACTAATTAAAATAATTTTTTGTATTTGTTTCTGATATTTTCAAATAATTTATTGTATTTGCATCTAATATTTGCTCTTTCCTGAACATGAGTTTAATTCTCTCTGTACCGTTCCAACTCCAATTTTATGACATGCATATTTATTTTATTTGATAGGTTTTTTAGTTAATATTGTTTATAATATATGATTAATGATTTAAAATATTAAAAAAATTGATTAAGTTTTGGTAAAATTCATTTCAAAGTTTTTTTTGTCATAACCCGATGAACCCAATCCAACCCAACCCTTATATCTTTGTGAGCAGTAGGGTTGGGTTGTGAGGGAAAAAAAAAAAGATTAACGGGTTATAATTTCTTCAAACTGTTATCTGTGGATTGGTCTATTTAAACACCTTCAACCTGGCCAACCCAACCCGTGTGCACCCCACCACATACGTATATGTTATGCTAGAGATATGTATATACAATGTGGAACTTTATTAACATAAACGACTCTCGATCTAATTGTTCGGTATTTTAATTCCACCTAAACTGCAAGTGTACAGCGAGATTTCTAGTATAATGGCGAATAAGGTCGAATCCACAGAGACTTAAATTCTAATTACTAGCTATTCTATCTATCCTAACTCTGCTATCTAGACTATCTAAAGTTTAGAGATTTTAAACAAATGAAAGAAAACCAATAAATAACTCGCAAGACTAGATTCACAACAGATAAAATTGCAGAGAAGAATTATCAAGAAGAAATGCGTATTCTAGGATTGAACAATCATCAAATAATCCATCTTATTTACTAATCCAATAACTATGCCTATGTTAGGATTTCAATCACACTAGAGCAACCACTTAGCTATTCAGAATCTCTTCTCAGAGAATTAAGAACGTTGATTACACTATAAATAACAATGTCTCTATTTATTATCTAAAATGCAACTCCTAAATGATCCATAGGTTTAAATGCTCTCACCAGCAATCTCATTCTCAACTCTCTTGAGTGTTGTTAATTACTATGTTAATTATTATGTTCTAGTGTTGAAACTCCTCTCTTGATTTATGAATCAACACAACAAATTACATCAATTAATGGCCAATCAATTAACATAAATAAATACAACCCAAGAGTAATTAAGTGCAATAAAAATCATAGAAATAGAATTGGAATTAAAAATAAGATTTCATAAATGAATCATGAGTCAACCCTAAAATACTAGGGTTTAGTTGTTCATAATGAAATAAACAAAAGAAATCAAATTCAGGATGTTCATGGCTAGACAAGAATTAAAATAAATGAAACCCGAAAGAATAAATCTGTCTCTAATCTTGACTTGCTTCAAATCCTCTGTCGTGTTCTTCGTGATGCTTTTTCTCCACAGCAAAACCTCTGCTTCAAACTTAGGGTATGATAATTGATGTCCGATTTTCGCCTAAAAAGAATCCTTTTATACCAAGTTAGGAAAAAGCCTAAAAATACAGTGGAAATCGGAAAAAGCCCACTTCATTCACGACCAGAGTCGCGATTCTCTCGTCCGTGAATCAGCCCGTGAATCCACGTGGCATGACGTGGTGCCACGTGGCGTGAAATTCACGGTCTCCATCTTATTCGCGATCGAGGTCGCGAATTTCCTTCTTCTGAACCCCTCCTCTGTCGCGACACTGCAGTAATCACTTAGTGATTCGCGATCCTGCAGTCTCGATCGGGTCGGGGGTCGGCTTTGCGATTCTCTTCACGGCTTGTTTTCATCCCGTTTTTCTCAACCAATCTCTTCATGTACTCTCTTAGGACTCCACCTTCACTTCAACCCTTTAAAACATTCAAAATTGACGAACAAACTTGTAAAATATAACAAGAACGACCAACTCCCAAAAACTTGAGAAACTCGAATAAACTGAGATAAAACACACTGAAATTATACAAAACACGACACAAAAGTGTACCAAAATTAGTGTAAAATCTCAGTTTATCACTAATTCATATATGAAAATAAGATTGTACATTTTTTACAACAAACATATGCACATATATAGATATATAGACAATAATAAGACACCATACACCACATCTATTCATTAACAAATGATCATACGTTATGTGTGTGTGTGGAGAGAGAGAGAGAGAGAGAGAGAGAGAGAGAGAGAGAGAATGTAAACATTGTCCTGGTGTATAAAATAGGAGGAGAGAATGTAAACATTGTCCTGGTGTATAAAATAGGAGAGAGAGAGAGAGAGAGAGAGAGAGAGAGAGAGAGAGAGAGAGAGTATGAACATTGTCCTGGTGTATAAAATAGGAGGTGGTTGGTATAAAAAATATAATGAAATTATGAATGAATTGAATGAACTTAGAAATTGAATGAAAGTTTAAATGGAATGACAATTCTTTTGATTAGTATGTCTTCGAAATGAAGAACATAAATATTATTTATTTTTTATCTTACAAATGAATATTTTTTACTTTCAATTTTTTTATAATTGAATAAAGTGTAGTAGCTAATATTATCAACAACTGTCATAATTTTTCTTATATTTCTAAATTATATTTTCTTTTTAAGTATGTGATTTTTTTCTCTTCTTTTTAGCAAATTTTTATTTATTCATTTTACTAAAAATTTTATTCTATAGGATTTAATTAATATATATAAAAGAGTTTGTATACCTTAATAAAAATATATTTACGTTTATCATTTCAAATTTTCATCTAAATATAATAAATTATATCAAATACATAATTAGTAGTTTTATTAGAATATATTTATAAGTAATATTTATTTTTGTACAACTTTCATTTTTTTCAATAAAAATTTAAGAAATATCAAAATTTTATTTTAATATATGTTTTTAATTTAAAAAATAAAAAAATAAGTAATATAAAAAATTACGAAATAATAATAATAATAATACTAATAAATTATTTAAGCTAATTTTTTAATTATTTTTTAAATATAATAAAATAATATTATACGGCATGATCATATGTAGTTATATCATGTATTAACTTTTTTGTTCAATGGGAATAGCTAAATCAATGTAGGTGGATGGAATGTCTATTCCCTTAATATTGGGAATAATGATTCTTTCGGGAATGGTAATTCTCAATTCTAAATCATACCAATCATAGGAATAGAAATGCACATAAAAATGACCATTCCATTCTACGATACCAATCAACTCATGGATTACTCTCATCCATTTGATGTTGTTAGATGAACGGTTTTTATTTGTTTTTTAAATGGGTGTTCGTATTTATATTAGGTAATAAAGTTAGATTTGTCATTTTAATTTGATATTTATCTTATTTGTTGCAATTATTTTGGAAACAAACCGTCATTTTATATACGGTACACCTTAGTGGTGTTGATTAATTGAAATATTAAATGTATCTTTTATTATGTATTATTTTAAAAAAAAAATTATTGGTAGTTATATTATTAAATTTTATGATAACGTAGCGATAATAGCATTATTTAAATAATGCTTTACACAACCAAAATTCAAATATTTTACCACATAATTATACTTTGAATATGCAATATAAAATTAACATAACAATTTTGAATCATCAATAAAAGAAGTTTCAGCCTATTGCACTTTTAAGTGGTATCTATGTACAGTAGCGTTATAAACTACTAATAAAAAGCACCGAGAATTAACAAATTTGCATTTTAATTTATAACTTACAAATAGCATATTTCCATTTTTTAGTATAGTAACATTAGTGACACACTATTTATTAACAAATAAGTGATCGTAAATGCACGGTCTTATTGTAATACACAGATGGGCAAAAATATCGTATCCATAAGGACTGAAACTCTAATAAATCACCAAACTAAAACACAGATATATACCTTATCAATATCTAGACTCTGAACTTAAAGTAGAAAAGAGATTGTAAAATGTAAAACAAAACAATAACATAAAAATCAATAAATAAAGCTGAACACTTAACAATTAATGGAAACGGGGAATTCCAGGGACCATGCACATACAACAAATTTCTGATTGATTTATTGCTACTTAACCTTCTTTAATTCATTAAAAGTGGAAAATCACTAATTTGTTATCAGACTGTTCATAGAACACATAACTAGAAACAATAAACATGCACTTCACAATTGGGTCGGTTTTTCGCACGGGTTATTACTCACAACCACGTTCTTTGGACTTAAATTACCATGTAACACTTGTTCACTTGGCCAGCTTCCAAGCATCACATAAAATGATTAATCTATTTTATCCCACTAATTAATTAGTCATGGTTGAGAATCTTCAAATTAATAAGCTTACATACACATGTTGTGGCCACCAACATACATCTGAGAAATCTAAACTAGGTAATCAAATGCCCAATAATGAACGAAAAATATAATTCAATGAATTAAATCATTTAGTCCATAGTACTTGCAAACCCTGGAATCCCTAAAGTAATTTAGCTAGACATAAATAAAGCGAAATGACATGAAGTTTGAAACATCATAAAATAAATAAAGATGGCACCGATAATCCTCTGTAGCATCCAATCGATTTCTATGATGAACTGTCTCTCCAACACCGTTGGAATCCTCCTCTCCAATGGTTTAGTGCTCTCCCCGAGTATAGATGGTGTTGATCGCCTCCTCCATCTCCTCGAGGTATTTAAAATTGTATCAATGGTGTGAATCTTGTATTGAGAGTGGTTCTAGGTGCGTGTGGCATTTCTCCTCTTCTCCCTTTTGTATCTCTCTCAAGTCTCTATATTTTAGATTTGGAACCCTAATTATAGAGGAAAAATTCGTCAATCCGCGAAGTAACAAGCTTGGGTCGAGTGAGAAAGTTGGGTCGATCCAACGGGCTATTTTTACACAGGTTCGATCCAAGTGATCGAGCTGGTCGAGTAGACCCAGGCCTTCATAAATTGTTCATGCATGGGTAGGTCGACCGAGCCTTTCCAGGTCGACCCACTCCCCTTTCGAGTTGGGCTTCGTATTTCAACGGGCTTTGATCATTTAATCCAGTCCAATAGGCTTTAATTAAGTATTTAATTAAGCCCAAAGTCTAATTAGACCATCATTTAGCTCTCCACAACTTTAATTGATCATTTTGCGCCTATTATTCAACATATTCGTCACTTTAGCTGCAAAACTTACAAACACATCAAAAACACCAAATGATAGGAAATTAAGCACAAAAGCTAGTAAATCCATGACTTATCAAGGTAAAAAATATTAATTCATATCCAAAAATTATGTAAAATACACAGTTGTCAATTACCACCTACCAATAAAAACATCACGCATATGTAAATTAACATTGAACTCGAATTGCATTATTATGTATACACAAATATATATTACACAAACAAAATTCATTGATTTATCAAATATATAATTATACTTTGAATATAAAAAAACAATCAAAATAGTACATTCAAAAAAATAATTATATTCTCCATAAATAAAACAAATAACATTATGGATTTTATAATTCGAGTGATAATAGTTATTTAACAAATTCATTTTGTTGTATGCCCCTTAGTTCTATAATAGCACTATACCAAGCCTCTTTTAAACATTAGAAATTTAAAATTAGAAGATAGATCAAGTAATTAAAATTTAAGAATAATAACTTTGTAAAATTTAACACGTGGATTTTTAACCGTAACAAACACAAATACATAAATTTAATTTATGAATAAAAACTTTGTAGCATTTGACATGTTGATTTATATATGTGATTGTGAAACGAAGAGTGAACCGACAGTAGGAGTTTTGCGTACGTGCAATGAATGTTGTAGCAAGATAAAAGAAAATTTAATGATATTAGTCAATTATTGTATGTTGTATTTATCTTGGGTTGGCAGCGTATGATTTAATTGGTCTTGACTGAGAAATAAATAAATAAATAAAAGGTAGGGGCCAAATTAAAAGTAATATTTGTGGCCATTCACACAACGCACAGGCTGTCTGCAATGTACGTATATCTATATGGGTGAAGATGAAGATTATATATATATATATATATATATATATATATATATATAGGCCCTACCCGACATAGTGTGTTGGTATAGTACTCATGATATTGTACAAAATCGTACTTGATTTGATCAACCAGATCTTTACCTATTTCTATTTTTTTTTAAAAAAAAAATCGGCTGAATTTATTTGTACCATCACCATTCATCATCGTTTATTTCAATTGCAAACCTGTAATTTTATTTTACTTTTTCTTTCAAATGTTGCCTCAAAAAAATCATCTCCATAAAATATACACTTGCTAGTGCTACATATATAAGAAGATATTATATACAATTGAGCATTCTTCATCTAATTTTATCTTACATTTTAAAAAAATGCCATCTTTTATAATATTTCAGATGAAAATTCGTATTTAATACTTAAAGTTCTTCACGTATTCCGTCCGTTTTAAAAATTATATGTTATTTCAGAATTTGTAGTCATTATATATACAACAAATCAATATATAGTAATTTTAACTTGAGTCGAGGGAACGATTGATCAAAGATTCAAAGTTATGGAAAAGTACAACTAAATTTTAAAAGGGAGGAATTCGATTTCAGAATTTGGAGATATTGAAAGAAATGGGAAATGGAAAATAAAAAAGAATTGGGAAATGAATTGACGAAGCAATTAGAAACATGTTATAAAGGCAAAAAAGTCCATAAAAAGTTAACATATGTCGCAAAATTAAGCTCCTTCTCATATTTCTTAAGCAAGCCCAAATTAGGAAAAAGAAAAAACTTGTGTACCATATAAATATGAGGGTATATTATACGTAATACCTTAATATTTGTAATTTATAATAATAGTATAAATTTTATCCCAAATTTTTTATTTTTGTCATAATTTTACACTCCATAAGTTTTTCGACCACTAAAAGCTAAGTCGTCATGTTGGACAACACGTGAGTAAGAAATCTTGCTTATTTTGTTACATAAGATGTTAAATGTTACTCGAAATTATCATTGTTTTATAAAAATTGTTGGATTTTCAGGACCCACAGAGAGGTTAGATGGTTAGATTATTCTGAATTTTCAGGACTTGTATCGATTGGCTATGTGGAATATTTTTCTATTGTCCAGGTGTTCTTTGATAGTATAATTGTGACAAAAAGAATTATGATAATTAATCATCAGGTGAAAAATTTCACATGGGTGATGTAATTTCCAGGAAACTCTAGCTAGTAAAAACTGGCATGAAATTGCAAGTTTGCAACCGTAGGAAGATTGTTATTTATTTTTAATTTAATTGAGATGGTTTAAATTTAAATTTGGGTAAGCCATTGCACGTGTAATATTGTACTTTATCTGTTGAAATTAATTTTGACACAAATCTCAAGACATAAGTCTACTCTTTTAAATATCTTCTCTTCCCGTGGGCGTGGACCCAATCTCTGACCAACATATTTCAATACTCCCTCACTTATTTTTATGTCATTTTCTCCTAATTCTTACCTTCGACCCACTGTCGGCGCCCTCTAACTTCGTTATTACAATATTTAAACAAATTTATTTATAATGAAGGCTACTTAATTAGAAGCCGAGTCCGTACTCCTCTTCGTGTGTGCTCTAGACACTGGGGTCAACTCTCTCTCTCTCTCTCTCTCTCTCTCTCTCTCTCTCTCTATATATATATATATATATATATATATATATATATATATCATCACTGTATAACCCCCTCTACTCTTTTTTTTTTGTATATGTTTAATTTGAAATTAAACATAATATTATTACGGCGTGTAAGTGAATCAAACACAGTAAACTACTCGAGATTGGACTTGACAAAAACTCGACTCTCGAGTCATTATTAGTCTATGTATTTATTTGTATGTTAGTAAGTTAGTTTTATTTAAACTTGTAACCAAATTTGTAGAATATTATGCTAATAGTTTGAAATTAAAACATGGTATTTAAATAATGGTACTTTATACTAATACTTTATAAACATATGGATTTCAATAAATTTACTTTAGTATAACTATATTTCATCAATTATATTATGAATATTTATTTATTCATGCGACTTTGAATAATTATTAAATAAATAAATTTAACTTTTAATCTATATTCTCTTTTTCTTTTTTCTTTTTTAACGCACATACCCGACCTGTGATATTGAGGAGATTCGAACTCGTAACTTTTAATCTTCAAGTAACATCACTCCACCACTAGACCATCCCCTTGTCCTATATTTTCTAAGATTAAGTGAGTTAATTTTTAGTTTTTATAATATTAAATTTGCGCTCAACTTAATGACAAGAAAATCAATATTACGTTTTATGGATATTCAACTCGTTTACTCTTCCTCTTATATTAAAGAATGACATCTCAACAAAAATGTAGACAATGGCGAATGCACACATAAATCATTGGGGGTCTCACTACACTATATATATATATATATATATATATATATATATCATCCGTAGGTATGGAGGTCAAAACTAATCGTCGGCAAAAAAATACATAGACAAAAAATGGTGGGGTGGAGGATAGGGGTGTGAAAAGCGAACAAAAAAAAAAAATCGAACCAAACCGAGCTATTTGGTTCTTTTGGTCATTTTTTTTCTCTAATTTTGGTTTGATTTTGAATATTAAAACCAAAATATAGTTTTGTTTGGTTTCGGTTTAAGTAAAAAAAATGGTTAAAATGGAACCAAACAATACACACACACTCTGTATCAAATAATATTAGTAATTCTAATATTTAGTTTTAATATTCTAGTTTTAAAAATTTTAAAATATTTACTTATTTAATATATCGTTTGTTATCTATTGAGTGCATGTTATTTTCTTTCGATATAATTGTTTCGGAAAAATAAAAATAATCATTGAAAATTCAATTAAACCGAAAATCAAACCAAACTAACTAAAGAATTATGGTTTGATTTGGTTCGGTTATATATATTATTTTGGTTGGTTCAATTTGAAAGATTTTTTTTTTATTTAATTTTATTAATTTACATCAGCTTTACACCGAACCAACCATTTACACACTCCTAGTAGAGGGTCACAGGCCCCCTAGCCCCTTGTATCCGGCCACTAAATGTAGATGAAACATTCAAACAAGCGAAATATTAAGGATAAAACATTTTGTAGTAATTGTGTAAGATGTAAATTAATTTATGTTGATATACAAATTAATACCACAGGGCAACAAATTAATCGAATTTATTACCCTCGTCCCAGGATATATGCATCTAGATTCTAGGTAGAAAGCATATATTAATTGAGATTACTATAATATATATGTTAGTAATAATAATATATTCTTTTTTTAAAGAATATATAGTGTATATATATAATATTCGATCCAGCATTTATTTAAAGCAAAATAACAGCTGTTGTGTCTGGAGGTTCGCTTTACAATTAGGAGGCAAATATCTTGTAATTTGATATTCTCCTCCCTTCCCACCCACCTTCCAAAATAAATAAATAACTCCCCATCCCATTTCTCTCTATAAATTACTATAAACAATACTATATATATGAAACTACTTCTCTCTTTCCTCTCACACTCACCAGTCACCATTACCAACTCTCTCTCATCACATACACACACAGATCAACCTTTCTTAAACCCCTTCCTGCCAATTCCACACAAAAATTGAGAGAGAGAGAGAGAGAGATGGCCTTAATTATATCACCAAGAAAATTGAGATATGATCTGTACTCATATTCGTACAAAGAAGAGTCAAACATCCCATTAGTGATCTCAGTTGTTGCTTCTCTGATCGAGAGAACACTGGCGAGGAATGAGAGGATCATCAAGAAGTGCAAATGGCCGCAGTGGAAAACCGGGGGGGTTTTCGACTGCAGCGAAACGCCGGACCTGACGGTCCAGTCGTATTTGGAGAGGATTTTCAGGTACACGAGAGCCGGACCGTCGGTGTACGTTGTGGCATATGTATACATCGACCGCTTCTGCCAACTCTATCCCGACTTTAGGATTGCTCCCACTAATGTGCACCGATTGCTCATCACCACACTCATGTTGGCATCCAAATATGTCGAGGATATGTAAGTCACTCATTTTCTCCAACATTTTCACATTCCAATCATCACCTGATCTATATATCTGATTTCCGCAGGAATTACAGAAACTCCTACTTTGCTCGAGTTGGGGGCTTGACAACCGACCAGATCAACAAACTGGAGCTTGATTTTTTGTTCTTGATCAAGTTCAAATTGCACGTCAATGTCAGTGTTTACGAGAGTTATTGCAGCCATTTAGAGAGAGAAGTGAGCATTGGAGGAGGGTACCAAATAGAGAGAACATTGCGGTGTGCTGTGGAGATCAAAACTAAGCACAGAGAAGAGAGAAGATATATTAATGATCGGAACCAGATTGCTCGACTCTTGCTCTAATCCTCATTAATTACTTTCGCATTTTTAACTGCATGCCTTTTAATTACTTTCTTCATCAAATTCGGTATTTAAGTACCATATTCTGTTCATGTACATAAACTTTGTATAATGTCAAATCTTTTTCTTTTTTATATCAGATTAAATCCTTTTTTTTCTTTTGCCGTAAATGTTTGATGAAGTTACCCCAAGATGAAATCCTAACGAGAGTACGTACACCTGAGTCACGCTTAAACCTTAGTTCTTTGTTGTTGTTATTATTATTTGATCAAAAAAGTGATGGACAACCATATATATCACAAAAGATCTTGAATATTGAGTAAATAATAATTGATAAATATGTCGATTGGTTACATACAATGTATACAGTTTAAGATAATGATAATCGATACCTTAATCGTTTCTCACATTTTATAGTTTATTACTAATTTCAATATTTTCAACATCCGGTTTAGATTTTGTTAATTATTTTTAAATGTGTTTTGAATAATTAGATCTAGAAGACTTTGCATCCAAAATGAGGATCTTATATGTTCTATACATGTTAACCTAGCCGATCTTTTTTAAACCTTAAAATCTTAAATCTTAATATAAATATAGAGAGAGAGAGAGATACTATATTGGGTTAGGGGCGCCGGGCACATTCCTATTAGACCGTCTAACGGATCCCCTTGCGTTAGACGGATATTATTTGACCCAAGAAAGTGGTCCCCCTCCTTTTTTCTTTTTTTGGATTTTTTTTAATGGTCTTCCCCTTCTCCTTTTTTCTTTGATATTTAATTTTTAATTTTTTTTTCTTTGCCACTTGTGTGCTCTCTCTCTTTGTTTCCTTTTTTTTTTAATAGCACAAACGTGCTGTTTTTTTTTCTCTTTTTTCTTTAGCAAAACGTGCTTCTCCTTTTTTCCCCTTCTTCTTCTTTAGCACATTAATTTGTGCATGCTCTTCCTTTTTTTTCATTTCTTTCTTTAGCACAAACGTTATATTTTCATTAAATGAAAATTTAGAAGAAAAGTTATATTTTCATTAAAATGAAAATTACCGATGATTAAGCATTAATTATTAAATTAACAATAGAGAAGTATGATTAATTATGAAGTAAGTATCACTATTAATAAAAAATGAAGCATCACTAATATAATGAGTAGTTACTTACTGCTCACTATCATGTTCAATTTTTGAATTGCAACATTTTAATTTATGTAGCTAATGATTCAATTTTTGAATTGCAATATGTTTGAACTGATATTTTTCTTTCTAATTAGTGATACTTTTTTCTGCAATTAGTGATACTTTTCTTCTGCAATTAGTGATACTTTTCTTTTAATTAGTGATACTTTCTTCTGCAATTACTGATATTTTTTTTTCTAATTAGTGACAATTTCTTCTGCAATTAGTGATACTTTTCTTCTGCAATTAGTGATACTTTTTTCCATAGTAATGAGATTCCATTTCACAGGTAATGATACTTCACCCCATAAATATATTTTTTTAAAAATAAATGTATACCCTAAAATGGAATTAGTGAGCACTAAAATTGAATTGAATTATTTTTTTAAAAAAATAATTATTTTAAATAAAGGAAAGAGAGAAAGTGAAAAAAAAGAAGAAATAGAAATAACAAAAACTGGGCCGTGGAAAGAAAGAAGAAAAAAGGGGACAAAAAAAGCAAAAACAGCCCAGCCCAGCGGCAGGCCCAAAAAAATAATAATTAAAATCTGTACAGGCGCATGAGCTACACGCGCCGCGCGTCGGGGCACGTGCAGCTCACACGCCTGCGGGTTTTGACCCGTCTAACGTAAGAGACCTGTTAGACGGTTTCATACAAATTTTTATCATTGGGTTATTGATACGAGTCCTTCAATTCCAACCTAATATCTTGAGTTATTCAAAGAATAGCGATTGTAGGTTCACAAGAATAATTTTTATTTTTTACTTTTTTTTTTTACAAATGAAATGAAGAAATCTTTGGAATAGAAATCAAAATATGCTTTTGCTTACTAGTATAAATAATTGATAATTGGATTTTTTTTTATGGATGATCAATGAATATTTATTCTTGTATTCTGTTACTTTTTTATTTTTAATTAAAAATTTCAAATTAAAAATGACTATGGAAAATTTAATTTTATATTCTGGTAATTTTCATCACCACCTTCAATTCCTTTGATGTTCATTATATATAATATATTAAAATTTGCTGGATTTTTTTTTATAAATAATGTTTTCTGATTATTCTTGTAATTGTTAACCATTTTTTGTGTATATTCCATTGGTTGCAATACACACAGATATACCTCTAATGCTATAGTTTAATTTAGGTTTTGTAGCAGTTGAATCAAGTTTAAGCTTCAATAATTGATGTAAGACAAGGTAAGTTTTTGCTAATTATCAGTAATTATTACTTAAAAATGACCATTACGAATTAAACCCGGATGATAGACGAAGAATAATCGAGACTGAGCGCAAAAATATATTCTATGATTGAGAAAAAAAAATATTTATATCGCTCGGAGAATTCCTGCCAACAAATCTAATTATTGATCGAGAAGAAGGTAAAATAATCAAGATTTGGCCTTACAAGCAAATCAGTTGTCACCCTCCATCCCATCATTTTATTTCAATGTTTAAGCACACTTAATTATTACATTATTAGTTTAATCATAGGACAACTCAGCTTGTCACACTTTTAGGTACAATATTAGGAATAAATAATATATTCACCTAAAAATTTCACCATTTCCCTTGTATAATTAAGAGGCGACTTCGTATAAACTTCAAAACTTTTGTCTTCTTTCATGGTTTAAGAACATATTGTCGTCTTGCATGGGAGACATTCACCTAATTAAACTAGTTGATTAATTTACTTAGGTTACACACATGAATAATTTTGCTTATCGCATGCATTTCAAACGACATTAAAACATCATTAGAAGAATTCTAGCTAATATATATATATATATATATATATATATATATATATATATATATATAGGGAATGGTTCTGGTGTAAACCACCCTTGGTGTGTAAACTGTAAACTAATCTCCAACCACACATCCATCAAAATCCAATGGTCAAGATTTGGTCAAAGGGGCGGTGGCATTCCTGTAAATAAAGGGAACTTCAAAAAACGCGATGACATTTTGGTAATTTTTGCGTTTAGGTTAAAATTAAAAAAAAAATCGGACTTTCAGGACGCGGGCTAACGGAGACACAATTATATGCTGACAAATACATAATCATATGCTAACGAAATACAATTATTTCATGCATAACTCCTAACTTTAAACACAAAACTGATTTTGTTAGGAAATTATTAAATGACGACTTTTATATGGTTGGAAAGTTAGCCAAGCCTAATTTTCAATAAAAAATAGTTTTAAAAAAATATGAATCGTAGACAAAGTTATATTTGTTTGATTGAAGGTTGTTAGTTGCACTATTTGGCTTCAATCCACAACATTATTGCTTTTGTTAGCATTGCGTATAACATTTCTTTAGCATTACATAATACTTCTGTTAGCATACGGCAGTGCTAACAACAACAAATGATAAAATTCAATAAAATTAAATTGTTAAACTCTAAAATTAATGTGATAGCAATATAACTAATCATGATGCTAGCGAATCATCTGTCATATGCTAACGAATCATGCTTAATTAAGATGGATGTTATACATTAATAATACACATGCAACATTAAACACGTATAATTCTATTATCAGATATAATTATACTACATTAGCATTATTATAACTAGTATATCACCCGTGCGATGCATGGATGAGACACATACGTAAAATTTTATTAAAATATGATTACCATTAAATTATTAATCAAATTATCAAAAGAATCAATCCTCAAACAAAATGTAAGAAGAAAAAAATGAAATCAAACATGATGTTTCATTTATAAAATTGAATCTCAATCACTTATAAATAATATCACTGTAACGCCCCGGTCCCGAGAGACCTTCGAAATGAGCGCCACGGGGGTGGGGTTTAAGAAGAGGGGAAAGAAAGGGGATTTCAAGGATGATTATCAATGAACGATTCCAAATTAGTTCAATAAAAGAGCACGATCATCGTAACAAATTCAGAGTTATATATATATATATATATATATATATATATATATATATATATCCAAAACATGAGTTTTTGGTCTTGCGGAAGCTATGATACATCAAAAGAAATAATACGATGATCAGATATTAAGATGAGCTAAGACAACGGGTTAGCTACAAAAGTACACATATAAGCCCCATCACAACTCATCGTCTGCACGCTCCAGCTCATTGTCCTGAAAACATTTGAGAAAATATTTGGGCTGAGTACTAATGTACTCAGTGGGTTTTCTGAGAAAAACCGAGTTATCAAAAGCATTTGATAAAATAATTATCTGTGAGTATGCAGATGAATCTTAGAAGGTTTTGTAAAGGGAAATGCATCTAAGTTCATCAAAACATTTAACATGAATGTGTTCACTAGTAAACCCTGAAATGAACCTTGATCCATCAGTAAACCCTGAAATGGACCCACTCACCAGTAAACCCTGAAGTGAGCTAAGTACGACACCCGCAACCACCACTACATCATCATGCGCAATTACCGAGTAAACCCTCAAGGTAATTAAAAGTTCTTTTAGCTGAGAACAGCCAGGGATTGGGTGCGACTCAAACCAAGCAAGACTGTAGCTACTCACATTGACACAGCGCTGGTATATGAGACTCCGACAACCACAGCAAGCAGAATGAATCATTTTACACAGATAATCATATATGCACATTTGTTTCAAAACGAGCTTAATAACTCAAACATAGCATTTTGAGAAAGATAGTATACGCCCACCTTTTGACTATAATAGTCGAAGCTTTTTCAGTTTCTACGGAATTGAGCAACACCACAATGATTACGTCTTACGGCAAACGATCTACAAGTATCAAAATTCGTCTTAGAACCTCCACGAGGCCAAGACTCTCGCAATTACATAGTTTCACATAAATGAGAATCAATCACATCATAGTCCTATGGGAGTTTATTAAAATAAAAAGACCCTTTTTAAAACACATTATCTCATTCGAGCATAAATCAAACACTTGGCGTGCGATTTTAAATGACACAATTTAAATCCATCGTTAAAACCGATCTTAGCTCAAGGGTCCTCACAACCCTAGCTACTAACTGATAAGGACACTTCTTAGCATCATTGAAGGAGTTAAAAGATCCCTTAATTGATTTCGAATAAGGGCGATTTGAAAATTGAAAATTTGTTGAGCAATCTGCACAACAACTGACTTTGTTGATTTATCAAACTTTATCCAGAAGGAATTAGGGGCTGGGCCCTATACCATTAGAAAGACACTTAAGTCTAGTTTTCGGAACACTTTTCGGTGACTCCATACGATAACTAACGAAAAAGTTATGACCGTTTTACTAGAAGGTAGCAAATCTGCCACGAATTTCCGAAAATCGAAACATGACCCAACTTTGAAGATTTTTCATAATTTACTCAGAACGAATTAAAGATTGAGAAATATACCGTTGGAAAGCCACAGAAGTCTAGGTTCCAGAAAAATTTACAGTGTCTCAATCGGACGTCTAGCAAGGGAGTTATGCTCATTTTACCGAGAGGTGACAAGTCTGCCGAGAGACAAGCGCGGGCGCGCGACCTGTGCGCGCTCGCACGCGTCCCCACGCTCGCGCGGCCTATGCGCGCTCGCACGCGTCCTCGCGATCGCGCGGAACTGAGGCCGAGAGTCGTGAAAACGATGACAGACGCCATGATACTCGATATACAAGCATTCAAATCATCTAAACACTTCTAGAACTCAACCAAACTTCAACTAACATGCTTTGAATCAAATCAAACTTTATCTCTACCATCTAATATGCTTCAAACCATAAATAAAACACATAGCACGATTTCGAAAATACCTTTCGAAAATTACTCGGAAAGCTTGAAAAGTGGTGAAGATGGCTAGAAATGAGCTGGAGTTCCTCTCCACGAATGATTGCAACTCCTTGCTTCTCTCACCCTCTCTTTCTCTCTCAAAGAAGAAGGAATAAAAGAAGATGGTGTTTGTTGCTCTCACTATTTCTTTCTTCTCTCCAAAGCTCACACATGAATAAGATGAATGGAGAAGAAGAAGAAGAAGAAGAAGAAGAAGAAGAAGAAGAAGAAGAAGAAGAAGAAGAAGAAGAAGAAGAAATGAAGAAGATGGAGCTGTTTCTTCCTTCTCTCTCTCTCGAAAATGTTGCAACAAAGAAGTTGAAATGGTGAAAATGACTATGCTAATTTCATAAATCCAATTTGGTTGATTTGGGGGACAAAAAGAGACGGGAAGCATGGGGAGGTGAGGGGAAAAGTGATGGGAGGTATGACCTCCCATGACTTGGGAGTTGACTAGGTAAAATACCGGGTTTAAATACCGGTTGTTCGATTATCGTTATATTTTCCGTCTCCGAAAAAATTCCAAATTGGATCGAAATGGATGAAGTAATTCATTGATTTTAAAACCATAAATTAAACATATTTTTTTTTGAAATATTTTAAATACGTCAAGTGACACAAATCAATAAATCGATTAATAAACATATTTAAAATATATTTTGATTTTCATCGATACGACACATCGCAAGTTCGGTTAAACCACCGAATTACGAAAATTTTAAAATGACGCGACTCCCATAGTCTATAATTACAATTAATTATATACAAAAGGTTCGGGGCACTACATACTCTCCTCCTTAAAAGGAATTTCATCTCGAAATTCAAGCATCCTGAAACATCTCGGGATACTTCAGTTTCATCGAGCTCTCAAGCTCCCATGTTGCCTCGTTTCGGTCATGGTGATTCTATTGCACAAGCACCAATGAAATCTCCTTGTTTCTCAAGACTTGGACCTTTCAGTCGATAATCATGCGCGGCTTCTCTTCATACGACATGTCAGGTCACAATACAAAATTATCGTCTCGAATCATGTGTTCAGGATCGAACACGTATTTTCTTAGCATCGATACATGATAAACATCATGTACTTGGGACAGATTTGGCGGCAACGCAAGCCGATAAGCAACCTCACCAATTCTTTGTAGAATTTCGAATGGACCAATAAACCTTGGTCGCAACTTTCCACGTTTCCCAAATCTCACAACACCACGTGTTGGAGATATCTTCAAAAACACCTTATCACCAACTTCAAATTGCAAGTCGGTCCTTCTTTTGTCAGCATAAGTCTTCTGACGATCTTGTGCTTTTTTCATCCTTGCCCGGATTTGATCAATCTTTTCAATGGTCATTTGCACAATTTCTGGCCCCAAAATTCTGCGTTCTCCAACCTCATCCCAATATAAGGGTGATCGACATTTGCGTCCATACAAAGCCTCGTATGGCGCCATTTTGATGGTGGATTGATAACTATTATTATACGCGAACTCCACCGACGGCAACATGTCCTCCCAACTGGTGTTTCCATCAAGCACAACTCCTCGAAGCATGTCTTCTAGAATTTAAATTGTTCTTTCTGATTGGCCATCAGTCTAAGGATGAAATGCTGTGCTGAAATTTAGTCTCGTGCCCATCGCCTCTTGAAGGCTTTTCCAAAATCTCGATGTGAATCGGGTATCATGATCCGATGTGATAGAAACTGGAATCCCGTGCAATCTAACAATGTCTCTCACATAGATTTGAGCCAACCTACTCAAATCTGTCGTTGACTTTATTGGAATAAAATGTGCTGACTTTGTCAGTCGATCCACGACAACCCAGACTACCGTGTTTCCTTTTACCGATCTCGGTAAACCAACAACGAAATCCACCGTGATATGCTCCCATTTCCATTCAGGAATCTCTAAAGGTTGCAACAAACCTGAAGGTCGTTGATGAACGGCTTTCACTTGTTGGCACGTCAAGCATCTTTCCACAAATGTTGCTATTTCACGTTTCATATTGCTCCACCAAAAACTTTGCTTCAGATCTTTATACATTTTTGTACTCCCAGGATGGGCAACATACGGAGTACTATGGGCTTCCCTCATAATCTCTAACTTCAATTCGTCAACATTTGGAACACACAGTCGATCACGAAACATCAACGTTCCGTCATCGGCTTCCTTGAACTCCTTTGGTTCGCCACTCCTGATCTTCAGTCGGATTTTCTCCAACTTATCATCTTTTGGTTGTGCTTCAACGATTCTTGCTCGCAGTTCAGGTTTAGCTACCACTGCAGCTATCGAACTTGTCGTAGAGTCGGATGCAACTACCACCTCTAACTCTAGTTTTTCCATTTCCCGTACGAGTTCTTTCACATCTGAGATGTGACCTTCAAATGCCCCTGGCCCGCATCTGCTCAAGGCATCTGCAACCACGTTTGCTTTGCCCGAGTGGTAATGAATCGTGCAGTCGTAGTCCTTTACTAACTCTAACCAACGTCTTTGCCTCATGTTCAACTCCTTCTGCTCGAAGATATACTTCAAGCTTTTGTGGTCGGTGAAGATTTCACATTTTACCCCATAGAGGTAATGCCTCCAGATTTTGAGAGCATGCACGACTGCGGCAAGCTCCAAATCATGGGTTGGGTAGTTTAACTCATTCGGTCTCAACTGACGAGAAGCATAGGCTACCACCTTCCCATTCTGCATCAACACGCAGCCCAAGCCTAACTTAGATGCGTCTGTATAGATTACAAAGCCTTCTACTCCTTCTGGCAGCGTTAAGACTGGTGCAGTGGTCAATCTCTTTTTGAGTTCTTGGAAACTCTTCTCAGATGCATCAGTCCACTCAAACTTAACCTTTTTCCTCAGAAGTTGAGTCATCGGCCTCGCTATCTTCGAGAAGTCCTTGATAAACTTTCGATAGTATCCTGCCAATCCGAGGAAACTTCTTATCTCATGAACATTTGTTGGTGATTTCCATCTTTCTACCACTTCGATCTTTGCAGGGTCTACTTTGATTCCTCCTGCTGACACGATGTGTCCGAGGAACATCACTTCCTGGAGCCAAAATTCACACTTGTTGAACTTTGCGTAAAGTTTCTCCCTTCTTAGTGTTTCTAACACTATTCTCAAGTGTTCTTCGTGCTCCTTCTCACTTTTCGAGTAAATTAGAATATCATCAATGAAGACCAGCACAAATTTGTCTAAATGCTCGTGAAAAACTCGATTCATCAAATCCATGAAGACTGCAGGAGCATTGGTTAGACCAAATGGCAACACTAGAAACTCGTAGTGGCCATACCTTGTTCGAAACGCGGTCTTAGGTATGTCTTCTTCTCTCACCTTGACTTGGTGATATCCAGATCGTAGATCGATCTTGGAAAATACCCTTACACCAGATAACTGATCAAAGAGATCATCAATCCTTGGAAGTGGATATGTGTTCTTCACAGTTAACTTGTTTAACTCGCGGTAGTCGATGCACATCCTCATCGAACCGTCCTTCTTTTTGACGAACAAGATCGGTGCTCCCCAAGGTGAAACACTAGGTCTTATGAAACCCAGTTCCAATAGTTCTTCCAGTTGCACCTTCAACTCTTCTAACTCCTTCGGAGCTAAATGATACGGTACTTTGGACATCGGCGCTGCACCTGGTTGTAGCTCGATGGTGAACTCCACTTGTCTATCTGGTGGCAATCCCGGCAACTCTTTTGGAAATACGTCATAGTACTCTCGTACCACCGGTACTTGATCAACTGTCAGCTCCTCTTCCTTCTTGCTCGATAAGTGCACTAAGAATGCTCGACACTTGCCCTTTCGAATCATCTTCATCGCTCTCAGCATTGATATGACGGGGATTACATTTCCTATTCTTGTACCATAAAATTTTGTCTCGGCCCCACCCGGCTTTTGGAGTATAATCTCCTTTTCTTGGCATCGAATCGTGGCACATTCTTTGGTCAGCCAGTCCATACCGAAAATAATATCGAAATCTCGCATCTCAAGTACATAAAGACTGACTATGAAACTCTTTTCACCTATAAGCACATCTAGGTTCTGGCACATGCAATCAGACAAAAGCGTTCGCCCTGAAGGAATGCTTACGGCTAAAGGCTCTTTTGCTAACTCAGGTTCAAGATTCATACGCCTACAGGCATTTCTAGAGATGAATGAATGCGAAGCTCCAGTATCAAACAAGGCAAGCACAGGTACATCACACATACTGATCATACCTGCCAAGTTTCCAGGATTCCCGGCAGCCTCCTGCTGATTCAGCGCATATGCTCGGGCCTGTTGAGGTGCCCTCTGATTCTGGTTCTGGTTTTGCTGAGGCCTCTGGTTACCTCGGTTGTTGCCATTACCTCGACCACCTCCTCCTTGTGGTCCTTGTTGTCTCTGGTCTGGCACTTCCGGCTTCTGCTGACACCGATTAGCAAAGTGACCCGGTTGGCCACAACGATAGCAAGTAAGACATTTTCCAAAATGGTGTTTATGGCAGGTGGCACACTGCGGTGCATAACCTTGGTAGCCCTGAGGTCCCGCTACCGCATTTCCTTGGCCAGCCGGCCTTTGTCCATAGCCTCCTCCGCCCTGATAATTGGGCTGGAAACTCTTTTTCTGGTGCCCATGCTGAGGACCTTCCCATTTTCGCTTTCCCTTGGGGTCAGTCGTAGGCAGATAAGACGCCGACCCCTTCAAGGCTCCCTGCATTGCCTCAATGCTCAGTGCCCAGCTCAAAAATTGGCCATAATTAGCTCCGTCCTTCCCGATTAGAGCAGTCCCGATCTCAGGCCTCAGTCCCATACAGAACTTTTCAATTCATTTCTCTTCAGTATCTACTGTCTGAGACGCATACCTTGACAGTCTGTTGAATTTCAGGTCGTAGTCGGCCACAGAGCCGCTACCTTGTTTCAGATTCCAGAACTCGTTCGCCTTCTGGTGCTGATAGTGAGTTGGAATGTATTTCTGATACAGAATGGACTTGAAATCTTCCCAAGTGAATATCTCCCAATCGTCATCGGGAATCGTTCGTCTCACTGACTCCCACCAGAAGTCAGCATCATCAACTAGCTGGTATAGCGCACATGCTATCTTTTCCTTGTCATCACATTGGAGAAATCCAAAGATTTTCTCCAAGGCACGGATCCATCTCTCAGCCGCGAGTGGGTCACCTTCCCCATTGAACACCGGGGGATTATGATGTCGAAATTCAATTTCGATTCGTGGTCCTTGGACCGGCGGCTCCACCGGCACCTCTGGCATCGCTAGATTAACATTTCTCGGTCTTCTTCCCCTCAGAGGCATTCTGCACTAACCGAGTTCCAATAAGAATCATGATCATAAAGATCATTGCGTATCGCCATTCAATTGATCAATAAAGAATCTCTTGGGTACAACCTCTCCGTTGATCCCAAACACGCATGCTCTAAACCGATACATGCTTAATGAATTAAGAAGTCTCATAAGACAACCTGTGTTCAGCAAATATAGACTAGATTCATCTATGTTCTCTAAGTCATACCATACTGCTCTATCCGAGCGTACCAATAATCAGATTCCAACAATCAAAATGCACAATAACATGGATCGAATCATTAGGGCCTCCCCGCCCATAAAATCATTTTGAAATTTTTAAAAGGTCACGTCATATAGAATCCAAGAATCATGGCATCCCTGTCAACAGTTAAACGTATATGGCCCACATACCAACATGAATACGTTCAAATGGCACTCATGCCCACGTAATCATAAAAATGGCTAACCCGCCAAATTTAAACATATTTGCCTCACTCATCAAAATTAAACACAAATGTGGCTATCCTGCCACATAAAATCACGTATATGACCTACCCGTCAATATACAATACATGTTTTGGCTTACCCGCCAATATACATTACAAGTTTCGACTTATCCACCAATTTAAAACATCATTCGGCTTTCCTGCCGGTATCTAACACATGTATATGGCTAAACCACCGGTATACAATCACATATATGGCTAATCCGCCAGCATCAAATATATATACGGCTAAACCACCAGTATATAATCACATTTATGGCTAAACCGCTGTTATCAAACATATATACGGCTAAACTGCCAGTATATAATCACATTTATGGCTAAACCACCATTATCAAACATATATATGGCTAAACCGCCAGTATATAATCACATAACTCACAATTGTATCCAAATAACAATGAATCGTTTCATAATATCTAAATAAACAACGCATCTCATAATTGTCAATTATTTCATATTCCAAACGCATAAAATGTGCGTACCTTTGCTGTTGCGTGAGAGACGAGTTGAGGGCTTATGAAATGATAACCAAAGACACAACAAGGGAACAAACAAGATGACCCAGCAGGCTGCAGAGTTGCAGACCTGCTCTGATACCAATCTGTAACGCCCCGGTCCCGAGAGACCTTCGAAATGAGCGCCACGGGGGTGGGGTTTAAGAAGAGGGGAAAGAAAGGGGATTTCAAGGATGATTATCAATGAACGATTCCAAATTAGTTCAATAAAAGAGCACGATCATCGTAACAAATTCAGAGTTATATATATATATATATATACATATCCAAAACATGAGTTTTTGGTCTTGCGGAAGCTATGATACATCAAAAGAAATAATACGATGATCAGAGATTAAGATGAGCTAAGACAACGGGTTAGCTACAAAAGTACACATATAAGCCCCATCACAGCTCATCGTCTGCACGCTCCAGCTCATTGTTCTGAAAACATTTGAGAAAATATTTGGGCTGAGTACTAATGTACTCAGTGGGTTTTCTGAGAAAAACCGAGTTATCAAAAGCATTTGATAAAATAATTATCTGTGAGTATGCAGATGAATCTTAGAAGGTTTTGTAAAGGAAAATGCATCTAAGTTCATCAAAACATTTAACATGAATGTGTTCACTAGTAAACCCTGAAATGAACCTTGATCCATCAGTAAACCCTGAAATGGACCCACTCACCAGTAAACCCTGAAGTGAGCTAAGTACGACACCCGCAACCACCACTACATCATCATGCGCAATTACCGAGTAAACCCTCAAGGTAATTAAAAGTTCTTTTAGCTGAGAACAGCCAGGGATTGAGTGCGACTCAAACCAAGCAAGACTGTAGCTACTCACATTGACACAGCGCTGGTATATGAGACTCCGACAACCACAGCAAGCAGAATGAATCATTTTACACAGATAATCATATATGCACATTTGTTTCAAAACGAGCTTAATAACTCAAACATAGCATTTTGAGAAAGATAGTATACGCCCACCTTTTGACTATAATAGTCGAAGTTTTTTCAGTTTCTACGGAATTGAGCAACACCACAATGATTACGTCTTACGGCAAACGATCTACAAGTATCAAAATTCGTCTTAGAACCTCCACGAGGCCAAGACTCTCGCAATTACATAGTTTCACATAAATGAGAATCAATCACATCATAGTCCTATGGGAGTTTATTAAAATAAAAAGACCCTTTTTAAAACACATTATCTCATTCGAGCATAAATCAAACACTTGGCGTGCGATTTTAAATGACACAATTTAAATCCATCGTTAAAACCGATCTTAGCTCAAGGGTCCTCACAACCCTAGCTACTAACTGATAAGAACACTCCTTAGCATCATTGAAGGAGTTAAAAGATCCCTTAATTGATTTCGAATAAGGGCAATTTGAAAATTGAAAATTTATTGAGCAATCTGCACAACAACTGACTTTGTTGATTTATCAAAATTTATCCAGAAGGAATTAGGGGCTGGGCCCTATACCATTAGAAAGACACTTAAGTCTAGTTTTCGGAACACTTTTCGGTGACTCCATACGATAACTAACGAAAAAGTTATGACCGTTTTACTAGAAGGTAGCAAATCTGCCACGAATTTCCGAAAACCGAAACATGACCCAACTTTGAAGATTTTTCATAATTTACTCAGAACGAATTAAAGATTGAGAAATATACCGTTGGAAATCCACAGAAGTCTAGGTTCCGGAAAAATTTACGGTGTCTCAATCGGACGTCTAGCAAGGGAGTTATGCTCATTTTACCGAGAGGTGACAAGTCTGCCGAGAGACAAGCGCGGGCGCGCGGCCTATGCGCGCTCGCACGCGTCCTCACGATCGCGCGGAACTGAGGCCGAGAGTCGTGAAAACGATGACAGACGCCATGATACTCGATATACAAGCATTCAAATCATCTAAACACTTCTAGAACTCAACCAAACTTCAACTAACATGCTTTGAATCAAATCAAACTTTATCTCTACCATCTAACATGCTTCAAACCATAAATAAAACACATAGCACGATTTCGAAAATACCTTTCGAAAATTACTCGGAAAGCTTGAAAAGTGGTGAAGATGGCTAGAAATGAGCTGGAGTTCCTCTCCACGAATGATTGCAACTCCTTGCTTCTCTCACCCTCTCTTTCTCTCTCAAAGAAGAAGGAATAAAAGAAGATGGTGTTTGTTGCTCTCACTATTTCTTTCTTCTCTCCAAAGCTCACACATGAAGAAGATGAATGGAGAAGAAGAAGAAGAAGAAGAAGAAGAAGAAAGGAATGAAGAAGAAGAAGAAATGAAGAAGATGGAGTTGTTTCTTCCTTCTCTCTCTCTCGAAAATGTTGCAACAAAGAAGTTGAAATGGTGAAAATGGCTATGCTAATTTCATAAATCCAATTTGGTTGATTTGGGGGACAAAAAGAGACGGGAAGCATGGGGAGGTGAGGGGAAAAGTGATGGGAGGTATGGCCTCCCATGACTTGGGAGTTGACTAGGTAAAATACCGGGTTTAAATACCGGTTGTTCGATTATTGTGATATTTTCCGTCTCCGGAAAAATTCCAAATTGGATCGAAATGGATGAAGTAATTCATTGATTTTAAAACCATAAATTAAACATATTTTTTTTTTGAAATATTTTAAATACGTCAAGTGACACAAATCAATAAATCGATTAATAAACATATTTAAAATATATTTTGATTTTCATCGATACGACACATCGCAAGTTCGGTTAAACCACCGAATTACGAAAATTTTAAAATGACGCGACTCCCATAGTCTATAATTACAATTAATTATATACAAAAGGTTCGGGGCACTACAATCACTCAGGACACAATGACTCACACGCCCTAAATATTTAACAACAAAACAACACAACTAACACACCGTTTGTAGTTTCATTTATCAAACACAATATGCATTAAATTTTTATTTATTTTTTACTATAAGGTTTATAACTTGGATAATGAATGATATGCAGTAACGGAATCTTGTGGAAAAGAAATGAACTTATCAATAGAATGATTTTGGGAATGGAGTTGAATGAACATTGTCATTCAAATGGATGATGTCTATAATGAATAAAATATGAATGAAAACTGACATTTGTGAATTAATTTTATTATCAGAGTTTATAATTAATAAAAAAAAATACATGAATGATGAATTTGGTTAAATTTATTTTTAAATATAAAATTACTTTTCATAAGATATCATTGTATTTTAAAAATATATTATTGAATATTATGCGATTTTAACCTTATGAACATTAACTCTTTAAACGATATCATTGTATTTTAAAAATATATTATTGAATATCACGTGATTTTAACTTTACTGAACATTTGTGAAAATTCCATATTGAATGCATTAGACAATTTGAATTCTATTGAACCATTAATTTATATATCTTTTATAATAACATATGCTCCAAAGCTTGGATGGTCTTTAATTTATTGTCTTTCAAAATTATAATTTAATTCCCAATATTTAAATGTTTTAAATTAAAATAATTTAATATTTAATAATTATAATTAATTTCTTACATTTGGATGTTTTAACAGAAATAACCAAACACTTTAATATTACAATTTAATTCCCACTATTTTGACAGAAGAGAACGGTTTCCCTACCCACCATGGGCAACACTTAACGGGTCCACCAGTGATGTGGCATCGCCACGTGGGTGGGGGAGTCAACCATTGAGCCACATCTTCGACTTCCGAATTAAGTTAACATTCGCACACTCTCATTTTATAGAAAGAATTATTTTTCACCATGTTACCTTAAATAAAATTATTCTTAACAATTATAATTTATAACAGCCCTCAAAAAATTATACAGACTAAAGATTGATTATATTTCTCCTTTGGTGAAATTATAACAGTAAATAATTATTTTGCATCATCTTTAATCGAGTGCGGTGGAATTGAGTAGAATTTTATTATTTTTAAGATCAATTATATTTATCCTTTGGTGATTTTCTAAGAATAAATAATTTTATTATTTTTAAGCTGACAATGAATTACACTCATTTTGCGCGTAATGCACCATAAAACCAAAAAAAAAAAAAAAAAGTCATTCAGCACCCGTTTCTATTAATATTTTCATTGCACATTACACTTTCAAATAATTTATTTTCACTTTTAAATAAATAGCCCAATACTTATCCACCTAAAAAACTCAGCATTTTTTTTAATTTATTCATTACTATTATCACATGTGATGCACGAGAAATACTTGTAAGTCTATATTTTCTCGGAATCGAAAAATGTACTCAGTGACCACAATTAAATATAGATAGTTACAACAAAAATTATACAATTTCATATTTATTAGATTGGGGTTTGTAACATTTTGTAAGTTTAAAAAAAAAGTGATGTAAAAAAATGATAAACACATAATATATATATATATAAAAATCCATCAAAAAATAAAAATGACAAACAAGTAATAAACGTATATATATGCTGAAAATAAAACATAGAGATGCATGGTCCAAAGATATATTTATTATTTAATTTTAAAATTTTCAAATAACTATATTCTTTATTATTAAATAATTTGAGTAAATATTAACAGTATGTCTAATACAATATAATTTTTTTTGTGTTTCAAAACTTAAAATATAAGGGGATTACAATATTTTGCATATAATTTACGTTAATTAGTGTATATCTATTGTTTTACTTTAAAATCGTCTATTCTTTTTTGTTATGCTATTAAAGAGACAAACAAAGTAATAAACGTATATAATTGATGAAAATAAAACATAGAGGTGCATGGTCCAAATATATATTTATTATTTAATTTTAAAACTTTCAAATAACTATATTATTTATTAGTAAATAACTTGAGTAAATATTAACAATATGTATAATATAATATATATTTTTTTGTGTTTCAAAACATAAATATAAGGGGAATATATTTTGTATATGATTTACGCTAATTAGTATGTATCTATTATTTTGCTTTAAAAATAATATATTCTCTTTATGATGCTATTAAAGATTTATATATGTGGGTTCAATGAACTTGTCACTCATATCAAAACTGAAAGAGTCATTTAAATTGATTTTGAACTCTTCGACGATCGCTGTAGAAATTTATTAAACTACATTTAGAATTTTTTATTTTTTTTGTGTTTCTTCCATGAGTGGAACGTCTACTTAAGTTTATCACTTCATTTAATAAAAAGACAATTTAAATTGATATTTTTTATCATCTCTATAATGTATATCTACATAAAATTAATCAATTTTGAAATAGAACAAATAAAATAGCATTTAACAATAAGTTGCATTATCAATATATAAAGAATGAAACTATAATGTAATACTATGTTATTATCAATATATTTATTATAAGTTTTAAATAAATATTATTAAAGCAAGATAAATAGATGAAATTGCAAACAGAACACTGAAACATAAACAAACAATCATATACAATTTAAAATTCTTCAGCAAACATAATGATAAATTAACATAAATTATAATAAATTTAACTATTTATAATTTTCTAAAAACATCTAGAATGGTTTGAATATCACTAATCCCAATAATTGCACAACATAAACCACAGATAAATTTATTAATATTAAAAAGATCATATATATGTCCTCATAAATAGGCACAATCAAATTATTCTTCTAGCATCACCCATCTTACCACGTTCACTAAATACGTAATAATTAGTAAATACAAGTTATAAGTTAATAAATCCTATTATAAAATAGCAACCATAACATGAACCTCTTATTCTTGAGAACACATTCATGGTTGTTGGTGTTCGACTGAATGAACTGTGCAAGACCATTGATTTTGGGGATGAAAAAAAAATCATCAACTGGACATCACAATGGAGATAATTGATTGTCTTGATCGGTCAACCTGCAAGCAACATTTTAGAAGTGTTTGTTAGTTTAGTTTTATTTACATATTCTATTTAAAAGCACACAAAAAATAAAAATAGTTGGTGTAATCATATATTCCTATAAAGTGTATAACTTAGCAAGAACTTAAATATTCAAATAGCAATAGTAATGAAGGTGAAACACACAAATGTCACAATTCACAATATTTCACCCTATATTTATATGCGAATGAATGTATTATTCCAAACTTGTAAATAATGTAAATGTGTGAGATTCGCAAAATTAAAGACAATTAACTAATTAATTAGGAGCGAGAAATATGATTTTGATTTGTTAGATTATTTAATTAAATCAATGTTTTCCAAATATATTCGTCAAATTTGTTTATTATTAAGGAAAATTTATTTATGACATTAATTGAATATATTTACCTCACATATACTATCATTCAAATGTTTTATTTGGTTCAAATATGATTATGATACATTTACCTTATATAAAATGATATTATTGCATATTATATTGCGCAAATTATGTATTGATTATATAGAATATATTTATCCTACTATGTTACATAAATTATCATAGATTTATATATTGATTATGATATTCAGGAAACATAAATAAACGTCCATTTTGTGAAATAATTATTGATTCGTAACCTAATTATTATTAATATCCATATTATAGCATACAAATTTAATAAAGTAAAATATATTATTATATTTCTGGATTTGGAATGGTGTTTTGGACGGGAAAATCTATTTTTTCTATTTATGTTGACTATCCTGTTTTTAGATATAATATAGATATTTTAGTTTGCATACGTCAATGCTAACGTTAGTAGTGCATTAACATTCTCATATAAAAAATCTCTTAATGCATTAATGTATTGTTCATTGTGAATATAATTGATACTAATGAATTATTTGTTATATGCTAATGAAACACATCCTAATTGAGATTGAATAAACATTTATAACAATATAATTGATGTCAGTGAGGCATATATTAATTGAAATGTAATAACTATTTACAGTAATATAGTCGATGCTAGTGAAATATTTGGCATATGCTAACGAAGCATTTGTCATATGCTAATGAAACATTTTTTATATGCTAACGAAGCATGCCTAATTACGATTAAATAAATCTTTATCGCAATATAACTGATGCTGACGAAACATTTGTCATATGCTAACGAAAAATATGTCGTATGCTAATGAAGTATTCTGAGCTGAAATTGTCAATGCTAACGAAACATATGGTGTATGCTAACAAAGTATTCTGAGCTTGAATACGCGTGAAAAATGAAACTTTTGTATTTTTCATTCATATTTTTCCAAATAAACATATGCTTCACTGATCTTAAATGAAAGAGGATTAAAAGACCTTTAATTTGATATATTATTTGCGTTAATCCGATGAAAAACGAGCAAGTTATGATCATTCGAAGTTTTTTAAAAAAAAATTAGATGTTGAGTCAGCATGACATCAGCTTTTTTTCAACAAACAGACGAAAATACCCCCATTGGCTGAAAAAAGTAGCGAAAATAACAAAAATGCCACCGCATGTTTGATTAAATCTGGAGCGCTGATTTTTATTGAATGTGTGGTGATAGATTGGTTTACAGTTTACACACCAGGGAATAGTTTACATTTGATCCATTCCCTATATATATATATATATATATATATATATATATATATATATATATATATTGGGGAGGGGTCAGGTGAAACCAATACTAGTGTGAGAACTATGACCTCATCTCACACCACACAATTCTAACAAATCAAAGGCATGAATTTGGTAATTCTAATTGATGCACTGTTTTTTTTATGCAATTAACTGCAACTAACAGAAATCAATGCAATAAAGCTAGCAAATTGAATATCGTATTCACATGGACTGCAATCGTGCTTAACACTAAGTACTAAGCTAACAGGTTTCTATTATCCAGACTATCTAATTTCTTAAGTGTACTATTCCTAGGCAGATCATAAATAAAATTAAACTACTAAACTCAATTATCAAATCAAATGCAAATCAAACAAGAAAAAATGTGAACTATCAAATAATGAAACTAAATACTCATAGGGAATGCAAACACATGAATCAATTATATATTAATTCAATTCTATCAACTTTCAAGTTTAATCCAATAGATTAACAATTTATCTATTACTTTAGTGTCTAGATTAATTGTTAACTCCCAATAGATCTGAAATTGTACACCTCGTACAAAATATCTATTCCTAAACGTTTATGATAAAGTTCACAGTGATGTTCTTGAATGTTTATGATAAAGTTCATAATAAAGTACACGAACGTTATTATGAACATAACAGTAAATGCAGAATGTAAAGCACACAATAAGTTGGTAACCCATGTTCGATCAACTGATCTACGTCAAGAGGACTTATCAGGTTCGTGGAAAATAATTCACTTCTCCGATGTAATATTTACTTAGGATATTACACGCAGCTGATCTCCCGTCACTCGACACCCGTTCTACCCGTACGTCTTCTTTTGATAAATTAAACTGTAAGATCCCTTCACAGTCCAGACTCTCTTTATCTAGTTCCCACATGTATTCTCTCTCAAGAAATCTTTGACACTGTATGAAAAGTATTTTAATACATGAAGGTTAGAACACAAAAACCTAGCCTAAACACGGTGACCGAAACCTTATGTGGCTCAAATAGAGCTCTTGTGGAAACTCTCTAGTTCTATTCTCTTAGTGTATTTGGTGGTTTATAATAAGTTTTGATCACAGGCTATTTATAGCACAAAAGTATAGCCTTAACATGGAAATCAGAAATCCTAATCTAACTAGAAATCTGATAAGGAAACTTTCCTTATTGAAAATAAAATCGAGGACAATACTTGTTAGAATTCTTCCATCTTTAGACATCTGCTTTATCATGTGTTCTCCAAACTAATTAAGGCATCTTCTAGAACAATTTTGAATCTCTTCTTGGTTGGCAAACATCGAATAGCCTGTTGGATCTTGGAAGAAAATAATCTGGATAAAAGATGTTCATGTTGTCATTTACGAATGTTTATGATGAATATTGTTGATCTTGAACCTTCACACCAGGTAGCACGGCGGAATGTCTTGTATGTTCACAAACTGACTTCTGACTATCACTCAAGCTAGCTGGCAGCACTCAGTGTGTTGAACAATCTTTGTTGTGTCTCGATGCACAACAGTCTTCATCTTCAGCTAAATCATATATTTATGCTTGAGCTGTCTTCAAAAAGTTCAGATCACGTTCTTGTACATTCTTACGAACGTTGTCCAGAACAGCAAGTGTACTTAGAAAAACCAAATACTTAGTGATGATTCTATATTATAAAGATCAATGACAATCAATTATTACAGCAAGTGCAAGGTATAGCACTTGATAAACACATAATGCAAAACATGACACTAACAATCTCCCCATTTGTCTTTATCTGTAGGCAAATCTCCTCCTTTTTCCTACCAGCGGCATGCTATATAAGGCAGTAGATGACAAACTGAGCAAGATAGATCCCAAAGGAGAAGAAAATGTTTGCAGATATGAGAAGAGCTTTTGCGATTTGCTTCATATATGTTGTGTACTATTTTTGGATATTTCATATTGCAAATTGAGTTCGAAACTTACCCACTGAGGGCATTAGCACTCACAACCAACTATTTTCAAAATGTTTTCAGTTTGAGATGCTGAGGCTGGTGATGTGTGCTGATGGTGGGGTTGACTAAGATGTTACCTTATCTAGTTATTTGAATAAATTACTTTTGCTATGTTCCTGCTGAATACTCTGACAATCATATTTAGTACTTGATATTAGAATTCTGATAATAGCATTTCTAATATGCAATTAGTATAATGATGCCTATCTTAAATAAATATCTACTTAAGGGATGAAGCCATGTTCATTAAAATACCAACTATTCATTTATTACTTTGACCTATGAAGAGGTCCCATTAAATCACATGTTGGTATCTGTTTACTTTTCAGTCGACCTATGAATGAGTCTTATATATTATTTTGACTCCGTCCTATAAGTGGGACATTCCTATATTGTTAGGAAAATTGTTGGGATAATTTGTTGGAGTAACCCAACTGATGGTTTTGATGAAATGTCAAAATATGTGTGATGATTTAATGAAAAACTGCAGGTTATGAAAAGCTGGAAATCAGGGGCAATGACCAAGTAAGACTTTAGACATCAGTCTGGCTGAAACAAAAGACAGTTACGTTAAAGCATGGTCAACCAGCTTAAAAGGTTGCCTTGATTAGACCAATTAGAGTCAACTCTTCAAAGCTTAAAAAAAGCTACAGGGGGAAGAGAACTTTAGAGACTGGTAGGCATCCATAGATGAGTAACCATCAGTCTAGCTGAAAGCTAATAACAGACTGATAAGAGCAAAGCCAGCTTGAAAGTTAAAACTAAACTGATCAAAGATCAGTCAGTCATAAAGAGCCAACCCTAAACTGATCAAAGATCAGTTAGCTAGAAGAAAGCTCTAAAAGCTTTGAGCCTATACTGAACTGATCAAAGATCAGTTCAAGGAGAGAAAAAGCTCAAACGTGTAGCCGACTGGTAGTCCAGAACTGAAAGCTTTTCAAAGCTAAGCTGCCAAGTCAGCTATACAGGACAAGTCCTAGATTGAAGCTCAAAGCAGCTGAGGAACTGCCAACTGGACAATCTTAGAGCTGAAAGCCGAGACAGCTGAGAGCCCATCAGCTGAATATCCAAAACTAATAGATGAAACACATGCTCTCTCTCACAAGAAGTCAATGAAGATCTTGACATGAAATCTTTGAAAGATCCTGATGATCTTAGAGTAGAAGTTATTAAAGTCAAATGGCTAGTTCATTAAAAGCTTCAAACGGCTACAGGCATTAAAATGCCGTCGGTGAATTCTACATATTCACCAATCACAACGGTCAAAAGATCACTCATCTATATTAAAGAGAGTGAACTCAATTTTCTCCAAGACTTTTTCGCAAGATTTTCTAACCCCTTCCATATTTTGTAGAAGCGAGCTATTCTTTCTCTCCCCCCTTACAACTCAGAGCTTAAATCTCCTAAGCAAAAAGTCTCAACTGAGAAGGCATGCTTCAAGTCTCAAGCAAGCAGCTAGCTGACGCAGAATTCCAATAAGAGCAAAGCTTCTCAGTTCAGTTCCTCAAAGATCAACCACTCAGCTCAAGCTAAAGGAGTATTCCAGGTTGATAACATATTTAAGATTGCCTTCTTGAAGATTATGCGAGATCTAAAATCATGTAAAGACGGGCAATAGCACCTAAAGTCTCAGTGAGTAGTTGGGACTGGTAAGTGTGAGTTGTCGACCCAGAAACCAGCTGAGGAGGAGCGTGTACCAATGGGTCCGTTCTTCCGGGACAACAACAATTAGAAAGGAGGCCGCGCTCGGTTTGAAGGGTGCTATTTTCAGGTCCAATAGGATTTCTTCACTGTGTAATTGTAATAAAGAAACTTTACTCTTGTATAGTGGATTACCCTTCTGCAGAAGAAAGAGAGGACGTAGAAGTAGGAAGCTTCGAACCTCTATAAGTCTTGTGATGTGCTGTTCTTATTGCTTTCAGCTTTGCATGTTCTTAAACTGCACACCTTCACACACACAAGCTGCACTGACAAGCTAAGCTAAGTATTCAAGCTATCAGTTCTAACTGATCAGCTCACCAGCTAAACTCTAAGTCAGGCTCTCTCTCAACTGAAGAGCACACAGATAAAATATCGAAAGCGAGTCAGGGCCCAGATATTCTGCATCAGTTTAAAGTTTTTGAAGTTAGTTTATTCACCCTCTCTAAACTAACATAGACTCGCACTGGGACCAACAATTGGTATTAGAGCGGTTGATTCTAAAGATCAACCGTTTCTGCAGATCATTTGAATCAGATTTGTTTATCTGTGCTAACATTTCAAGCTATGGGAAACCATAAGCTACTTTTTTTTTCAGTTGAAAATTATGACAATTGGAGCAGGAGGATGAAAGCTCATATATGCTCCATCCATAAGAATATGTGGGAGGTGATTGAAGACGGTCCAATCATCATTATGATGGACAACGAAGCCCACATCATGGATGTCAACCAACCGGCCAGGATCCCAAAACCAACTCATCTTCTCACGGGTGAAAAGAAGAAGTTGAAGAATCTAGAGTTTGTTGCTCACGCAGCACTTTTTCAAACTCTAGATGAGGATCACATGAAAAACACAAAGAACTACAGAACGGTGAAGGAGATTTGGGACTTGCTTGCAAATCTATGCAAAGAGTCCGAGGCCATTGAGGGAAATAAGCTCCAGCTTGCAGTTGACAAATATGAGTCTTTCAAAATGCAGCCGGAAGAAAGCATCTCGAGCCTAGAAATAAGATTTCTTGGCATCATAAGCGAGATGAACAATATAGGAAGAAATTATCCTAACAGTGAAATGAACTCAAAAGTTCTCGACAATCTCACAGATGAATAGGATATAAAAGTAATTGTTATTAAATAGTCAAGAGACTTAAATAGCATTACTCCTCTAGAGTTGTTTGGATCTCTCAAAGCTTATGAGTACAGCCTGAACCGAAAGAGAGAAACACCCACTTTCTCTTCTCATGATGCTTCTTTCTATGCTGAAAGAAATCGATTCAAAGAAGCCCGTGGAAGAAAAAACTTCCGACCAAGAGGCTCGCCTGTTAGAGAGAATCCAGGGGAATCGGTGACTGATCAAAGAAGAGAGTCAGCCAATAAGAAGGAGATCCTGACTGAGGATATAAATAAGAAAATCCAGTCAATAATAAGATTACTGGAGAAGCTGAGAAAAGTCAGAGATCAACAATTAGGTCAACCCTAAGCTGATGAAGCTGCTGAGGGAGAGAGGAACCAGCAGCCAACTGAGCGATCAGCTGAACAATTCAGGATGGCAAACAGGAATATAGAAAAATGTTTCTACTACCATAAGTAAGGGCACTACAGATATGAGTGTCCAGAGCTTCCTGAAGATAAGAAGGCCAAAATGAGGATAAGCTTCTTCAAATGAAAAGCAATGATCGCAAATTCTAAAAATACCATGCTTGATGATTCAGACTACCATCTGGAATCAACTCAGATGGCTATAGCTCCGATGATGAAGCTCTACTATGCCTCATGGCCGACAAGGATGAAGAGGTTAGTATGTCTGATTCAATAACCTACTTCTATCACATACATAAAGCTTCGATCTCTAGGAATGAACCCGATGAACAGTTAAGAATCCTAAAAGATCAGTTAGCTTATGTATCAAGTATGCGTATTGAACTGAATGGTGAAACTGATGAGCTAAGAAGCAGAGTTGATGAGCTAAGTATTGAAAATGAAAGACTGAAAAGTCTTGAAGCTCAGTCAACTGAAATGGATTAGCTAAAGCTGAGAAATGCTGAACTGGAAGCTGAGAATGAGCAGCTTAAGCTAGAAATCCTTGAAAAAGATGAATTAACCCTCAAATTCAAGAAGAGATCCCAGACTCTTGATGAAATCTTGAGTTATCAGAGAATTGAAGCTGGGAGTCCAGGGCTGGGATATAGCAAGTACACTGCCACAGAGAAGGGCAAGGCAGTTGTACAGAGTTGTGAATCTGGAATCCTAAAAGGATTCACAAGACCAGGTCAGTCCCCCTCAGTTGAGGAATCCAGAGATAATGACATCTTGGAAACTCCTCAAGCTCAGCCCAAAGATCAGACTAATCAGTCGAGAAGGGCAACTCGAAGACAGTCGGTCTTTCAAAGCCTTGGTTCTCAGTCAAAGCCACCAGTTCAATATAGATCAGCTCAGCAGTCCAAATCTACTGCTCGATCAAAATCTAAAGCTCATCAAAGGACAAACTTTCAACAAAGGCCTCCATTCCATTCCAGGTCATCAGTTTAAACTAGACCTGAAGTTCACCCAAGGTCAGCCTTTCAGACAAAGGCGTTAGTTCAAAACAGGCTATCAGTTCAACGATCTAGAAACTCCTCCAATACATTTCAACCTGGGAGTTCTTCAAATCTCAAAGGAAATGTACACACAAGATTGTATTATGCACGACAGCATAATCCAATCTCTCTAAAGGAGTTCACTCCAAGTGACCTTGCAACCCAGTACAATGAGTATCTAAACTCAGGGAATGAATTAAGATTCAATCCCAATCACAACTGGTTTGCCAATTGGCCATATCACAAAGGTCAAAAAGCTCAGAGTCAAAAGGTCAGAAGAAATTGGCTAAGATAGAGAGCTTCAAGGTCACAAGATGAGAGGATATTAGTCGAAGTCTTCTATCCTAAATCTCATCAGATGTATAGATCACTGGACTCAACTCTCAATTGAAGAGTTACAAGAAGTCCAAAGCTAATCCAGAGAACTAATTTTGAAGGATCTCTTAGAAATGAAAAGCCAAAAGTGTGGCCAATGTGGATTCCCAAACACAAGATTAACCTCTCAGGACCCAATATTATGTGGGTACCTAAAATCTGACTTTTGTTTTGCAGGGAAAGAGCATCATATCCAAGAAAAGGGTCAAAGATACTTGGTATCTGGATAGCAGGTGCTCAAAATATATGACCGGAGATAAGAATGATTTTGACGGTTATAAAGAGGTTAAAGGACCACTAGTCACTTTTGGAGACAACTCAAAGAGCCGAACCATTGGAGAAGGGTTCGTGGTCAAAGGGAAAGTTGTCGTGAATGGCGTGTCACATGTTGAAAAATTGAAGCACAAACTGCTGAGCATCAGTCAGCTTTATGACAATGGGTACTCAGTCAACTTCAGCAATAGCTCATGTGACTTCAAAGACAAGTCAAATGGAGCCATACTCCTGACTGGAGTAAGAAAGGGCAACATGTATGTTGTTAACTGGTCAACTGGTTATTCAAAAGCTTGCTTTCTCTCCAAAGGATTAATTGAAGCAAGCTGGCTGTGGCATTGACGACTAAACCATCTCAACTTCAAAACCATCAACTATATGGCCAAGAAGGATCATGCCAGAAAGGAAAGTAGGCGAAGTCGTCATTCAAGAACAAAAGTCATCCTCAAGGAACAAGTGACACTCTTCAGTTGCTACACATGGACCTGTTTGGATCTGTGAAGCCACCAATCCCCAGAGGTAAGAAGTTTACACTTGTAGTAGATGGCTACTCAAGGTATACCTGGGTGGAGTTCCTGAGAAGTAAGGATGAGACTTTTGAAAAGCTATCAACAATGATCAGAAGGTTGCAGACTGAAAAGAGAAAATCAATTCAAAGGATAAGATCCGACAATGGAACTGAATTTGTCAATCATCAACTAATCAAGTTACTGAGTGAACTGAGAATCACTCATGAACACTTTGCTACAAGAACTCCTCAATAGAATGGCATAGCTGAAAGGAGAAATCGCACGCTAAAGGAGGCGATTAGAGCAATGGTAGCAGATGCCAATATAGCCGAATGCTATTGGGCAGAGGCAGTTAACACAGTCTGCCATACTCAGAACAGAAGTGCCATAGTCATCACCCATGACAAAATGCCCTACGAACTGTTCAAGGGTCGTAAGCCTTCTATTTCTTACTTTAAGATATTTGGCGGCAAATGTTATATCCACAACAATGGCAAATCACAGCTGAGAGCCTTCAGTGCCAAAGCTGATGAGGGGATCTTTCTTGGCTATAATGCCTCTCATTCACAAGCTTATAGAGTGTTCAATAAAAGAACACTAGTTGTGGAAGTAACATATCATGTGGTATTTGATGAGCTTGCTGATTAATACAGGAACAAAGAGAAAAACTGTACATCAGTGCAAGCATTGCCCAGTGAAAGCTTGCTGGACTATGTTGATCACATTATCCCAGAGTAGTTTGAAGCTTCACTAGAAGATGGCATTGAAACTGATTCTAGACCAGTTGAAGATAACTTGGTCAATGAGGACACAAACTATGGTGAAACCTCAAACCCCATAATTGAAATATGGAGAAGAATCAGTGAAAATGAAGAACAAGCCGGAGCCAAGGCAGCAGCTGATGGACCAGCCGAAGAATCAGCTGATGGAGCAACCAAAGAATCAGTTGAAGAAGCAACTGATAAGCTAGCTGAAGGTACAGCAGAAGCCACCATACCCAAATGGCTCCGAAGCCATCTAGTCGACAAAATTGTTAGTGATCAAAGAAGCAGAGTTCATACCAGAGGGTTAACGGAGCATGCACTCTTCACATGTTTTATCTCATAGATGGAACCAGCCAACGTCAAGGAAGCGCTTGAAGACTTAGACTGGATTATTGCGATGCAAGAAGAGCTGAACCAGTTCACAAGAAACAACGTATGGTTTCTTGTTGATAGGCCGAAAACTCAAAAAGTCATTGGGACTAAGTGGGTCTTTCACAACAAACTGGATGAACAAGGCGTGATCACAAGAAACAAGGCCAGACTGGTAGCCAAGGGGTACTCTTAAAGTGAAAAGATCGACTTTGATGAGACATTCACACCAGTTGCAAGATTGGAGGCCATCAGATTGTTCCTCGCCTATGCAGCTCACAATAATTTCACAGTGTATCAAATGGACGTGAAAAGTACATCCAACTGGGATTGCTTGAGCTAGCTTCAAAGGAGGATGATGATCAGCCAAGAGAAGGAGTGAAGAGGAGCACTCCAGCTGAAGATGAAAACTGACCCAAGATGGCATCAGTTAGTTAAGCTTTGGAGCTTAAACTGATGAGCCCAAATCAGTTCTAAAGAAATAGCAAAGGCTACATGAAAGTTGAAGAATGAAGATGAGTAAACTGATCGCAGAAGGCATCAGTTCTCAACCAGTCATGTTCAACTAATGAGCGCAGTTGAGACCAAAACTGACTGAAGAAGGCAAAGCTTCAGCAGAAGGAAGCAGCTGAAAAGCTCAGGCAGAGCAAAGCTGAGAGGACAGCTTAAGCTGACAATGAGTCAAAGCTAAAGGGACTCCAGCTTGAACTTATCATTCCAAGCCAAGGAAATCATCAGTCACAAGGCCAACTGATGACGTCAGCAACTCAACGCCACGTGGAGACTGGAGGAGAGCCAATATCAGATAAGTTCAAAGTTGAATTTATTATTGAACGGGAAAATGGCGTGTCATCTCAACATTACCGTTGGACCCACTCTCTCTCTCTCTTCTCATTAATCTCAATAGATAAATCTGAAATTAAAATCAACGGATTAATCGGAAGCGCTCGAATTTGATTAAAATCAAATTCTTTTTACCGTTGGATTTACCATTCACTTGAGTCTATAAATAGGTTAGCTGTTTTTCCCAAATCTCCCACAGAGCTGACCAAAGAACTCAAGCATTCAGTCTCTCTCTCAAAATTCATCCAGAATTCTTATTCTTCCCAGCCCTCCAAATCTCTCCAAAACTTCTCTCAATGGACCAATACTCCTTCAACCTTCACCGAAAACCACGCAACTTTAGACTTTTTGGTGAAGACTCAAGAGCATTTTGCAAGGATCTGAGTCACGACAAAATGCTGAGCCCAGCCAACAGCAGACAATTCACCAAATCCTCAGAAACGGGTGAATTGATTCTTGCTCTGATCGAAAATGCACAGCTAAAGAAGTACACGGAAAGTGCTCCCTCGAAAGTATACCTAGAGGTTGTGATAAAATTCTTTCTCAACTCCTTTTGCGAGAAAGATTCTTGGATAATTATCAGTGAAGTTAGGGGTACTCAAGTCCTGATCACCCATTCTGTCCTGAGAAACATCTTTGGGCTGCCGGAAGAAGAAGACAACCTAGAAGAAACGGAAGTAAACACCATATGCTGCTACAACAATTGGGCGACTATCTCTGCTGCAGAAAACTTCCATGTCAACCATCAAACATCTAAATTCCAAAAGGAATTTCAGGTGTTAACGGCTGTGGCCACACAGATAATGGTAGGGTCGTGCGAAGGGCGCGATGAAATATTAGAGATAAAATATAAAATCTGCAACACTATCTAGGAGACTAGAGGAATAGACTGGGCCTCATTCCTCTTCAAGCAGCTAAAAAGATTTGTAGACATTGTGGAAAGAGAGACAAAATGCAGATTGCGCTTTCCACAAAAGATGTACTACATCAACCGAATCAGCTTCATCCTAGAAAAGCTACTTCCCGACTTGATGGAGGAGGAAACAAATCATCAGCTAGTTAATCTTGATGACTTTGTTCCAAAAATAGTAGAATGAGCACTGCCTCCACTGACAATCAGAGAGCCACGACCACGACTGAGGCAGAAGCTGATCCCCTTTACTCCAGTAGCAAAGAAAAAAGGAAAAGTGAAGGTCGTCGAGTCAATAGTTCAATCAAATCATGACTTTGATGACGTCATCCATACTGTTGAGAGGTATCAGTCCTCAGAAGAAAGGGATAAGGGCAGAGAGGAATCCAGGAAGAGTCCAACTGAAAGGAGAAATGTGTCTCTAATACAGTCTGAAACAGTTGAAAAGCCAACTTCTGATCATCTGACCACAAAGCATCAACTAAAAACTGATCGCAAGACTGGAGAGCATCACCTGACTATAGAGGAGACTTAGCTACAAGCCTAACAAGCTAAAAGACAGCGGTTAGGAAAAGCCTCAACCCAAATCAAAGCACTGTTAAAGTGCATGAAGGAATAGGTAAAGTTGCTCTCTGATTCCATGATGAAACTGGAAGCTTGCTCTAAAAATGAAGAGCTTGCCCTCCTCTCCAGCTGACTGAAGACAATATTCGCACTTTCTACAGTGGCGAATATACAGTCAAGAGTGCACAGAAAGATGTAACAAATCTCTTTCTCACTCACTTCACTTATGTTGCCAAGTAAGATAATTAATTGTTCAAACAACTACACCGGTACTTCTACTGGTATAACTGGAAACATTCTATATCAATCCAGTCACATTTCTTGCTAACTGTCTTTCATGGCATGAGCTTTTGGCAACGTGAAGAGACTTGGAGTATTAAATGGATAGGAGCTTCAAATCCATTTCCTCCAACCATTGTGCAAGTCCAGCAGATTATGAAGCATTAACTTGATAACAACATTCCAGCTAAGGCCATGCTAGTTAATGTTCAAGCCAGCTTGAGATCGCAAGGAGTTGCAACTGAAAAATAGTTTATCAACAATCCAGTCGATCGATGTTGCCTGAAACTAAATTTTGATCCAATTCAGTCAGAAGAGGCATCACCTCAAGCTGTGGGTGCCATCACAAAGATAGATCAAGATTTATCTCATACTGAAATTGTGGCAACCCCGAGGAGTCAATGCAAGCACATAGTGGAGCAAAAGACAACGAAGATACTGCCACGTCTCCAGATCTCCTGTCCAGAGGCTATGTTACTTCCCTTATCAAGTCTTGCTCAAGAGCTGCAAAATTGATGGTAAATCAGTCCAGCTCATCCTACAGAGGAATTAAAGAGCTGACCACCTTGAAGCTGACCAAATCAGCAGTTGCTCTTAAGCAACTTCAGCAAGCTGAGACTGTAGCCAGAACTGCTCATTCTCAGGACATTATTAGTTCAGCTTTCAAAAGAAAAAGGTCAAATAGCTCTAGAGAAAGCAAAGAAGCTAGCCCCGTCTGACCACTCAAGAAGAGGAAATTGATGAAAAGTCAACAGCAGCTGATCAACAAAACTGATCAAATCAGTTTAAAGGTGACATCATCAGTTTAGCAGGAAACTGACGCCTCAAGCTCAAGCCCCTTCCTCATCAGCTGCCTGACTAATCCTCCTTGATAAGCTTCTCTACTCTCTATTCCTCAAGCTTATTTTTTTAAAAAAGTTATCGTTAACATTTCAAAATAAGCTTACTATTCATCTAAGTTACCATTTAAGTCTCTATACTCAGCATTAAAGTATAAAGAGACGAATTTTCTGAGGGATATAAATAGCAAATCTTCTGGCAAACTATTTTGCTATTTATGGCAACTACCCAGATTTTCAAACCCTCGGATCTCAACCGCTTGATCAAAAAGTAATAGTCCAGATGGATGGCTGAGATGCATGCCTCATTTAATCAGCTAACTTTCTTTCAAATCAGATAGCTGATCAGCCAGTAGCACTCGATTGCTATGGTTAAATGCATGCAAAATCACTGCTTTATAAGCAGCGGAGAAATTGAATGAAAAACAAGAACTCTCAACACATTCCTTCTCCTTGTCTTCTCACTTATCCAAAGTTCTTTCTTGCTCATATCATCTCATCGAAAAATGGCTTCTTCATTTCACTCGATGAACATCAAACTTCTAATAAAGAAGCTCAGAAAGGATAAAAACATTGACCGAGAGCTCTTTGAAGCTCGATTAGGTCCAGAGAAGACTAGCATGATCTTTCACTTGTTGAAGACATGCGGGCTCTTATCCTTCATGACAACTCGGCCCAAGAGAAAGCATCTCTCGCTTGTAGCTGAGTTTTACTACAATGCAGAGATCACTGGACACAACATACTGTGTGTTGTCCAAAATCAGGTTATCATCATTAATAAAGATGTGTTAACTGATCTATTTAGCTCCCCGATAAAGGACCGAATGTGGATGAACTTGCGTTCCCTTCCAAGTTAGAGTTGTGGAATGACTGGAATCTTCCACACGTTGATTATCGAGACTTTTCACATAATTTAAAAGATAGTCTCCCTCCAACAATGGTCCAGATCATGGACATTGTGATGCATATCTTGCTCAGTAGTATCACAAATGCGCAGCTCAACGACAACACATCTCACCTCATGGCCGCCATATATTATAGATATAAGGCTGATTGGGCATCCTTTATATTGGCTCAGCTTCGCATACATGTGAGGCATGCTGAGATCAATCAAACCTCTGGCACATTCAAAGCCAAGTTAGGATTTTCCAATCGACTCAGTCACATCATCGAGGAGCAGCTTGAAACAGTTCCCGGTGGATTCTATCTCACCAGAAGAGATCTCCTTCCTACAGTTTACATTCACTGCAGACATCGTGAAGTAACTGATGACCCTAGAAAGTCGAGACTTCAGCTGACGGAGGACCACAACCCAGCCAAAGGAAAGCAGCCACTCATTTACGTTGAACCTCCAGCTGATGCAGATCAGTCTTTGACTGACAGTGACTCTTTCACTTATATAAGTGATGAGTCAACTGCACCTGCAACCAGCGAGCCTCTTTATATCGCTGACCCAGAAATTCTAGAAGAAGGCTTCAATGCAAGCCTTGACCAACAGCTGAAGAGTTGTTTTGGTCAAATAGGGGATTTCAGCCCCTTCCTCTTTGAACATCTTCGAAGATATCTCCAATATCACCTATGGAGATTCCAAGTGGATGATGCCATAATGCTGTTGATGGCAGACAAACAAGGCTACTCATATTGGATTGAGGAAGGACAATGGAGCAGAAGCTGGATGCACTATCTGCTTAATACACCTCCATCCATCTCAGAAATTATGGATTCCATGATTAAGAGGTTTCAAACATCGGTGCCTCATGATGTACCCCTCCCAACCATGAGCCCTCCAACTCATCCACAACTCCTCTTTAAGAGGATGCCCTCATCACCATTCCGGACGAGCCACTTTTCGGACTCGCATCAGCTTCTTTTACCAGGCAAGATCCCTTCTCACTTCCTGATCTTGACCAACTGATGTCGACAGAGGAGTCATATGCATGGTTGTCCGCTCCTATGCCTGCACCCCAAGCTCCCCATATCACCGATAACTTGCTGGCCATTTCTTTCTCTCTTCTTCCACAATTGTCACTGCCAAACCATGACTTCCATCAGCTTGCCCTTTTGGATGATGCCAAAAAGGGGAAAAGATATATTGATGATGGAAAATCATGTGGAATAGCACATGATGGTACTTGGCAAGGTGATCTAACTCTTTGGGATGAGATCCAAAGAGAAGTACAACAAGAGGTACAACTTCAGAGGCAAGCTACCTTTCAGGAGGAAGCTACTCGCGAGGGGAAAGCTACTCATGAGAGGGAAGTCCAATTTGAGCAATGGCAAGCTCAAAACTATTTTTGGACTTGGGAGAATGCCCAGCTGGAGCAGTAGTAAGAATGGGGTATCTATAGTATACCCGACATCTCTCCCTACAAGTATAAAAGAGGAGAATTGAGCAAAAGAAGAAGGAACTGAGTGGTGAACAGTTCCAACTGAAGAAGGAAGTTAAAAATATCAGTTCTTGATATTCTCAGAAGGAACTGAGTGGTGAACAGTTTCAACTGAAGAAGGAAGTTAAAATATCAGTTCTTGATATTCTCTCTCTATTACTTCCTTACATTTCTTCATCTTCTTTGCTCAATCAGTTTCTAAACATGCTCTTTTGTTAATAATACAAACATATTCTGATCATGCTGATATGTCTTTCTAAATAGCTTAAGGCTTTCCATGCGCTCTGATAAATGAACAAAATCTGCATGATAATCATAATTGAGTTATTTTAGAACGGAAACATTTAAAGCTTCTCAAGCTGTGCAAACGAGTATCAAAATATCTAAAGGCCATTTAAGCTGCAACTTGTGTCAACAAAAACCCTGATGCCTTAAAGATAAAACTGGTTGAGCTCAAATGTTATTTATTTTTCAATGCTTTGATACTCATCTTATTGTCAAAACTCTGATAATCATATCAAAGCTCTGATACTCATGAATGTCTAACTGTTAGCTTTCAGAAGCTACAAGCATCTAAGACTTTGCTTAGGAACATGGTCTGATATCAGCTTTGATACCAAAAACTGGTACAAGCTCAGATGCTGATTCATGAAAGATTACCTTATGCAGTTTTTCATCATCAAACCAACTGGTTTTAACATCATCAAAAAGGGAGAAATTGTTAGGAAAATTGTTGGGATAATTTGTTGGAATAGCTCAACTGATAGTTTTGATGAAATGTCAAAACATGTGTGATGATTTAATGAAAAACTGCAAATTATGGAAAGCTGGAAATCAAGGGCAATGACTGAGTAAGACTTCAGACATCAGTCTGGCTGAAACAACAGAGAACTATGTTGAAGCATGGTCAGCCAGCTTAAAAGGTTGCCTTGATCAGACCAGTCAGAGTCAACTCTTCAAAGCTTAAGAAAATCTACATGGGGAAGAGAACTTTGGAGACTGGTAGGCATCCATAGATGAGTAACCATTAGTCTAGCTGAAAGCTAAGAACAGACTGATGAGAGCAGAGCCAGCTTGAAAGCTAAAACTGAACTGATCAAAGATTAGTCAGTCATAAAGAGCCAACCCTAAACTGATCAAAGATTAGTTAGCTAGAAGAAAGCTCTAAAATCTTTGAGCCTATACTAAACTGATCTAAATATGTAGCCGACTGATAGTCCAGAACTGAAAGCTTTTCAAAGCTAAGCTGCCAAGTCAGCTATACTGGACCAGCCCTGGATTGAAGCTCAAGGCAGCTGAGGAACTGCCAACTAGACAATTTTAGAGCTGAAAGCCGAGACAGCTGAGAGCCCATCAGCTGAATGCCCAAAACTGATAGCCGAAATACCTGTTCTCTCTGACAAGCAGTCAATGGAGATCTTGACAAAAAATCTTTGAAAGATCCTAATGATCTTAGAGCAGATGTCATTAAAGTCAAACGGTTAGTTCATTAAAAGCTTCAAATGGCCACAGACATTAAAATGTCGTTGGTGAATTCTACATATTCACCAATCACAATGGTCAAAAGATCACCCATCTATTTAAAGAGAGTGAACTCAATTTTGACCAAGACTTTTTGGCAAGATTTTCTAACTCCTGCCATATTTTGCAGAAGCGGGCTATTCTTTCTCTCCCCTCCCACAGCTCAGAGCTTAAATCTCCTAAGTGAAAAGTCTCAACTGAGAAGGCGTGCTTCAAGTCTCAAGCAAGCAGCTAGCTGACGCAGAATTCTAGCAAGAGCAAAGCTTTTCAGTTCAGTTGCTCAAAGATCAACCACTCAGCTCAAGCTAAAGGAGCATTCCAAGTTGATAACAGATTCAAAACTGTCTTCTTGAAGATCGAGTGAGATCTAAAATCATGTAAAAACAACCAATAGCACCTAAAGTCTCTGCGAGCAGTTGGGACATATAAGTATGAGTTGTCGACCCAGAAACCGGCTGAGAAAAAGCGTGTACTGACAGGTCCGTTCTTTCGGGACAACAACAGTTGGAAAGGAGGCCGCGCTCGGTTTGAAGGGTGCCATTTTCAGGTCCAACATGATTTCTTCACTGTGTAATTGTAATAAAGAAACTTTACTCTTGCATAGTGGATTGCCCTTCTGTGAAAGGAAGAAAGGACGTAGAAGCAGGAAGCTTCGAACCTCTATAAGTCTTGTGTGGGTTGTTCTTATTGCTTTCAGCTTTGCATGTTCTTAAACTGCATACCTTCACACACACAAGTTGTACTGACAAGCTAAGCTAAGTCTTCAAGCTATCAGTTCTAACTGATCAACTCACTAGATAAGCTCTAAGTCAGGCTCTCTCTCAACTGAAGAGCACACAGATAAAATATCAAAAGTGAGTCAGGGTCCAAATATTCCGCATCAGTTTAAAGTTTTTTAAGTCAGTTTATTCACCCCCTCTAAACTGATATAAACTTGCACGGGGACCAACATATATTGACTCTGATATATAGATCATTATCTATTGGTATCTGTTTATCAATTTATTCTGCCTATGTACGTAATGTTGGATATTCTGTCACTTCAAAGGCACTCTTATAAGCCGTTAATAAATGGGGATTTACTCTAGTTGCAGAGGTTATGCTGCCAGAATATTCAGAAAGTATAACATATTCTTCATTCAAAATCTTATTCCTTTTGAGTGACGTCCTGTTCTTCATTTATTATCTCTTTTGTGATCGAGACATTACATAAACAAGACCAACTATTGCAAAATTTAACAAAAGAAACCATTGCAAAATTAACCATTTGTCCAGAAATCGTACAAGCTACATACGAATTTAAAAAAAAAACTCGAAACCTATTTGAGAAGATAAAGATGTCTCCGATGTTCATTGCTCCATCATCGGCTACAATTAACTGGGATAAGAAATTTCGAGAGTTAGAGAGAGAGAGAGACCGAGAGAGACCGAGAGAGAGATTTTCCAACCTGTTTTTCTTGTTCTCGAGCATTAATGATATTGGGGAGAGAAACCTTAGTTCTGGTTCAGATCGAGAGTGAGAAAGTATAATGCCCCGGTCCCGAAAAGAATAATAAATGAAGGACAGAAGTGTCACTTAAAAAGGAATAAGATTTTGAATAATTATTAATTAAATAAAATAATTATCGAAACCAAGAATAGGTTATATTCCCCATAATATTTGGGCAACATAACCTCTGTAACTAGAACAAGTCCCTATTTTATAACGGCTTATAAGTATACAATTGGAACGGCACAGAACCTAATAAGTCCATGGGTAGAATAAAGTGATAAACAAATGCCAACAAGTAAAAATCGAATTATCTTAAGTACTAATAAGATTAGTCTCATCCAAAGGAGAAAAGCAGGGTAGCAGATAAGAACCATTCATAGGTCGACTGAAAGTAAATAGATACCAACTTGAAATCAGGTATGACCCTTCTAATAAGTCGAAGTCAATAAAGGGATAATTTGGCATTGCAAAAGAACGGGGCTTCCTCCCCTCAAGTCTTTATTTAATAAATAGACATCATATATCAATAGCATATTAGACATGCTATCATCGAGTATCATGTATCGGATATAAAGACTAAATACTAGAGATCAAAGTATTCAGCAGAAACATAGTGGAAGTAAATAATATAACCAAATAGAGCGGCAATTAGGAAGCTCAGACAACCCCACCAACATCACATCACCGGCCTCAGCATCTCAACCTGAAAATATTTTGAAAAGAGTTGGGTGTGAGTACTGATGCACTCAATGGGTAATTTTGAACTCAATTTACAAATAAGAAATATCCAAAATAATACACAGCATATAGGAAGCAAAATGCAAAAGCCCTTCCCATATCTGCAAACCTTTGTCTTCTTCTTTGGGATCCATTTTGCTCAGTATGTCGTCTACTACACTATATAACATGACGCTGGTAGGAAAATGAAGGGACTACCTCGCTAATCCGAGGAGAGTGGGTGAACAGTCTTGCCTATGTTCATCAATTACTTTCAATACAAAATCAAAGATTCTAACACAAGCCTATCTCAACTAAATTCAACATCATCTTATAATATCTCATAAAACTTAGCAATTAAATCATAGCTTAATCATGCTTATGCAACTATTCCACAAGTATGCTCACATCCTAGTCACAATATCTCAACAATATTCCAATAATATTCTAACAATATTTCACAGTATTTCAATATTACTCTATCCCATTGAGTAACAATATTCTGTAATTCCTCCTATAACAGTGACGTTAAACAGGTAGAGCATAAAATATTTATTCGGATATTTCTAAATTATCTATCATACTTCTAAAGAATTACTACTCTTAAACAGTATTTATTCTTTAAAAATAAACTCATCTTGTTGACGAGCAGGTGATGACACAACAACTTTGGGAACATTGTCTTCTCTCCAAGCAAGTTCTAAGAGTCCTACAAGGGTCGATCTTCGACTCAGAACGGCTATTATATTTTTCAGAAATTAATCTACTATAAGTGGCTAGAAAAAAAGTCGGCTCTATAAAATAAGTACAAATTGCCCAAATAACTCATATGTTTTAAATCTTACTTGCCAACCCTAATTTTAATATAATTTTACCTAGATAAATATTTCTCCCTATATATATGTATGGGGAGGGTGAGTGTGCATACATACCTTGAGTGTGTAAATTAGTTAGGGATAAATCTCAACCATCCAATTAGATGATCAAATATTAAAATTCAACATACATATACTTAAATCAAAATTCATGATGTTATTTAATTTTAAATTTTAAACATGACGGTGATAATTTTATAAATTAAAAAATGGCGGTGGTAAATTTGTAATTTATGTTAAAAAAATACAATGTTAAAATTCAACATGCAGGGTCATCAAATTCAATATACAAATACTCAAATTTAACATACAGATACTAAAATTATCATGCATAATTGCATATCTCTAAAAAAATGAAATATATTGTCCACCCATCTAATTAATAAATTTAACATACGTATGCTGAAATCATTATGCATATCTCCTAGAAGCAAGGACATATCTTATCCGTCTATCTAATTAATTTAAACAGTTTACATTAATTCATAATTTGTACTCTAGGATAGTATTTTCTACATTTGATATATTCCCCCATACAAACACACACATTATATTTATAATGGAAGGTTAATTATCTCTGTTCCGCCGAAGCGTGATTACGAAAAAAAATATGAATACGAAATATAAAATCTAGTGTAAAGTAGTCCATACTAGCATGCATTAATATAGCCCAAATTGGATGGAGTCTTAGACAATTCATTTTACGAGTCAAAATTCATAATACGGATCAAGATTCAAATCCATACATAATTAAATATCAACAAAATTATGAACACGTAATTGAATATATATTTATAATCCGAATCTTGACATGTCTTATAAACTTTAATCTATAATACAGTCTCACACAAATTTTTTATCATTAAAGAATTTAACATCAGCGTATCTTCGTAAATCTTCATTAGATAATGACACCCATGTGACTTGGAGGCTAAACAAGTTGCTTACTTGACCTTAATCACCCTTTGTCCATCCAAACCTTGCACAAACCGCGACAAGATTGAAATTTGATTTAGTTTTTGATTTTAAACAATATATTTTTTTCAAAATATCTTTCACCTTTTTAAATTTTGTAAATGTGTCCATTTTTGTTTTTGTCCGTATCATGAACAGAACTAATTTGTATTTTTACAAGCTTTTTTTTTTCGTGAAGTATTTTTATAAACTTACTACTTAATTGAATTATTTGTACATTTCTCTATGCGTTTATGGGTTCATATTTTCTAATTAACGTACTCTTGTTTCACATTTTTCAGGCAAAATAAACTATTAATCATATATACTTTCATTTATACACTAAACTAATTTATATCTTATTATTTGTGGCCGGGTTGTTCGTTTGGATTATATATTTGGTGGTTAGACTTAGACCTAGTAATTAATTTGTCAATTCATGATTACGTACGATTGTATAGTCTGAATACAGCAGCGGCCCTGAGGGCGTGCTTGAGGTGCGCCACATAGGGTCCTCGAATTATAGATGCACCAAATATAGACTTGTAGTAATATTAGTTTAGTTTCGATTTTTTATAACAAAAATTATGTATATTAAGTTTAGTATAATTTTGAAAGTTTGGCCCATTATTTAAAAAAATGTATTAGTTCAATTAATTTTGAAAAAGTTATATAAACATGTAGTAATATTAGTTTAGTTTCGATTTTTAATAAAAAAAATATATGTATATTAAGTCTTATATAATTTTAAACGTTTAACACATTACTTAAAAATTGTATTAGTACAATTAATTTTAACATATTACATTTATATAAAGCCACTTAATTGATACGCCTTATACTATTTTGGAGTTTTAGGGTATTAATTAAGAGTATTTTTTTAAGATCCTCAATTGAATTAAGAGTACATTCTTTTATACTCTACAATTGAATTCGGCCTCGTTCCTAATCAATTATTTTTTTAGTGGTTCAAGTAATTGGATCACTAAAAAAATATTGGATCAATTCACTTCAAATGAAAAGAACTTTGAATTTTTATTTTCTTCTGAAAAATATAATTCACTGTATGATGCTACTTGAAAAACATGTAAAAATCTCAATGGGTGATGATACTTGATAACATATTGTGAAAATTTCACTGGATGACGCTACTTGAAAATTAAAGCATGTTGTGAAAATATTGAGAATATTATAAAGCATGAAGTGTTTAGTGATCCTATATTGGTCAATAGTTATTTCAACAGCTAAACGCATTTAGATATCTTTTACCTAAAAAAAAATACAGCTCTAGATATATTAATCTACTTGAAGAGGCTAAATAGTTGTTCTAATGCATATATTGAGTATAAAATTTTATTAATCATACCTGTTATAATTGCATGTATAGAAAATAAATTTTTCATAATTGAATATGTTTAAATCTTATGTGTGGTTGACCATGTCACAAGAATAATTGGACTTGCTTTGATATTCACTGAACATTGTTTGCTAGAATATATTGATTGCAAAAAAATAATAAGAGAGTTTGCACCAAAAAAATGCTAGAAGAAGTATTTTTAAATGATATTCTTTAAACTAAATTTGTTTATTTTGTTTTAGGATTGTTCAAAGATGATAGTGAACTCATGATCGGTTGGATGATTTTGAAATCTTCAAGAATTTGAGCATATCGAATATTTTTCATAATTTTGAATAATAAAGATAGTTTTGAGGCATTTTTTTTTAATCTATGATATGTATTAGAATTAGCCAATATTATTGGGAAGGGACCTTCAAATATAATTGCACTGCTTTTTTTTTTTTTATCATGCAATCATTTTTTATTCAGCAAACAGGGATATCATTTTTATTGTTCGAACTGTCACTCCAAATCTCAGGGTCAGCCATGTTTGAATAATATAATATATTGCATTTATAATTATTTTAGAAAATACAAATATATTCACATGAGATCTAGTGAACCTAAATTTAATACTGATATAGAAGTATAAGCTTTTACCAATATTCATTCATTACTTGCTGCTTTGAATTTTAGATTAAAAACAATTAAAAACTATATAAATTTATATATATACTCCACTAAAGAGTGAAATGACGTAATTAGTTGAAAAAGGTGTCCCAAAATCCCCGCCACATATTATGAGCGATCTGTTGAGTCGGAGAGTGACCGCCATGTGGGTAGTTTGATAGATTTTCAAAGAGTAACCGTCAGTCATGTGACAATCAACGGCCAACGGTCAATAACCAATATTAACGGCTCAGTAAACGGTAGGTTTTCTTACAATAATCTCGTCTCAACATGAGATCTTGATTTTTTTTTTTTTTGTTATTGTCTTTAATTCTTAATTATAAATTGCGTTATTATTTTCCCCGATGTCAAGTTTAAAACAAATAATTGATATCATTCTTAACAGAAAAAAAAATGAAAAGAAAAAAGAACGTCCACCTCGTGGCTACTTTATTTGGTTGAAACGTGCGCAGCATGTCGCAAACACACGCACCCAAAATTATGCCTTTGATTTGTCAAATTTGGAGCTATCCATTATTTTATATTGGATTTTGATTTGAAAAATTAATGTTGTTTGATATATACATATATTATATAAGGATTCCCAAATCTAAATGATTTCATATATTTTAAATGAAGTTTAGTTTTATTTTGCTGAAATTATTTATAGAACTAATAATTGATAGTTCACTCTTGACACGACTAAACTTAAGCAGATATTATGACTAAATTACAAAAAAATAAATATCGTAAATGCTTTTGCTACTAACCGTCTAACCCTAATTAAATGTAATGAGTATACAATAGCATTAAAACGTTTAAAAAATTGTTTCAATATTATTCCATACATATATATACATATATATTATTTAACTATGGATATTAATTTGTAGTGTTTCCACAACTCGACATCATTACACGGCCTAATTTCCATGGCCCAGGATCTACTCCTACTACTACTACACACATGATGAAAATCTGCAGCATTGTTTATAATTTTGATATTTAATTTAGCCGGTCAATTTGAAATTGTAAGCATGCACTTCTTCTTTTTAGTCTATTCACATCAGCTGGCTTCCAAATTTTTCCGTAGCCAGGAAAATTGAATCTTTTTAACAAATTCTAAGTCGAGCTATCTATCTATATATAAACACTTTTAGTTCCAAAATGTACAATTTTGATTATAAGTTAATTTTTTTGATAATTTTGGTCCCACAGTTTATATGTAAACATTTTTTCTAAATAAGAAGAAACACACTATGAGAGAACTTAAAATCCCAATACAAGATAAAATGATTTATGTTACATTCAACATAAGATAACAAGAATACTCTATTTGAATCAAATCCTATGTGTGTGTGTGTCAGTGTGTGTGTGTGTGTTTGAAGTTAACCAAAATCAGAGGATCTAGCTAGAGCTAAATTGAATTGAATTGAAGAAGCAGTTTCCATGTAATCGATTGAAAATCAAATTGGCTAGTAGAGATAGCGCGAAAACCCAATAACTTGAATTTTTAATTCCTAAAATTATTTTGGATATGTCTATAAATAGGGTATTAATCCACATCCAGAGAAACCATCACTTCACCACAGCATTAGACTATAAATCACAAAATATAATACATATATTAAGTATATCATGGCTTCTCTTATCTTCACTCATTTAGCTTTCTTTTCTGTTATAGTAAACTTGTGTTATGCCTTCAATCCTAAACTTGTAAATGTCTCAAAACTTCAATCTGGATCCGGAAACTGGTCTCCTGCCCGAGCCAGTTGGTACGGAAATCCTTCCGGTGCAGGAAGTGATGGTAAGACTACTTAATGTATACACTATATATATGTACGTACACACACACACACACATATATATATATAAGTACGTACCCACCGCATTTGTACGTTGATTGTATATGTGCATATTTTGAGTAGGGGGTGCATGTGGATATCAAAATTCTGTTGAAGAAGCACCGTATTCTTCTCTAATAACAGCCGCTGCTTCTTCTCTATACAACTCCGGCAAAGCTTGTGGCACTTGTTATCAGGTTAATATATATATATATATATACATAAATACATACATTACATATTATACGTACTATATCTGCTCTCTCTCTCTCTCTCTCATAAATAAAATATATGTTTGCATTTAGGTGAAATGTACGACTACAAAAGTGTGCTCGGGAAATCCGGTGACGGTGGTTATAACTGATGAGTGCCCCGGCTGTGACTCACAGTCTATTCTATTCGATTTAAGTGGGACTTCTTTCGGAACAATGGCTCGCTCCGGCGAATCTGATCAACTTAGGAATCTTGGAATCGAGCAAATCCAATATACAAGGTATCTAAATCATTTTTAGTTTCCACAACCTAACCACCTTTTTAAATATATAATCTCAATTATAGTATTTGGGCAACCCCCAAAGAACAACTACTTTTTTCCTATTTTGATAATCTCATTAAACAGTTCGACCAAATCCTATAATTTTCAAATAATATAAAATATATTTATGTACAACAAAAATTGTAAAAAAAAAAACAAAAAAACAAATCATACATTCTTTATTACCAGGTGTACTTTATTCATTTTCTCCAAAAGGGATATTTTTGATCAATTATACTATAGCAAAGGAGAATTTTTTAGACTATTTATTAAATACAAATGATTTTTTTTTTTTTTTTTGAGAAAACAAAGAGGGGAATATATAATATAAAATTTACCCTAAAAAAATCAAGGAATAATAATTTTGCTCATATATTCAACACCATATATACACCGTCACGTATATAATATATATACGTTTTATTGTGGAACGTGTAAAAGCCACAAACCAAATTAATTTAATTTATGCAGAGGGAATAGATAAAAAACAAAAAAAAACGCGCGCAATGAAATAATGTAATCAAAATTTCTAACAAAGAATCTCGTGATTAGATTTTCATATTAGCACGTGTCTCAGGTATGTGGATGAACCTAGATAATTAATAATTAATTATCGAGTCCAAATCCAATTAAAGTTTTAATTAATCAAATTGATTTAATTTTAATTATCATATATCAATATATATCAAAGCTAATTATTAATTATTGTATGGGTTTTATTTCTCCAGAGTGGACTGCAAATTTCCTGGAGTATCCGTGGCATTCCGGGTCGACCCGGGTTCCAACCCCAACTACTTCGCAGCTGCCATTGAGTACGAAGACGGAGATGGCATCGCCGGAGTTGAGCTGAAACGGGCGGCGGACTCAGGCGGCGCGTGGATCAAGATGCAGCCGTCGTGGGGGGCTGTTTGGAAGGCGGATTTGCCATCCAACTATCCGCCGCCGTTTACCGTTCGGTTGACCGCCGGTGGGAACTCCGGCAAGACCCTTGTCGCTGACAAAGTTATTCCCGCCAATTACTCGCCCGGACAAACTTACAGATCAATTGTCAACTTTTGAGAGCTAATAATTTCGATCTAATAAGATAATTATACATTATTAGAGGTTATAAATTGAAATAGCTGATAAGAAAAAATAGTAATAAATAAATGTTGTAGTAGGCAGTTGAACAAAGTGAAAACTTTGTCGAGCAGACGGATCTTTTATGCGATCTTGTCTAGCGTCTTCTTTCATAGTTATTACAATATATGAATAAAATTTGTTCGCGGGCCCGGGGAAATATTATTATATGGGCAAGTCTTCTATACATAAAATGTACATCAGACGGTCAACGCGTTAACTGGGTCAATACATGTTGACCCGGTCAATATTTTGACTAAAAAATCCGTCAAAATTAGTATCATTCATATTATAGAAAAGTATCATTTCAAAAGCCTAAAAGTATCATTTGTATCAATAAAAAGTATTGGCCAGAAAAAAAATATAAATAAAAAAACTGTTAGGATCAGTATCAATCGAAACACTAAAAAATATCATTCAAAATTAAAAAATGTATCAGTTGTATCTCTAAAAAGTATCACCCGTTTTCGCGATTTTTTTGGTCAACGCTTTGACCGTGTCAACGCGCATTGACACGGTCAACGCGTTGATCGTCTGATGTACATCTTATGTACAGGAGTTTTTGCGTTATTATATATTTGCACAAAATTAAAGCACATGTAATTTGGCGATACATTATTTACAAAATTAGTCGGTTTAAATATATCACCAAACAATCTCCTGAAAATATAGATAATTAATTATGTTGGTCCCATTTTTTTCACCCATGTTATGTTAGCGATAATATTATGTGTTTTTTTATATATTATATCGTTAAAAGAATATATCAATATTGTTTACATAGTAAAAGGCAGAAAAAAAAATTGAAACCAATATAATTAATATCTATTAATATCACCATTAATGTTCCAAAAAATTATTTTTACAAAAATAATTTTTTTAATTAAAAATAAAAATTACAGGCACCATCAAATCTTCCCAATTTGAGTACAATGGTGAGTTACACAACCCAAGTCCATTGGGCCAACAATTATTCATGACGATTCTAAAGTTTTCTGTAGTGATTAGTGACCATACGACCGTCCCATTTCTCAATTTATTTTGGGAAATTCTAAAGAGAGTGTCCAATTTTCTATTCATAGCCCTCCCTATTTTATAAAATATAAATATTCATATGATTATAATTTTATACCCCTTAAACTCCAACATTTTAAAATTTTAGCATAGCCCCTACATAGTCTCATTCCAGTTCTATAACTAAAATTAAAATAATAAGAGAACGAGAGAAAAACACAATTATCATAGCCCCTGCTCTATAACAAAAAAAAAAAAAAAAAGAGCACGAACAATGATGATTGTCTTTTTTTTATTTTTATTCTTAGACACCCCCTCAAAAAATACATGAATGGCGGCAGAAAATGTTCACCTCTACATCTTGCAGCAACCATACCAAAGCAAAGAAGTGTAATGTTGCTGCTCACCACAAAATAAAATCCTTCTTCATATTCCACTCTTTTCGTCCAAAATATATTTATCTTAATCCTTTGACATTAGCATTCTCTTCACCTTGGGAGTCATCCAAGTCATTCCTTTGTTCAGTGCATGATCGGGTGCCACTCTGACAATATCGACTACGTACCCACCCCTTCCAAGCTAAGTTCCAACCATATTTATGAATGTGTAGGGGCCGTGATATATTTCTTTCTTTTAATTTTAGATGATTATCGTATTTCTGTCTACAGAATTGGGATCGATTTGGGGGCTATTATGTGTGGGGTGTTATGCTAGGTTTTTAATTCTTGAGGCTAAGTGGTAGGATACTCTTATTATATTAATATTTTTATTTTATAAAATAATATAATAGAGGCTATTAAGAGTAAAACGATACTCTATTTAGAATTTCCCATAATTTTAATAGATTTGTTAACATATTTAACTTTCGACTAATCCATTTAATCATCATAAATATCTCATGCTTATTCCTCTCGATCAACTGAAAAAAATCATGTTGCAATTGAAAAAAATTAAATTAAATTAATAAATGACGACATTAAATTGCCCGCCGTATATATTCTAACTAAAATTAAAGTTGGAAGTAAAATTCATGTATTTTTAAGTGATGAACCATTTTATAATGAGTCACACCCTTGTGAGACAGTCTAACGAATCATAAACTGTTAGACGGATTTTATACTTGACCCAATGATCTCCCCTTTATTCATTTTCTTGTTAATTTTTATTTTTCAATAGTCCCTTTTTTCTTCCTTTCCTTTCCTTTTCTTTGCACCTTTTCTTTTTCAATTTTTTATGTTTTTTATAAATATATATTTAATTTTTTTGAATTAATTTAATTTTTTTTCATTCAACATCTCGTACATTGCACTCGTCCAATGTTAACGTGTTACCTTGTGCACTTTGCTTGATATAAAATAAAAATTGAAAAAAATACTGCCAAGCGTGTGAGCGCCATGCTCCTGACGGTTGGCTGGGTTATAAGGGTTGGTTTGACCCGTCTAACGAATTATAACATTTTAGACCGTTTAATATAAGTTTTTATCCTTTGTAAAATATTATAGTAGTTTGGATCCAGGTGCCAAATCCGAAGATAGTTGTACCACATGATATCTATGCAAATAAAGAGTGGGAAAAGCTTAATACTAACGAAAAAGACGGGAAGGCGTAGGCTTTTATTTATGAATTAATTAATATTTAAAATGAATTGGCTTAGAGTTGAAAGAGTCAAAAAGAATATGGATGAGTTTTTGAAGTATACACATATGAAGTGAGAGCCTCTCTCTCCCTCTCTCCCTCTCTCTCTCTCTCTCTCTCTCTCTCTCTCTCTCTCTCTCTTTATACTTAACTGGACGGATGAGAGAAAAATACTCCCCCAGTCAACTCACATGCCTTTTTTAGTATCCAACTTCAATTAACCACCACTCTCCCTCCGCCGTAGATTTTGTTGATCCAGTGGCGGCGCCACCGCTAGAAAAAGTCTCTGGCCTTCCACTTGTCACACCCCCTCCACTTACACTATCCTATTTTTCTCTACCTCCCAAATAAAACAGTTACTCCAACTAAAAACTAGGAGTGACATTGTTTTCACCATCTATTCTCACAACAACTTCACCTACAAGAAGTAAAACTGTCTCCCACATTCTTAATTGCATGTGTTTCTCCTTAATTAATATCTTCTTGGACTGTCCGAATTGAATAATCCATGGCCTGCATCGACGATCAACAACCGACTTTCAAGCACTACTGCAGAGTCTGCAAGAAGGGTTTCATGTGCGGGAGAGCTCTCGGCGGCCACATGCGGGCCCACGGAATCGGCGATGAAAATGGTAATCTCGACGATGATGATAACGCTAGTGATTGGGAAGATAAATTCGGAGGTGAGAGAAACACTAGTAAGAGAATGTACCAATTGAGAACCAATCCTAATCGCCTCAAGAGTTGTAGAACTTGTGAGAATTGTGGCAAGGAATTCTTGTCGTGGAAATCGTTTCTCGAACATGGCAATGGGAAATGCAGCTCCGACGACGCCTCCGAGTCACTCCTCTCCTCCCCCGACTCCGATGACGATGGCGGAGGGAGGCGCGCAGGCGGCTGGTCCAAACGGAAGAGATCGCTGCGCTCCAAAGTTGGGTCGGATGACCTCCTCCTGGCCTCGTGCCTCGTGCAATTAGCCAACACCACGGTGGATCTGCCCGAGGTGGAGCCGGAGGAGTCGTGCGCCTCCGCCAGTAAGGAAGAGGAGCGCCGGAACTCCTCGGTTTATTTTGCCGCCCCGCCTAAGAGCAGGGCGGCGTTGGATCATAAGAAGGCATCCAGCCCTAGAGGATTGTTCGAATGCAAAGCATGCAAAAAAGTGTTCAATTCTCACCAAGCATTGGGCGGCCATAGAGCCAGTCACAAAAAGGTTAAAGGCTGTTATGCGGCCAAACAAGACTACGAAGCAGACGACAATATTAATTTACCTACGGAGAAGGATACTGTTATTAATAATAATGTTATCACAAACATTAATAACGATCAAGATTTCTTTCCCCCGGCGGCGTTGGTTGGAGCGGCGAGGAGAAAATCGAAGGTTCACGAATGCTCCATCTGCCATCGGGTATTCAATTCGGGTCAGGCCCTCGGCGGGCACAAGAGGTGCCATTGGATCATCTCCAATTCGCCGGAGACATCTTCTGTGCCTAATAAGTTCCAATTTCAGCACCACCACCACCATAATAATATTAAGCCCACTGCAGCTGACGTGTCCGACAAGCTGGACCTCAACGTCCCCGCATGGGCCCACATGTCCGGTGTGAGGCGGGACCCACGCAATCCCTTGAGCTTCGACGTGTCCACGGATCATATGCATCTGCAGCCGTGGAATGTTGGCCACGACAACAAAGATAAGACCACCCCACATTCCAAAAACGGTATTGGTGATGCTAATAATAATAACAACAGCGTTAACGACAACAATAACAATAATATTGTTGTGGGTGACGAAGTCAAGAGCGATGTCGTCAACTACGTGGACGATGAAGCAGATAGCAAGTTGAAGTTAGCAAAATTGAGTGACTTGAACGACACAAATGTCGGTTCCTCTCAATGGTTACAGGTAGGGATTGGCTCTACAAGTGAAGCTGCTGCTGCTGCTGGAGATGCTTAATTAATTAATTAATCTTCAGAGGCAAAACCAACCTAAAATTTGTATATTTTTGTATTCACACTGTAATTTTATTATTTTGACCGGGGTTAAAATTAAACTTAACCTATCTATCTATCTATATATACTACTTTTTATCTTCATTCTTGAGAATCGATCTTAAAGAACTTCAATCGTTTCCTGTACGTATATATATCTTGATCTATATATATATATTCGCTAATGCATGCATGCCTTCGTTTTTTATTGATATGTGCCAATTTTAATGAGAATTATAAAATAAAAGGTTAATTAGTAGGTAATATAATAGACTATTAAATATAAGTTCTATTAGCAGTAGTGAATGTTTATACACACAATAACAGTTTAGTAGAAAGATTAATGTTTATTTTGAAAAAAAAAATGCACTAACTATTACAACTTAATTAAACAGATGATCGATCACATTACTTCGATGCCTGTCTTTTGATTCGGTTCAAATTCCTATTATACTTGTTAGAGTTTCACTATCAAATTTATGATTTTAATAATATTTATTAAAAAATTAAATTTAATTATAACATAAATAATTATAGTCAACATTTATCAACAAATAAAAGAATTAAAAAACTTGTAAAATTTAATTTTGAAATACTCAACCATAATAATAAATTATTAATTAAAAACTGAAAATTAAATACTAAAAATAATTATAAACCCTAATTGAGTGGAGTGAACCCTAATAAACAATCGTAAAATTAAACTAAACCACAATAAAAATTATAGAAAAAAATATAAGAAAAACTCTTAATTTAAAAAATGTAACCCATTGAGTACAATGGGAAATCTCTGTCTTTCGATTGACTAGTTAGAAAATAACATTACTTCCTAAAACTGGATCCATAATTTTAATTAATACTACATGTCAATGGATTGGGCTCATAATGGATAGGTTGGCGGTTGGTAATGGCCCAATAAGTAATAGATAAAAATAATTAGGGTGATTCTATTCACAACCCCCATTTTTATCTTCACAGTCCCTAAAATTAATTAAAATATAAAAAAATATATTTTTGGACATTTTTACCCTTACAACTCCATTTTTTTTCTAAATCTAGAAAAATATAGAGCCCTCAGCCTCCCAATATATAGGGAACTCCCAAGATTGGTTGAATTTTAAGATACAGGTTTGGTTTAATGCAAATGTCTTCCTTTCCCCTGGTGGCCCCTGTAATATTCTATTTTGCATTCCTACGGAAGCTTCATCTTCTTCATAAGCACCTGCAGTTAGCAAAGTTGCATTTCAAGAAGCGTCTCGTAATGCAGATTCCCCCTAATAAATTGTATATAAAAAAGATAGAAAAGTGACAGAACCTAAAAATTACGGATATCACAAAATAATAATTCTGGGGACCGGAGTCTCATTAAAACCCATATGAAAAACTCAAAACAGAAAAAATCATATAGAAAAAAGAGCACCCCTCTAAGAAAATCTAAAATAACTAGCACCAGAATAATCTCTAGCAACCAAACTATCAATACAAGAAATAGAATGAAACTAAACTCCCGAAGGAGTACCAGGGGAAGCTAAAATATCCGCTACTTGATTGTCTTCACGATAAATATGAGAATTTTGAAACTAATTAGTGTCAATAGAAGCCAGAACACGCCTCCATCTTGACTTCAAAATTTGCGGAACTTGAAGAGTCCTAGTACTAAAAAGAGAGACCACATAAGTAGAATCCACCTCCAACCAAATAAAGGCAAGAGATAAACGCTGAGCCCATTCCATTACCAAAATAACACCCTAGAGTTCCGTCATGAATGCAAAACCAATACCGTGCTTAGAGTGAAAATAAAGGTAGATTGAACCATCCATCTTTCTAAAAACCCCTCCTGAAGACTTCCGACCTAGAGCACCTATAGAAGATCCATCCGTATTGATTTTTATCCAACTAGGAGGAGGAGGATTCCAATGAACATTAATAATAGACACCAGGGAAGCTGTCCGAGGAATGACCGACAATCTTCTCAAAATCAACAAGTCCGACACATTATTAGTCATGTATCCCTGCTTAATGCTGAGACGAGAGGCTCATGTATAACAAGGTTTATAGATGAGATCAACTTCAATGGAGTAGGGCAATAGTCCTCATAAGTTGCTTTATTCCATAACCTCCAAAAAGCCCATATAGCCGACATGACCACCACGCAGAAATACAACACTTGAGAACTAAATTTGAGATTCAAACAATAGAAACGCCTCATACATAGATGCCACCTCGCTGAAAGGCACGTTAAAAATATGAAAAATCCATCGCCAAAACATTTGAGCTAGCGGACATAACCAAAATAAATGGTCTAAAAATTCAGAGTCATTCCTACACATCAAACACACCAAAGATTCAGATTCCACTATTGTGTGTTAACAAGATGGTCATTGTTGATGAAGGATTAATGTAGGATTAATTTTTTTGCTAAATTGATTTAAGATTATTATTTTTTTGGAATAATGAAACATTGATTGATCAAAGGGGGACAATGTCTGCTATTACAATTCTTCTCAGAGATTTCGGAAGAGAGACAAGTTGAATGAATATGAGAAACTAACGGAATAAACACAAAATATGTGAAGAAGAATGGTCCTTGTATCTTCTTTCGGAACAATGGAATTGATTTATGTAAGATTAGTTGACATTGTTGTTCATAAAAAAAGAGTAGTGAAATAAAAATTTACAAACATCTAAATAAAAATTTAGTGTTTTTATTTATTTATTTTTTAATTTCAATCGCATTGTTTTTACTTTATTGACATTCTTCAGAACTTGAAAAATATTTTCAATTTCTTGGTTGCGTGACAATTACTCCGATGACACTTTATAATTAGACTTAGAGGCACATGTAGTTTGAGTTATATTGATCTCATAATAATTTATAATTTTTTCACAGACTGTAGATTGTGTTAGAGATTGGAGAGTTTTGCACGCAGGTTGCACCAATAAAAAAAGGTTGCCATGATGGTCTAGTGGTGGAGTGGTATTATCTTGGGGCCAAAGGTCTCAAGTTCGATTCACACTACCAACACAACTAGGTGTGAGCCTGTCACACCTGGCCTGCCAAGTGTGATTTACTTCTCATGTGTGGTTTGCAGGCTATTGTACAGGGGTGGGGTTTATCCAGTGCACGGTAGCAACTGCGGGTTACCCTCGACAATAAAAAAGTTTCCATGATTTACGGGGTGGGGTTTATCCAGTGCACGGTAGCAACTGCGGGTTACCCTCAACAATAAAAAAGTTTCCATGATTTACTTCTCATGTGTGGTTTGCAGGCTATTGTACAGGGGTGGGGTTTATCCAGTGCACGGTAGGTTACCCTCGACAATAAAAAAGTTTCCATTCTTCTTTGTGTAACGCCTTTTAGTTTTTTATTTCAATTAAGAAGACAAGTGGGACTATGAATTAGGGTTTTGTGTTTAATTTTATTAGGTTCTAACTGTGGGGATTATAACTAAGAGTAAAATGGGATGACAAAATAATATTTTTATTTTAATTAATTTGCGGGTTGTAAAGAGAAAAATGGGGATTGTGAATAGAATTAATCAACGAATAAATTTTCTAAGCCGAACCGTAAGTTAAAAAAGAAACCAAGATCAACTTTGATCGTATTTGTCAATTAAATAAAATTCAAATCCCACCAATTTAAACGTGAATTCAATCTCTGTTGTAAATCAGGCGTCTAATATAGTTTTCCGACGAAAGCATATGGCGTTCCGACTGTAATTCCAGCCAATTGGGTGCTATATCTTTATTTTGTGCAATTGACGAAGGTAAAAATTCGAGCTCGAGGGGAGAAACAAACTGATTGACGATTGGGGGTTGAAAAAAAATTGGGAATGTCAAATTTACAACAAATATTAAATTGATGTTTAAATTAGTGAGACTTAAAATAATTATTTGATTTTCAATTATTCTCAAAGTTTACAATTCTATTTGCAATTAATTCAATAAAAAAATATAGTCCCTTCGTTTCTATATAAATATCATTTTGGATGAATGTACATAAATTAATAAATTAATTAAATTACTTAAGACATAGTTGTGTAAATACATTAAATGAGTTAAATATAGATATTTGAATACATTAAATGAGGATAAATGTATGAAAAATGTGAATTTTATGTCTTGAATTTATAAAATGACACTTTTTTTAAACAAAATTAAAATGACAGAATGACACTTATTCAAAAAACGGATGGAGTATAATGCATGCATCACTAATTTTCTCGTAAATTGTTATTCCAACCTGAACATCATATTAATTTAATCCATATATTAACTGGACAATACTAAATAGCACAAATTGTTCTGGCACAAATGTAGAATTTTAATGTAAAATGACACTATCATCTTTAATACAATTTTGGTTAAAATTTATTCCTATTTCTACACAATTTTCTAATATTTAATTTGAATGCATGAATGATCAATAATGCATAAAATTCATCCCTCATTTTCTACCACAATTCCCATGTATAATGAATTTTTTTAAAAAAATAAAAAATAAAAGTAGAAATTAAACTACTCAAATTAATATTTGTACTTGAACATCAATATGAAAATAATATAAAAAGGGCAAAGGACCAAAAAAATACCCAAACTATATGCACAATCCCACCTAGACATATGAATTATTTTTGACTGAAATACACACCTAAACTATTTAAAAAGTACAATCTGACCTCTAATTATTGAAAAAAGAACAAATTAATACTTGATGTTAACACCAATAGTTTTATACGTTAATTAAAATATGTCAAGCTCAATTCTATAACCTATGAATGTCGATCGGAAAAATGAAACCACGGCCAAATAGCTCATACTATGGAATTTCAAACTCCTCCTTTAATTTCAAAATCCAACATCGAATCGGTATCGAGATTTAAAATTTAATTCATAATACAAACCATCGTCAATGATATTTCTCCATTTAATTATTCTATCATGTAACACCCGATTGAAAAATTGAGAGTATAATTAGCAAGCCTATGACGAGAGCTTTCTAACCATACCATATTACATAGTATCATCGTCTGAATCAATCATAATTAGATCGAAGAATTTATGCGTATTTTAGTTAACGGAAAAAACTAACAGTGTTAAATGAAAAGTGTGAATTTGATATATTTTGAATAGTTGAAGAGGCCGATTGTACTTTTTAAATAGTTTAGATGTGTATTTGGGCCAAAAAACAGTTCATACGTCTAGGTAGGACTTAATTGGCATATAGTAGTTCGGGTGTTTATTTGGCCATTTACCCTTTAGAAAACTTATATATACCTAAAAAACACATTAGATCACTGGTTATTTTAGTGAACATGGATGATGTTGATATTATGGAGCAATTATTTGGCTTAAGTGAAAATGATAGCCTTATGAATGATGAAGAAGCTAGCGATAATGATGGAGAAACAAATAACGATTTCAATCATAACAATGCCTAGTATGATTTTTCCTAGTGTCGATAATTTGTTCTATAAATATCTGCAATGTTGAAGGGATTTAGTGTTTCAAAAAAATCATGTACTAAAGGATGAAGAAGCCAAAAAAAATATTATGGTGATTGATATTACCGACACCACCGACGATTCTACTTCTAATATACAAGTGTCATATATCAATTATGCTATTTTCTTTGCCTAATGAAAATGCTAATGAAAAATTTGGCTGACGAATGTGACCATGTTATGAATGGATTACATATTATTAAATATATAATATTTTATTATATTTTATCTTTGTTTAATTTTTTCATAATGCACAATCGATAATTTTTTAAATATTTTTTTAATAATATTTAAATCAAATAATCATAATTGATTAAACTTTTCATTAATTAAAGAATTGGAGTTCAAAGTTAACCGTCTCCCAAGAAACGTTTTTTTATCTATAATAATAAAATAGACTCACTGGTCATCTTCTAAGAGCCGTTTTTTATTAATCAAATAATCATAAATTGGGTTGATGAGTGATTAATTGGAGGATTGAAATTCAATTATTAAAGGGGAAGAGAGAGATGACAACATGAATTAATAAAGAGTGAGGAGTTTTAAATTTTGAATTCTTTTAATATAAACAATATAATAAGGATAATTTAGTCATTTAACATTATTTTTTTTGTTATTGTCCTAGAACAATTTGTGTGAAATAGAATTATCCATATTAAATTACATAATTCTTAAACTAAGTGAATATTGTTGTCATAAATACTAATAATCTTATAATGTTCATAAATTTATTAGAGAGAGAGAAAGAATGAATCAAATGAGAATCAAAACCCTGTGAGAAAAGGAACTGATCTCCACCATTAGAAGAAAAATAAGATTGATTTTAGAGTTAAATGCTAAATTAATCATCAGATTTTTCACAAAATTGCAAATTGGATTTGAACTTTAACCATAGACAATTAAGACATTCAATATCCTCCAAATTTTACGGTGAATAGCCGAGTTTGAAATTGAAACCACCACATTGCTCGTCTCTTCAAGCTCATCACGGCTCAATCGTCATTTTCCAAAAAAAAAAAATGACGAAATATAGAATGACTTAATTTCAAGCTTGCATCACTAAAAAAATAATAATGTCTTAATCGCCTACATTTAAAGGTCATGTGAATTTAGAATTTCATAAAAATGTTATGATTATTTTAAGGGTTAATAGGCTCTAATATCACAACATTTACACCTTTTTTTATTTTTCACACAACGTTTTAATTTTTGTAATAATTCCTAAACCTTATATTTTTATTGCAAGTAGGCCATGGGTTGAAAATTAATTTGAGGTTGTTTAAATTTTTTACACTTGCGTACTCTTAATCTGATATGGCATAATTTTATTTTGTTATGATACTTTTTAAAAAAATTCATAATTATAATTTCTAACAAATAAAATTATACATATCACATTTTGTGCACCACACGTGAGATATTCTAGTTTAATGCATGTCACATCAAATTAATAGTGAACAGAATGTATATTATAATTAAAAAAAATGAATAATACAAAAATTTCTATAATTCAGAAAGTTATAAATTAATTTTATTTTATTGTAATAATTATATGAAATTTTTCACAATTATAATTTTAACAAATAAAATTATACATATCAAATTTGTACATCGCACGGAAAAGGTACTCTAATTTAATTTATGTTACATCATATTAAAAGTGTACGTGTGTAAAAATTTAGGCCACGTCAAATTAATTTTCATTATTATGGCTTAATTACAACAAAAAAAGATAAAATTTTGATATTATTACAAAAATTGAAAAATTGTGTGAAAAATTAAAAAATGTGAAAAGATTGTGATATTAGAGGGGGTTAACCCTTATTTTAATAATTAACTCTTAATTTATAAAGCAAAATAACAATTCCCATTAAACATATTTTTCAATAATTTGAGGTCAATTAATCTCAACTCTGAAACCACATATTTACTATTAAAAATATCATAATAAAGCAACGGCACGGTTACAGGTCAATCTGGGATTGTAAAGTTGCCATCACACCCATTGACCAAAAAAAAAATCCATTAAATCAATTCATACGAGACTTTCTATTTTTTACGGTGTTCTATATTTATCTTTCATTATATTAATTATGTCATATATAAATATCGTAATAATTACATACTACATACATGAAATGAAAAGAATAAATAAACATAAAAACTGAAATACTGTACCGATTAAAGATTTTTGAACAAAAATCTGGAAAAATAGATGATGTTAAAAGCTACTTAACTACTTTCGCCGATTCAAATTTTTACAGAAGAAAAAAAATAGAAATTAGGGAAAAATATTGAAGCCTCGAGCGCGAGTAATTATTATAAAGTCATGAATTTGGCATTGAGTTTTTTCTCACTGGGCCTGCAATTGCATGAGCCAGATACCTTTACTCATGCCCAACCAACTACCAAATAAGCAAAAATACCAATATTCCTTTCAACAAATTAAAACAACACACACTCCCAATTTTCCCATCTCCCGTTTCTTTTTCTTTTCTTTTTTTCAATTCAAGGAAAGAGATTAAATGCCCAAAATCCAAATCTGCAAAAGAATTATGCAAAAATCAAAGTATTAATTACTGCAACAACAGTTTTCAGACACTGAGCCCTCCCCTGGCCCTGACAGACAGACGATCATACACACACAATGTAAGAAAGAGAATAACCAAAAGAGAAAAAAAGAGTTTTGGAATCGCTCATCTCTTTCTCAACTGTCCAGCCACACCACTGACAGGTGGAACTATACCTTTTTCTCTATCTCTTTTTTTTTGTTCATGTAATTTTCTTTAAACTTGCAGCTTCTTTAATTTATTCAATAAAATGGGGAATATCAAATATCAAATTAAATAAAAACCAACTGTTTGTTTGGTTTGGCGATAACATGTGGAACCAACCTATGAGCAGTTATCATAAATCCCAATCAGAATTATATTGTAACTTTGGAAATCAAATTAATAAAATTAATGTGGTTTTTCTGTATTAATGCAAAATGCAGCTAGTTGTTACAGACAGTAATATAACATTATCCCAGAAAATTGAATCACAGTCATATAATAAGCAAAAGAAGTAAGTTTTTCTTTCTTTCTTTAATCTTTAGCTCTAAAGAAATGAGTCCAAAATTAAATCGTCATTGCTTAATGGTGTGGACGAATTCTGCATCCGAAACCACAGAAATGGCGATGTCGTCATCATCAACCGGTGCAGGGAGATTCAGATCTATGTTAAAAACTTGAGAAATTCTTGAATTCTGTTTAACTGGACTAATGGAGCTACAGTTTGTCGAAATTGCCCCTGCGCCGATAAAATGCGATCTCTTGTGCCCGCCGAGGGCCTGCCCCGACGAGAATATCCTGTCGCAGAATGGGCACTGATGTATCTTCGTCGTCGCCACAGCCGCCACCGCCGCCGTCGTGTTGACTTTGATTTTTTTGTGGCTTGCCCTGTGGCCGCCGAGAGCCTGATACGACCTGAACAGCTTGTTACATGCTTCGCATCTATATTTCCCACCTCTCAATTTATTCTTGCCACAATCTTCAGAAACATCATCCCGCAACTCCTCCTCTTCATCATCTTCTTCTTCTTCATACTCTCTCTCTTCTTTCTCCCACTTGTCTCTAGACAACATTATCAAACAGTGAGCGACGTTCTCCTCCGGCGTCGTGTCGGATATCGAACTCAACGGTGAAGATTGCTCCTTCCCTTCATCTTCGAACTTGGCTTTCTTCACCACGAACACGTCCAAGTCGGATATTCTCGATTTCCTAACCCGTTTCGATCTCCTGCAAATCGACTTCTTCTTCTTCGATGACTCTGTTTCGCTCTCTCTATCTTGATTCACCAAGACTGCGCTTTTTTTAGGATTCTCTCTCAACTTGTAGCTCGACAGCCCTCTCTCCTCTTCGTCTTCTTCTTCTTCTTCCGATGAAGACGACGACGGTAGTGACGTTGAAGAATAAGATTGAAAATCATGATCAAATTCGCCATCTTCTTGCTTGGAAGCTTTCTCATCTGCGTAGAACTTCATCATGTGAGATCTCATGTGCCCCCCTAAAGCTCTTCCATTAGCAAAGTTTCTGAAACAGAGCTTGCATCTGTGCTTCTTCTCCATGATGGGAAAATCAAAAGAGTGTGTGTGTGTGTGTGTGTTTGGTGTTTCTTTCTCACGCAGTGAGCGTGTGTTGTGTGTGTTCTTGGAGTTGCTTTTGAACAAGTACATTTACATAGAGATAGAGTGTGGAAGCTAAAAGGAGTAGGTGCAAGCATTCCTCCACCCAGGGAATATATACACACACACACACATACACATGAAAATTGAAATATGTGAAAATATATTTTCTCGAGAATTATATAAATAAGAATCTGGATTTTTTTTTAACTTATATTTTTTATTTAAAACGGCAAGAGACAATTAATACCGAAAACTAATTTTAACCACAGAGGTTCGAGGCAAGGGCACAAACATGTAACATGCGACCATTGCATTTAATTTCTTTCCCCCATTCTTTTTTATTTGTTTCCTTAAAAGCCCTTGACTTCAATGAGCAGATTTTCGAAAGTAGAATCCGGTACTATGTAATATTGCAAATGAATTATGTGAAATATTACGAGGGCATTCTTGGAATTGAGAGGGGGTTACGAGAATATTTAATATAAATTGCTTTTATACAAGTCAAGCAAACTGCTGAATTTTGTTGCCTGTAATAAGTTGTAACCACAAAAGAGCATTGAGGCAGCACTTGGACCAGACTCCAAGAATAAATAATGCTTTCCTTAAATAATGATCATTGACTCCGACGTACAAACATAAAGCCACTTGTTCTAATACGTCCCCTTTTTTTTTTTTTTTTTTTTGGTGATTAAAAAAAAGGAAAGAAAAAAAAAGTCCCAGAAAGTGAAAATCTTGACTTTGTTATGGCAAAATGAAATTGCTGACATTTCCGAAATTAAATTTAAATGTGATTAGTCTGAGATGGAGTCTGTCACGATTTCAGTGGATCTGTGGATTAAGCAAAATTAAGTGCATTTAGTTTTGGCATGCCCACTTGACCAAAGAGGGATTACGCATTTAATAGATTATTAATTTTAGAATGGGAAAATTTTATTGGCAATGAAATAGAAATAGTTGCTTTTATTTCAGAAGATTTGGCTTTCTTTTTGGATCTTTGGGTTGAAATTTATGGTGGGGAAATAAGCTATAATTCCTTTGAGAACGGAGTTTTGTAGGAAAGTAATTGCGGTTTTGTTAGGGTCTTAGGGAAAATGGTGGACCTGCTTCATTTCAGAACTTTTGCCTTAACGCGTTTTACCCAAACTTATCTTTACGTTAATTAATGGAACTTACTTATAAACATATAACTTAATAAAAAACGATGAACTCAATATTAGGACCCTGCTATCCCCTTCCTAAACATTCTAGAGAAAATAAAGGACGATATGCATTTTAATTAGTTCGTAATTAAATATATGTAACTATATATATATATATACTCGACTTGCATTTTTAATTATTGGGTTGGGAGGTTTGAATTTAGTAGTGCATGCAAGTTCTTTAATTTAGTCACACACCATGTGCTTAATTAAGGATCTTAATTACGCTTCCATGCCTAGTTTTCATCGAAATGACTTTTAGTCTACTTAAAACAATGGGTTTATGGTAGTAAGAAACTATAGTACGTATCTGCCGTAAAAAAAAAAAAAAAAAAAAAAACACTATAGATAGTATTTAAAATAATAGAACATTTTATGTACATCAATAATTTAAAATTGTATAGGTTAGCTTGAAAAAGTGGAAGAATTGATGGGTTAACGTTTTGGCCCAACGCATCGAAGATGCATGCGCCTTCACAACTTCACATGGATTTGAATTTTAAATATGAAAATGACTATAAAATATTTTTCTTTAAACCGCCATGGAAAAATTCTTGTGAGATTGTTATCGATTAATTATAAGCCCCCACACACTTTATACATTTGTAGAACTCTGCTCAATTTTTATTTGAGTAAAAGCACATGCACAAAAAAATTGTTTTTACATGTTTCTACTGAAAAAAACGTACAAGAGATTTATAGGGAATAACTCTGCACTGGGAAATGCTATGCTACCACAAGGGTAATGTCTTAAGTGGCACAATAAACTTATTATGATCTAGAGGTGTCACAATAAGGCTATTGATTCATTTAAGTCATAACCTAGGAGGTAGTATAGTATTTTCCGCTGCACTTCTACTATCTATACTTTATTTTATTATATGTAAAATTGTAAAAAAAAAAAGAATTGAAAAAATTAATGCACGTAAAGTTGTTGAGACGCGTGACAAATAGGAGTATAGGACGCATATTCCCTCAAGATTTCTTTTGAGAAGATATTCTTCAAGATTTTAATTTATTTATTGCTTTAAACAGATGAGCTTTTTTCATTTTTAAGGAACAAATTATTACAAAACAATTGTAGCATATATATTTTAGAGTGATATGATGAATTATTAATTATTATGTCAAATTACAGAAGTTTGTTAGTTCAAGGGATGTAGATGCATTTAAAATTAAATATAGGGGAGTAACAAGTAAAATTAAAACAGCTCTAATACAAATTCATGAAATGGTAGCTTAATTATATATATATATATATATATATATATATATATTATGTGTTTCGCCTTATAGTTAATTAAGAAAACCTTATAACGTAATTTCAGTAATTAACCCTTCTCCAAAATAATTATCCAAATCAGAGAGAATTAATTAATGCACTTATAACCTGAGGCGGTTTGACACAAAATTTCTCCTATTTTTTTAGGAAATATTTATAATAATCTAATTTTCCTTATAAGACTCGATCGAGACTGTTTTAGAGGTTATTAATTGATCCTGACCTAACCAAATGATAATGCACATCATCTTCAAGACCGCACCACGTAACTGAGAAGTTGGGAGGGAGTATGTCTACAAAATTACAGAGAGAGAGTATAATTAAGTCAATGAAGGTGTATTCGCCGTTGGGCAGCATCCATAAATTCTAAGAAGAAATTTATATTCGTGAGAAATTAAAGTCTAAATTTCTGAGAAGGTCTACGCATTTATTTGATGCATGGCTATTCTCGGTTGACAATTTTTGTACATGTTGACAAATTTCTAGCTAGCTTGGCCTTCATCTCCGATCCTGCTTTGATTCCGATATTTAATTAATTTATTCATTGAGCCAGCATAATGTTAAGAGTTGGTTGCTTACCTTCTCGATGGACGTCATTTAATTTTATCAATAGTAGAAAACTTGTCAAAAATATAATAAATCAACCATGAACAATGATGTTAGAATTTTATTGTATTGGCATTATCGTTCGGTCGTGTTATCATTATCATTGTTCATTTTAACATTATTATAACTAATGTTAGCATTAACAGAAAAACTTAACAGGAACATTATAAACTAACCATGAACAACGTTGTTAGATTTTTATTGTATTATCATTATCATTCGATAGTGTTAGTATTATCATTGCTCTTGTTGACATTAGAATAATATGATACACATAAGGTGAAAGTAATAACAGATGTGAAATTATGGTTATCATCAACATATGCAAAATTTAGTGGTCGAATTTTTAAATGATAGTATTATCATAGCATATCATTTATATACTGCTAAAGTAAAGCATTAAAAATATTCACTTTTAACAAAAACATAAGGATTTGTCATATAATAATATTTCAATAGCATGATATTGAAATAATAATGTCAATTGAGAAGTATTAGGACAATTCTAAAAGAAGTGATAATTGTTCAAGAAGTTATAAATTTGATACATATAATAATTATTTCATTCATTCATCATCTTCCAGGTAAAGGTCTTCGACACTGATTGAGGTGTCTTTAGAACATGATTGAAAGTAGATGTTTGCTTCTGAAATGTCCATCTCCTTATAGGTGTTGCTTCAAAAATACTTCGCAATCAGGTATATAAAATTTAGACAACTAAGGAGAAATCTTTATAGTGGTGATAACACAATCTGCAAATTAAATGAGACAAAAAAATTGAAATATAAAAACAGTGATAATGCTAAAACTAATCAAAGTAATGTTAATATCATTTTTAATAATGCTAAAACTAATCATAGTAATGCTAATAAATCGTTCATCATGCCAATACTTTGATAACAAGTTATTTTTATAATGTTGATCACATGATTTTTTATAATGCTAATAATTCATTTTGTAATGCTAATAACAACTTTTGTAATACTAATATGACGTACTATAATGCTAACAAATTCTGATAAATTATTAATCATAATATGCTAAAACTAATTATAGTAATGCTAATATCTTCTTTGATAGTGTTAAAACTAGTCATAGTAATACTAATTAATTCAAATGATAATAAATTATATATAGATGTGTGTGTGTGTGTGTGTGTGTGTGTGTGTGAGGGTGGTTATAATGCAAACTAATCCTAATGTGAGAACTAGGAACCCGTCTTACACGACATAATCAACAAAAATCTAAGGTCTAGATTTACTTAAAAGGATGATGGCAATTCTGTAATATTTGATAAGTTTTCTAAGCGGTGTTATTAACGTAATTCAGTAATATTTATAAAAAGGCGATGGGTAGCTGATAATAGTATCGGCACGCTAACGAAGCATTGATATCATGCTAACGAAACATTATTCGTAATGCTAATGAAATTTTTCTCATATTGTTAACGAAAAATTAAATTCTAAAAACTAGTTATAATTTATAATTGGATGGAATAAACCGTAATTTGGATATAATAAACTACAATGATCTAAAAAAAGGCGAATTGAATTCTAAACAATAATTATAAAATCTAATTTGATGGAATAAATCATAATAGCAATATAAATACAGAATATTAGTATTATGATATTATTCTATCAGCACTACAAATAAACTATGTTAGCATATGGCAATGCAGCATGAGTTCTAGATCCTAATTGGATAAAATAAACCCTAATCAATATATTCTAATTTGATTAAATCAACCATGTATAATAATCAATTACACTACAAGAAAATACAAATCGGGCGATGGAAATGGTCATGGAATCCATTTTATCATCACGGGCGACGGACTTAGCGACAAAACGGCGACATATTAAATTAGCGACAGACTTGGCCACGGAACATCAGTCACTAACTTAACGACGGAATAATCCGTCGTTACATGTCATAATTTAATTTTATAATTTTATTTTTTAAATTTAACGACGGAAATAGTGACAGATTTTTAATTTAGGCTGTTAAATAATTTTTAAAATTTTTATTTATTTTATTTTTTATTTTAGCGACAAAATTAGCTACAGAATATTTCCGTAGCTAAAATTAAATTTGATTTTTTTTCATTTTTTTAATTTTTTATTATTCAATTACTGTTAATTACGGATTTGAAATTAATCTTTTTAAGATTTTAATTTATGTTATTCAATCTATTTTTTATTTTTTTAATATTTTAGATTATTTTTAAATTATTTTCGAATTTATTAACATTTATTTTCTTATTTTTCAATTACTACTAATTGCGAATTTGAAATTAATATTTTTAATATGTTATCTTATATTTTTAGACTTTTTTATTTTCAATTTTAGATTATTTTTTATTTTAATTTTAATTTTTAAAATTTTTTATTTTAATATTTTATAATACTATAATATTTTAAAATATAATTATATTAAGCCATTTATTTAATACTTTTATTTTATTTTTGTATGTGTTATAAATATATAATATTTGAGAAAATTAATTAAAATAATCTAATATTATATAGTGATTAATTAAAAAACTAAAGAATAGATAGAAAATAATATTTATACTTGTTTAATTATTATTATTTTTATATATAGAAAATAGATAGCAAAATAACATTATTTTATAATAATTTATATTTTTTTATTTTTTAATTAATAATTAATTACGAATTTGAAATTAATCTTTTCAATATATTACTTTTTTATTTATTTTACATTTTTAAATATTTTTATTTTCTTTATTTTTTTAATATTTTATATTATTTTAATATTTTTTTTATTTTCAATTACTAATTATTTACGCATTTAAAATTGATTTTTTAAATATTTTATTTATTTTAATTTTTCTGATTTATTTTATTTTATATTTTTTTTATAATATTTCATATTATTTTTAATATTTCTTAGTTTTTCTTATTTTTAAATTACTAATTAAATAATTTTTGTTTTAATAATTTTTATCACTTTATTTATATTTTTATAAATATTATTAATCATAAATATATAATATTTGAGAATATTAATTAAAATAATCTTGTATTAAATAAATGATATAATATGATTATATTTTATAATAAACATATAATATTAAAAATTATAATAGATATTCAAATAAATAAAGAATATTATAATTATTTAATTTAGAAATTAAAATTCAATCAAAATAGATTTCGTGTGTGTGTGTATTATTTCTAAATTATAAAACAAACACTCACTAGCATACATAGTTTCAGGTTTAAGGCTTAAAGCCTGGGCATCCAGAGGTCCGGGTTCGAATCTTGCTGAGGCCGGATTTCTCTGAATATAATTCAGCGCGCGCACCAGGCTTTGGCTTGATCAAGACCCAATTTTTTTAACAATGAAAATTCCGTCGCTAAGCGACGAAATTTTCCGCGTTATGTTTCGCGACAGAATTTTTTCGTCGCCTTCTGTTTTAGCGACTGAAATTGGGAGACGGACGTTTTCCGTTGCCATTCCGTCACCCGTTAAGTTGGCGATGAAATTTTCCGTCGTCAGTTTGGCATTTTCTTGTAGTGTTAGTAACTTAAAAATAAAAATTAAATCATAAAAAATAATTACAAATCATGATTGAAATGTAATAAATCACAATAACAATATAAGTATGTACACTACATTACATTATCATAATTGATTCGTTAGCACAATGAATACAATATGTCAGCATATAATAAATGTTTCGTTAGCATACGTGATCATAATGCTAACGAAGCATTATTAAAAGCTAACGAAAGTATTTTTACAATAGATACAAGTAAAGATTTATCTTTTATATTTTTCATCCATATTTATTTGCAGAAACATAACCATGACTAATCTTGAATTAAAGAGCATAAAAAGAGCTTTAATTTGATATATTATTTGTTTTGATCAAATTATAAACGAGCAAGTTATGATCATTTATTTATTTATTTTAAAAATGATGACATCAGCAGTTTTACCTAAATTGGACAATTATACCCCCACGTCCTTCTTTTTTGTCTTGACTTTGACATTAAATTTCAGCCATAGATCATCTAGTTAGATGATGTAAGATGAGTTCCTAGTTCATATGCTAGGAAAATATGTGTTTTTGACCCATTCCTTATATATATATATATATATATATATATATATAGAGAGAGAGAGAGAGAGAGAGTGAATCAAATGAGAACCAAGTCCTGTATAAAAATAAGGAATCGATCTCCACCATCCATTCGCAAAAAATATGTGTGTTCCAAATCAAAAGCAACACAATGTGGCATTTTTGTAGTTTAAAGATTATTTTAATGAGGTTGGGGTAGTTCTGTAATTTGGTCAATCTAATTAAAATATTAGGATTTTTTTTCTCTCTCTCATTCTCTATCTTTACTCTGCATCGCTTATTCTCTCCCCACTTCTTTGATTGCAACGTGCAGTGGACAAATACAAGAAGAAAAATAGAAGAATATCATCCTGATCGAATTCAAATTGAAGATCACCTAGATCGAATTCAAAGTAATATTTGTCCGTCTTTCTTCATGATTTGTTCTCTCTCTCTCTCTCTTGTGAGTTTGCACTATCTTTCTCAATCTTGTATCACGTTGTGTGTGTGTGTTTAATTATTATTATTCTTCTTTTACTCATTCTCTCTCTCAATTATTTTTAGCGGTTCAAAAATTATCTTATATGCAGTTGATTAAGTTGATCTTTTCAACTTTCATGATTAACAGATGATGATGATGATGATGATGATGAACGAAATGAGTATTTTATGTATCAAATTTCTAACTTTTTGAACAACTGGCACTTTTTTAGAATTGTGGTAATGCTTCTCAATTGACATTATTATTTCAATAGCATGTTATTGAAATATTAATATATGTCAAATTCATATTTTTTGTTAAAAGTGAATGATTTTGATAAGCTACTTTAGCAGTATATAAATGTACAAATGACAATATTACAATTTAAAAATTCATCTGCTAAAATTTGCATATGTCAATGCTAACCATAATTTTACCTATGTTATTACTTTCACCTTACGTGCATCATATTTTTCTAATGTTAACAAGATCAACGATAATGTTAACACTATTGAATGATGATGCTAATACAACAAAATTCTAACAACGTTGTTTATGGTTGGTTTATAAAGTTTCTGGTAAGTTGTTCTGCTAATACTAACATTAGTTATAATAATGTTAAAATGAATAATAATAAAACTAACACTACCGAACGATAATGCTAATACAACAAAATTCTAACAACATTGTTCATGGTTGATTTATCATGTTCCTGACAAATGTTTCTGTTGGTGTTAACATTAGTTATCATAATGCTAAAATGAATTATGATAATGCTAAAACTGATGAACAATAATGCTAATAATACAAAATGTACAGCTAAATCATACAGTGTCAATATCGTTGTTCATGAGTTAGGTTTAACATGTTTCTGAAAGTTTCTGATGCTAACAAAACAAAACAAAACTACTAATTCATTATGAAAGAATACTAAAGAAGTCTCATAATGTTAGCATCATCAATGTTAGCATCGTTAATGTCTTTGTTAGTATATGATTCTATCTCTTCCGATTTATTTTTAAAATTTGACCATGATATTGACAAAATTACGAAGATGCCACCGCATTCTTCTTATATTCATTTAATTTACAGTTATGTCACCGTCTTCTTTGATCAAATCTAGACCATTTAATTTTAAAATTAAAGGGTGTGGATTGATTCATAATTCTCACACCAGAGTTAATTGTCTCTGAAACCAATATATATATATATATATATAGTGTAAATGTATGGAACTAGTCAAATATGAGATAACAACTTCTTTTTTAGCCAACTTTCATAACTCATTCTTTTTTATTCAAACAATTTCACAATCTCTTAAAATACCCTTAGTAAATGGTGCGCCCAGTCAAGCCAGAACTTTTGACTCCTTTATTTCAAATTTGACTAGACCTAAAAAGCAAAAAAACCTACTGGTTTCTCACGAGCAACAACAAAGGAAGCCGATCCCTTTCAAAGTTTTTCTCACGAGCAACAACAAAAGTTTTTCTCACGAGCAACAGAGCCGATACCTTTTCAAAAAAAAAATCACAAAAACGGCGCCCATCCCCTTCCAATTTATTTCCATGAAAAGTGCAATTCTCACGAAGCCTTCATCTAAAAAATCTCATCGATGCTGAAGCCTCCGTCATGAGGACGAAGATATTGAGCCATGAAAAATCTCGATTCATGGGTTGCTGCTGATTTTCAACAGATTAGAACACTAAATTCGATTTTTTATTGTTTTGAATATTTCAGATGATTTCATGAAAATATATGCCAATCAATTTATGCATTTATATTGTGAAATTTCTTGAATTAACACGTTAGAATTTGTTTTAAGGGGAAAGTAGTAAAATCTGTCGAATTTTATAGCAGAAATGGATGAAATATATTCTCACGAAAACCAGTTCTCGTGACAATATATACACATGAAAATCCTTTCGTGGCTAAATATTATCACGAAACTAGTTATCGTGACTAAATATTCTCACGAAATATGTTTTTGTGGCTAAAAATTTAAACGTGAGTATTTTGACATAAAATTTTAAACCATGAGTATTTTTCTCACGAAATAATATTTCGTGAGTATTATTGCCACGACAAGGGGAAACCGTGAGTATATATTTTCATGAAATATGATTTCGTGAGTATTTATTCTCACGAAATATGTTGTCATGTACATAATAGTTTTGCTTGATAATTAATTGTGCTTGCTTTTTTTTATATGATAATCAATTCTTCTACTCATGTACGTATCTATAGCATGAATAATTAGATTTAATTTAATTATATTTGTTCATATTTGTTTTATTTTTTTCATTTTTTATTGATATTTTTGTTTATTGTTTAAAAAAAATAACGTTCTTGGTTGTGGAGAAGAGAGGCTTTACAGAACATCACTTGTGGGATCAATTTGTATTGGAAGGACAACATGAGTGTAATTAAAAAAGTATTATACGTGATCAATAATGGGCTCGAATTAATAGAACATTTTAGGAGAGATTGGTGTTCTGGCCATTTGGTCGATTTTGTGGGTGGAAACAGTTGTAACAATACTTCACACACATTATTAAGTAGGGAGGTGATCATTGATGGTGCACGGGAGCACAATATTTGGTTTTGTATTAGAGAAACCAGCATTAGGTTTTCCCCTAGGGAGTTTGCATTAGTGACTGGACTACAGTTCGGGGGATCCTATTTTGACCCATCTTCATCATATGAGATTCCTAAGACCTCATTTTATTATTGTGTATTGTCGAAGACACCTCTGAGAGTGAAGGACCTACTTGAGATATTTAAGACATATTCCCTAGGAGATGACGTTATAGATTACGTGATAGCCGCCAATGTGTTGTTCCTGCACAACATGATATTTGGATATGACCAGACGCATATGATAGATGATTGGGTATGGGTCTTAGTTGAGGATCGACATTGATGGAACTCATTTTCATGGGGCGCTTATGCATTTAGTCTTTTGGAGCATTACATGAGTTTGGTACCGTCTACAAGGGTACAATTGATTCAGCTGGGAGACGACAGACTCGCCCTAGAGAGAAGCATCTTAGACTGTCCACCCCCACATTGATTACTAGTGAGGATCACCAGTGTTGCAAACACGTTGGGCGGATGCGAGACGTGGCCCATCAAACAGGTCTAGAGATGCTCCGTATTATGCAGGAGCGTGATGAGGAGCGTAAGAGAGCATCACAGACATTATGAGAAGGAGCGTGAGATGGCAAACAGACTGTATGATGAGGAGTGTGATAGAGCACGCATGAAAGAAAATGAATACATGCTACAGAGATTAAAGAATTTTGTTAAGAGCATTATTAAGAAGCTTGTCCCAAGATCTCATAGTAGGAGTAGACATCTTGCTTGTGCACCGATTGAGGCCTCATACAGTACATGATCATGAGGTTTGTATGTTTGTGTTTAAACATAAATTTTATATAATATTAACTATTTTTTTGTACAGGTTGAGACAGAACGTGTTCAGGAAGCACGTGTCGAGGAAGCATCTATCGAGGAAGTGGGCACTAATTGGGACGATTGGTTCCATAGTGAGAGCTAGGATTTGGGATCGAGGGTGAGTTCAGTGAGGCCAAGCTCAGCAACAAGGCCGAGTTCTGCAAGGCCAAGCTCAGCAATAGTGATCGGGCCTAGTCGACCGGCTCCAGGTACAACGACTTCCCAAAAGAGTCAACTGGAGACGTTTCTAAAAAGTGGGATGGAAGCAAAGGTAAAAGTACATGCCATCGACCTTCAGTTGCAAAAGAACTTCTTCGAGGACCTACGTGACCTAAACAAAGACACGACATCGACCCACATTGATTTGATATTGTATACCCTTCAGAGAAGGTTGATGAAGGGGCGTGCCTTGACATAGGGGGTGGATTTATCAAATACAGTTGTCTTGCAATCATCATTCTTCGTAAGTTTTTAATTTCATAAGTGAAATATTATTTTTAATTATTATATGTTTTACAGTATATATTGAGCAACGAGTATAGACGATGTCACCCAGACGATGAGAAGTTTGAGAAGAGATATCCTGATTATGACTACATGTCTTGGGAGTGGGATCAGGAGTTGGTAGATACCATCCGAGGGGACCAAGCATTTTATGGTCCTTGGTGGCATGTGAATTTAAAAGGGCAGGTCTCATTCTGTTTGCAAATAACTGTTAGTTGACTTTTATTAGAACATGACACCGAATATTCCACTTGACGCTGCATATGCTACTTTTCCACAGCAATTACCAAATCTTTCTTCTCCAAGAAAGTCTTTCCCACTGACAGTGCATTAATATCAGTCGAGAATGGGTCATCTTGTACCACTACTAGTGCATCGTCAACATGGGCCACATGAATCGACCAATGTCTGGGGAGAGGAAACTCTACATTAGGAGCTTCAACATCAGAAGCAACATCCTCGGATGAGAAGTTATGAGGCCCACCATGCTGGAGAATATTCACGAACTCATCGAGATGCCCTGGCTCCCGAATCTATTCACAAAATTCAGCAATTTGCTTACGACGAACTTCACTCTCATAGTTCTCATCATCATCATCATCATAAGACAAATTATCAAGACTATCATCTCCAATTAGGTCATCGTTATCATCATTTGACGACATTACTATTGGAGTTTGCTGAATTGATTTCTTGGTAATGTATACAACGGGCTCATCTTGCTCTTGAACTAAACGAGCTAAATTAACATCTGTTTTCAAGAGTCCTTTTAGTGTCCTCCCTATTAATGACCTTATCAAATAACTCAGTGTATAACTTACACTTATTGGAGATGTTTTCATAAAATCGTGAATTTTTTTTACCAATTTATCACGAGATAAATTGTCAAATGAGAGGTACACGAGCTGATCTTCACCGTCCACATACTCAGATCTCTCCCATTTACCACTATGTCGGACAACAATACGTTGCCAGGCCATCTGCAAATCAACAATAAAGAGTAGTTGAAGTAATTTAAAAAATAAATAATCTCGTGAGAATATTGTCACAGAAACATAGAATTCGTGACAATATTGTCACAGTTCAAGTGAATTCGTGATAATATTATCATGGTTCAAGTCTTTTCATGACAATATTGTCACGGTTCAATTCTTTTCGTGACAATAATTAAAATTTATTTTAATAAAATTTTGACACGAAAAGAAGACATTTCGTGATAATATATTGTCACGAAAGGATTTAATTCGACAATATTTTCGAGAGCATATTATAGTCACGAGACACAAATTCGTATCAATATTGTCACGAATTCATGTGATTTCGTAACAATATTGTCACGAAATCACCTGAACTGTGATAATATTGTCACGAAAATACTGAATATTCAAGAAATTATGCGGCGATGCTAATCTTAACAAAACATCCAAATCTGCAAATTTACGTTAATATACCACAAAATATCTAAATCTTCAACAATATATGCATATATGATCTTTAAAAATTACAAAAATAAAGATTTTATAACTTCAATAACTATTAAACACAAATATTATGAAATTAACATAAATTACAGATAAATTGCTTAAAATTTTACAAGGACCTTAAATCCGACTAATTCGAATAACTTGACGGTTAGAAAATTAAAAAAAAATTACTTCAAATTTCTTAGATATGTGTTGTTGTTTCTCTAACAAAATTGTGTAGATTCTCGTCCACCTTCAAAAATGGTGTGAGTTCCTTTTTCTTTTTTAACATGGGTTGTAGATTAAATGCATGCAACTACAACCCAAATACCCAAATTTAATCTCCCAAATTTTCGTTTTTTTTAAAACCGCCACATATGCACTTGTTTTAATAAATGAGAAAAGAAATCGGGGTTGACTTTCAAATAAGACAAAAAGAATATAAGACTTTTACACTACTTTTTGAATAAAAAAGAATGAGTTATGAACCTTGACTAAAAAAGAAATTGTTATTCTATTTTTTACTACTTTAATTTTTTTCCCCCATATTATATATATATATATATATATAGTTAGTCGATCGATGATGATCATATAATGATATTTTGATGGTTGGGGCCTACCATGGCCGTCCAACAAGTACACTCTATGGAATATATATAGAGAGATACTTTATAATTCCTTTTCATTTAGTTTAATTAATTAAGTAGCTAATATAACGTAAGCGGGCCCATTTTGTTAACCCTGTAATTAGTCATGTATCAAGGGTTTGGTTAATAACCTACTTCCTAAGAGGTAGAGGTAGAGGAGAACTAATTCGAATTTGAAATTAATTATATTTTCTGCATCTATCATATACTCCATCTATTTTATAATAAATATCGTAGTGGAAAAATGTATTTAAATTTCTTTATTTTCAATATAATGAATCAATAAGAGGAATGTTTGAACTTAAATACATTACAAGAGATAAATCCAAAAAAAAAATATGACTTTTCCATTTCGAATGTGTAGAACGATATTCTTTATAAAATAAAATTAAAGCGTTAAAATGACATTTATTTTGAAACAGATAAATTTTTTTTTACTGGATCAAACGCCGTCTTCGGGATGAATTTGGTGAAGAACGCCTTGAATATCTTTGAGAATTTCACTTATGGAAGTTCTTAAATTCTTGAACTCTTCAAATGACTTCTGGTGTGTTTTTCAACTTATATGGAGGCCCCTATTTATAGTTGTGGGAAGAGAGATCTAGAGCTGATGTAACACTATCTCATTGGCTATTGGAAATTGATATATATCTTGAAAGATATTTACTTGTTTCCAAAGAACTTGATGTTTATCATATAATAATATCTTTATTATTTAAATATTTTATCTAATTTTGGATTTGATATGATTCCAAAACTAAATAAATATATTAAAATTAATAAAAATATTATTTATACGTTTTATGTGAAATATACCAAAAAAAAAAACAGGGTGAGTACTGAAAAGAGTTGTTTTATGGAATTTTTAACCCACGCCTTCGAAATATTCGACCAAATTAAAGAGAAAAAAAACAAATTAATAGCAACACAATTGAAATTTGAAAGTGATAGAATGTGTTGAGTATAATAATTAACTCAATAGCTTGTAATTTCCTAGGTCTCGACGGTCTACTTTCCAAATTTACATTTTGTATCGAGATATGTATTTAAAATATATATATATATATATATATATATATATATATATATATATATATAACAATGCCAAAACTCCTGTGCATAAGGTGCATGGGTCGGCCCATCAAACGGACCCGCTCCGACTCGCTTCTGACCCGCACTAAAAAAAAATTCCCTACCCATAGTATCAATTCGAACACTAAATAGTATCATTTCGTTTTTTTGTGTTTTTATGGATTTTTTTATTTTGTTTATTTTATGTTTTTTGGGGGTGTTTTTAGGGGTTTATTTTTTATTTTTTGGGGGTTTTTAGGGGTTTATTTTTTATTTTTAGGGGTGTTTTTAGGGGTTTATTTTGTATTTTAGGGGTTTTTTGGGGGGTGTTTTTAGGGGTTTATTTTGTGTTTTTTAGGATCTTTTGGGGGGTATTTTTAGGGATTTATTTATGTTTTTAGGGTTTTTTGGGGGGTATTTTTAGAGGTTTATTTTGTGTTTTTTAGGATTTTTTGGGGGTGTTTTTAGGAATTTATTTCACTTTTTAGGGTTAACTAATTGTATTTTAGGGTATACAATTTGGGGGTTGGAAAACACAAAAAAAAAACCGAAAAATAAAAAAAAAACCAGAAAATAAATCAAAAAAATAATTAAAAAACGAAAAAAATAAAAAAAAAATAGTACAAGCGCGTGTAACCCACGCGCCGTGTGTGGGCGCGCGTGTGGTACACGCGCCTGCCAATTTTTTATTTTATTTTTTTAATACTGGGCGGGTCAAGTCAGTCTGATAGGCCGGCCCATCAGACTTATGTACAGAAGACCTCCTCTTAAAATAATATTTTTTGATATAGTTGTAATATTTTATAAATTTTAACTTTGAAAGACTTGTTAGTAGGCCACAAAGTTTAGAAGGCAAAATGTAATTCTAATGTATTACAGTACTTGTAATTAGGCCAGTCTGAATAAGTAATCCCAACAAAAATAAAAATATCTGATTACATATAACAAAGTAGGTTAAAATTTTGAAAAAAAAAATGCTATTAAAGAAGATTAACATGAGACCTCTAATGTAAAAATAAAATAAAATTATTATCCATTAAACCACTAGCTAGTATTATTTAATTTTTAAATAACAATTTAACATATATATATACACAAATAGATATATCCGGGCCTTAATTTTTTCGAGGGCTGAGGTGACCGTCTCGACCGCCTCATGATCGGACTGGCCATATACATACATATATATATATATATAAAATCATTTAAAGGAAAAAAGAATATATGGCTAGTAATACAAAGAGGAAAAAAAAAAGAAAGAGGAAAGGAACTCGTGCAATATTCGCACAAATAGTATACCACCTGTGCGATGCACAGGGGATGTTATTAAAAAAAATATTTATGTACAATAATAAAATTATATTCCATTATGAATTTCGCGTATAAATATATGAATTATATCGTTTGAATTATAAATTACTTATGTATTTTTCATCATTGGAAAAATTAGCCTTGCCAGCTCTAGCCATATTAGAAATACCCAAGTTAGTTGTAAAATCGAGAAGGTAGGGTCCTGACTGCTCAGTTGGTCTCGACAACGATTAATAGGCAAATTAAGTATGAATAATATTTTTTCAATTTATGATCCACGTAAAGAAAAAAATAGGTGTTTAGAAAATTCACATATAAATCAACAATTTAAAGGCCACCTAATTTTTTCATTGAATGAACGAAGTAATTTTTGATAAAAAATAGTATTTTTGCTAAATAAAAAAATCATTTATAATGTTGAAATTCTAGTATTGAAAGATTATATAATATAAATATTAACTAATTAATAAATATTATACTTTTTTTTATAGAAAGTGTATTTAGGCGGGAAAACTTATTGTTACTATTTATAGTGACTATTTTACTTTTAGATATAATATAGATGCGATAACATTCAAAATTAATATCTTGTTTCAATGAATTTGTTAAAGCACAAGAGATATGACTATATGTAATTAAAGAATTGAAACAATATATATGGTAATTAAAATGTAAATGAATAACGTCGTATAATCAACATTCATATGACTGGTTATATATGGAAATGAAGGAATCTAGAATAAATTTAGGCTATTATGCTCACATAAACTAATTTATTGATGACCTATTTACCGAAACTAATTAATTGTGAATCCATTGATAAAGTTAAATATATACATTCAAAATGTGCGCACTAGCTACTTTATTTTTGTAGACTTTCGGATTCGATATTCAAGATTTCCGGATTTGATTGGTTAGTTATAGGATTGTATATCAATTGGTTAACAATATAGTCAAAAGAGTAGCAATTGTAATTTTCAATACACTTGTTTGCGAACAAAAGCCAAAATTTCATAAACTAATAAAGTATTCAAAATCCTTTCCTCAAAAAAATAAAATAAAAAAGTATTCAATATCCAAGGTAACAATGTTAGTGAGCGTGAGGATTGAAAATCCTATTTCCACTACCAGAAATATGAAGAGCAATGTTATATATAAAAGAAGGTGCAGTACTCATATTCTGCAGATTAAAATAATATAATGATTAATTCAAAGATAATAAATTAATAATTTTGGTATACCACGCGAATACACATTTGTTGTATCAAAAAAGAAAAAAAAAACAACTAAAATAATATGGATTTTGTTATCCCGAAACAAATAAATAAAATTTTGAGTCCAAATTCCTCAAAATCAGATATTTCAGTTAATCAATATGGACAAAAAATTGAATAGCCCAGCAATGATTTATTCATCAATATCTTACAATCTCTTCTTCACAACATACTCTCCAATTGTTGTAGAATTTCAAGACACCATCAAAATCACATGAATACAATATTATATGTCCAATTCTTTGAATTCAGAAATTAATAAATGACAAAATGGTCTAAGATTCTGGGACAATTAAACAACACATGGCCACTCAAACTCGTTTATATTACAATCGAAACAAATATAAAAATAATAATAAACGATAACTGAATATGTTATTTCAACAAATAATGCAAATAAGCATGCTCTGCGTACTGTTTTTCAATAAAACTTTCAATAGTAATTAAACAATGTGAAACCAATGACAACTATTTATAGCCAGAATATTGTAAAGTTCTTTCTAATTATTATTCAAAGTTTAAATTTTAAATTTCAAATATTTAATGATTCGTGAATCCAAAAATGTATGGATGTCAGAGCGAGATTCATGATATTATGATATAATTATAGAGTGATTTCGGGTAATTAACTTTAATGCTATCCTTAACATTAATTAAGCATATATCCATTATATAGACTATATACGTGTGTATACAAAAAGTTAATTAATTCATTAATTATAATATAGAGAAGATACCATAAACAATACTTACCACAATTAAATCAATTGGAATAAATTGTTTATTTTGTAACTGATTTCTCGTCTTAAATTACTCATAAATATATGAAAATCCATCTTAAATTAGTATACTATATTTTTATTTCATATTTTTTGTATCGGAATGAAGAAAAAGTGTGCATTTATATATTAAATTAAATTTGAAGGAAGTCAATTGAAGAATTTTAATAAGTAACATAATTTACCTTAAAAATTAACGTATATGTTTAATAGATTGTTATATCACCTATCTTAATATATAATTAAATTATTATTTTATTATATGTATTTGGTGTGATATATATGTAAACTATTATGTATTACATATTAAGATGATATGATAATTAAAACATTAATATAATTAATACAATCTTAATATAAAATTAACTTAATTACTAAATGTAGAAAGTATTTTGGCGGGAAAAGTTAGGTTTCTATCAATGGCATAACTTCTTATTTTTATATATATTAAGATTAAGATAAGATTGTATAGAAGTTTCATTAACGCCTCCTTTTGTTTATGTTTATGTTTTTTTTTTTCGTATAACTAGCATTACATCTGTGCGATACGCGAGATATCATATTTTAAAATTTTGAAAATTTTGAATAATACAATATGAGAATAGTGACAGCAAAATGAGATAATATATATAATATATAATATATAATCATTTGACAGTTATATAATCATTTAAAATCAAATATATCAATAGTTCAAATATGGTCAAAACTATAAGTTATATGGTCAAATTTGTTAAGTTTTATGTAGATATGGATTTCAATTCATCTGCAAGAGTACCTGTATTGTCAACCTGAAATATGACACAAAAATGTAGTAGTAAATTTTATTTTCCAACATATGTGTTAAATTAACTATAGTATTCCACCTGTGCGATGCACATGTATCATATTTTAAAATTATATAATATTGATTAATTTAGTGATTGTACAATGAGACAATATATAAATTTTACGATAACTAAATTTTTTTTATATTTTCACAAAGTTGCAAATTAAGATACACGAATGATCAAATTATTATATTTGGCCATAGTTTACTAATTCAATGAGATAATATATAATCAACAAAATATTATACGAAACAAATATAAAATTGTAGAAGGCACAAAATTTGATCTCTTTTATTGAAATTGAATTACTAAACTTGCTTTTATAAATGAGTTGGACTTATGTGCACGCCGCATGTAATTTAATATCAGACCTACACGCATGCATCACACGCGCCAGTGATTTTTATTCAAAAAATTATATACTCTAAAATGTAATTATTGAAACCTAAAATTAAAGTGAATTAATTTATTTAATTTTATTTGGCAACTCGCGTAATGCACTTGCCCAACGCTAACGCGCGGGCTCGTGCATTGTACTTAACTATAAATTTCTTTTGAAATAAATATATACCATAAGTGGAATTAGTGAACCCTCAATTAAAGTGAATTACTTTTAAAAAAATTATCCAACAACTCGTGCAATGCACTCATCTGATATTAATGTGTGGACGCATACAATGCACTTGAGAATTAATTTTTTTTCTAATTGAATATAAATCCTGATTTGGATTAAATAACATTAATTATGATTGATAATACTCAATTAAGCTTAATAGCAGACTAATACTTTTTTTTTTTACCCACACACCTGACCTGTGGTATTGAGGAGATTCGAACCCATGATCTTTGGCCTCCAAGCAATCTCACTCCACCACTAGGCCATCCCCACCGGGATAATACTTTTCAAGCTATGGGCTAGTGATACTTTTTAGTGTAATGAATAATACTTTTCAAGCTATGGGCTAGTGATACTTTTTAGTGTAATGAATAATACTTTTTTGAGAGTTTTTTTTTTTGGGACGGGCAAGTTGACTCGAGAATTAACCGTCTAAAATAAGCCTTATTTACAACAGGTATGTGTATTTTTTTCCCTTTACAAATTATCCAAATAACTTTTAAAGTGTCATGCATTTGTTCATAATTCCATTCCATAATATCATGGGACGATTAGCTAATATTTATCTAATATGTTTTAGTCGATTTTAATTAATCTATAAAATCGAAAATCGTAAATGTAACATAGATTAATATAAAAAAAACATTTATAAAAATGCCAATTATATCAAACTAAAACCTTATTAATTTAGGATACACGTTCTACAAAACTAACTATTTAATAGCATATTTTCTATTAGACAAATATTCGTGAAGACTAACATGTGTTGAAGTAGATATGGTGCTCAAATCCATTTTCTCACAACAATATATACATTAAATAGATTGAAAAAAGTGTAAAAGATTTACAACGATATTAAATAGATTGGAAAATGTCAACAAATCTTTTTGAAATCAGATAAATTTTAATTAAACAACCAAATTTCGTGTACCCAGTGGATCCATGTATCAAATAGGAAAAATAAAATCAATGGATCGAGAACTATGAAATAGAAAAAATACTAAATATTGGATATCAAACCAAATAATTGCATGACACAATTTGAAAATAAACAAATTAATTATAATAATATAAAAATTAATATGGTTTAGTTTTAGCTTTTAAATAAAGAGTCTTTGTCGACAACGATCACCTTGATCAGATAAAATAATTTATTGAGTCACAATTTACAACTTTAACCAATTATGATCAACTTTTATCGATCAGTTTATTAAAATTATTAAAGAGTGATTCTAGTAATGCATGCAAGATCTATAATTTTTTTAGTCAAAAGTACTTTTTTCTTTGTTCATTAATTACTAAATTTGAAAGATACGTACTTTCAAATTATTCCCACGTAAATTAGAAATTACAATATTACATATATATATATGTGTGTGTGTGTGTGTGGATAATAGCTACTGTATTTTTACCTATAAATAAAGATATTATATTTAAATGTTAAATTTTTATTAGATATATATTAACATTTAAATACAATATCTTTATTTATAGGTAAAAATACAATATGTAGCTATTATCCATATACACAAATCACATAATATCTTATCGAGTTTGATGGGTTTCATCATCCAAATCCCTATAAATATATTATCATCGATATATGAACACATACATACTTACAAAATAAATAATAATATATGAATAAAATTAGACCATTACTTATGCTTATCAGAATGATGTAATCTACTTTTTTCAATATATTTTAAAATTCATAAAAATTCAATTCAATTTTTTTAGATACAAAAAATCTAAATATATCTTTACCCATTTATATAAATGTGGAGGCAAAAATGAGAAAAATAGCAAAGGATGTAAATAAGTTTGATAGTGATATTGGACCTACTGCTGCACCACAACAATTTGAACAATTAATCATTTTGATTTGAATAAAAAAAACATGCAAATGAAATACATTATATTACATCGATAAATCTTGCCTCGAGCTAGCTAAAGAACTATATATAATAAGCAGATATTTTCATATACCTTGAAAAATAATGATAATTTGAGTAGCAATAACAATAATATAACATAACAAAAAAATATTAATATATATGCTCAATTTACTTGGCGTCTTGAACATAGACATATCCGACCGTTTATCATTATTTCTTGCTCATTGAAAACTACACTGACATTGCCTAAAATATCTATTAAACATAACATGTTGATAAGCATCGACAGTTGAATGTATATAATCAAATGAAATTACATGAATTAAAATAAATAAATAAATAATATTTACCAAATAAAGTGCTTTCATTCAATTGAGTAGGGTTCATTATATTAGCGTAGAGAAATGATGAAAATCAAGCATATAGAATGGAAAAGTCAGATAATCAAGAATATGAGCAACTCGAGTATTAGATGATGAAGAAAACTTAAACGTCAAGGGTGTTGTTTTGCAGTGCATAATATTGTTTTTCACTTTGAAATATAGAAAATCATATAATTCACCTTATTTGAACTTCGTATTGAAGTGAAGAATGTCTATTTTGTGAGGGCTATCATGGATGCGGTTGCCTTCGCGATCATGAAAAACTAACTCATAATAAGAATTATTCGAATTGACTCTTCCATAAGTAGGTTGTCGATATCCACGAATATCCTGAAACTTTAAAATTAGATCTAACTTGGAAGAGCCAATCTCCTGAATACAATTCATCAAACTACAAAGGAAGTCATGAGAAGAACATAAAATCGAATGGTTTTGTATATCAGTGAGAAACATGAATCATAAAAATTGGAAGCCCAGTAAGAAAATACGGTGTAATATATGTGTGTGTTTTTTTAATATAATGATATAATATCTTAGAGTTAGAAGGAAGATTTTTAATTATGAAAAAAAAAACTAAATTGTCTTATTCAAAATCATAAAAATAAATATCTCTAATAAAAAAATTAGATAAGTTTATTATATACAATGATGATTGATTTCACTCTCTCTTCAATTATGTAATGCCCATAAATTCTAGAATATATAAGGGGTATTATATATAATATATATAATCTACATAAAAAAATAATAGATTTGTTATAGTCAATATATATATATATATATATATTATTTTGGAAACTCACGATTATAAACCAGTTGTAACCTTCTAAATCAATGGAAGTCTTCTAATATATTAAATCTTCTAAATCAATTGTACCGATTAAAGCTTATAGTATATACACAGTAATTGTATCAATTTCACGGATTTAATAATATATCTATATAACATATTGATTGATGGTTCTATTTCTTGATGGATTTTACTAACACAAAGAATTAATAAGATATACATTTAATTAGAGTAATTAATCGAGTTATATATATATATATATTTTAAAACATAATATAATGAAATTCATTTTTGAAAATGCAAATGGGCGAGAAAAACTAATATTTCTATTTGCGGACGCGGAGTCGTTATTATATGCTTTTATAGATTTTCACTTTGCCTTTATTTTCACTTTGTTATCCGGATTCAAAATTATATTGTTTCTATAACAATGCATTCAAAGGAGCATATCCGAATCCGACCCACAAATTTAAATAAGTAATCGATCGGAAAAATTGTGTGTTGAAATTTGTTGTCAAGTTTATGTACAAGCAAAATAAGTCATTTTCTAATCGAAAGTCAAACAAAAACTAAACAAAGTAGAATCTTAAATTCTTCGTGTTGAGACATGTACACATATGCAAAATAAAAGCTGACCTGGCTATTGACGTGGCATTCGCTTGCATGCGAGTGCATGGACCACAAGATGATGTGTTTGTCACTGTATATCTAGTATATCATTTATGTTTATAGCCGCAGATATATTCGAATAATCTAGAGCTTCTATCTTAGTTAGCAGAGCCATATATAGCTTTCCTTTGTACTGTTTCATTCATATTGAATATCAGATCCAATTTTTCCCCAAATATGCTACACAAATTTATCAATATCACTCGATTTCATCATGGTATATAGAGCCATGGTTAATCTCTGATTGTTCATCGATTACATTAGGAATTGATCGTTGATTGGTTGCGATTTGAAGATGACGAAGGCGAATCGCAAATTCTCATGGAGAAATGCGCGAGATAAGGAAATCGGTTTTAACTTTGAGCATGGGGGAAGTAGCACTCAAATTATTGATATGGCTCAGGATGGATCACCGGTCATACGTCCTGACGCACACAGCAAAAGTGCAGCTAGAGTTATGGAGATTCATCCATTTCCCAGAAATGATATTGCCAACAATAGGATGTTAGCTAATGACGAATTGTATGTAGCACCTAATGAATATCCAGAAATGTGTTTGACTACTGATTTATTTGATGGCAAAAAATTTCATAGCTGGTGTCGTGCTATCAATCGTGGTTTGATTGCTAAAAACAAATTAGGGTTTATAGACGGGAGTTTAGCAGAACCTAGAGTGGGTTCAATTGATCACATGCAGTGGATTAAGGCGGACTACCTAGTGTTTAACTGGCTATGACGTGAGGTCTGCAACACCTAGATACATACATCAAAGCAGTTGTGGGATGAGCTACATAAGAGGTTTGGAAAACGAAATGGACCTAGACAATATAAGCTCCGTAGGGAGATTGTATCTTATACACAACACAACCAGTCAGTTCTAGTTTATTTCAACAATCTAAATACTTTTTGGGATGAATTGGCTCTTCTAAAAACAGCTAGGGTATGCACATGTGAGGCATTTGAAAATGCAAGGGCTAATGTTGAAGAGAAACATATGATGCAATTCCTCATGGGACTTAATGATGTTTATGAGCCCTCTTTCACCACCAAATTCTAATATTAAGTTCCCTACCTATAGTAAGTCAAGCATATGTAATGGTGTTGCAAGTGGAAGAGAAAATGAGTGTGTCGTTGCAATATGCTAAAGGAGCTCAGCAAAGTGCGTTGTATACAAGTCAGAGAATAGGAGGGTACAAGAAGGAAGCTTATAGGAAGAAGCTCACAAAAGAGAAAAAACAGAAATTAAAGTGTGATCACTATGGACGGACAGTGCATATGAAGAGTGATTTCTTTGAGGTGATTGACATTCCTGATTGGTACAAAAAGTTTAAGGGGGACAAAGGTAAAAGTAGGACGAATTATGTTGATAATAGAGGAAGCTGCACACAATCTGATGTGGGTATACTGCCACCACAAAGTATTGGAAGCTGTGACATTAGGAAGATAATACAATCAGAGATTGCTAAACACTTTGTTGCATATAGGAACCAAGGCAGTAAAGTGGATAGTTCAGCAGGAATGGGAAACTTGGAAGCTGCTAACATGGTAGAGGTAGAGTTTGGGACAAACTCTTTGCAATTTACTGGGCGTTATGCATTTGGAATTTTAACTGAGATCAAGAAATATGAGTGGATGATGGATTCGGGAGCCAGCAACCATATGTGCTGCCAAGCTGGATTGCTGATAGATATGAGGAGACTTAAGCATCCTCTCAAGATATTCTTACCGGATGATAACAGTTTAATGGCTTTCTTGATTGGAGATGCACAATTGACGCATGCTATCAAGCTAAAAAATGTGTTCTTTGCTCCCGAATTCACACATAACCTCATATCTGTGGGATAGATGACAAAAAATCTCACTGCAAGGGTTGTGTTTTTGGAAACACATTGCATTGTTCAAAAGAAAACTACAGATGCAGTGCTAGGAATTGGAAAGATGAAAGACACATTGTATGTCTTTAAAAATGAATTTTTGTTTACTGTGAACATCAATTCAACATCATCATTATCTTTCGAAGAGCTGCATAGTTTGATGGGGCATCCTTCCATTACTACCATGAAGCACATAGATTGTTGCCAGAAACATTTTCGAGAAGAGGAATTTCACTCTCTTGAGCACTGTGATGTGTGACATCATGCTAAACAACAGCGGAATCCTTTTCCAACATTAGCACAGAGAAGTGAAGTTATGTTCCATATAATTCATGTGGACGTATGGGGTCCCTGTGCAGAAACATGCATCACGAATACATCTTATTTCTTGACAATTGTGGATGATTTCACACGAGCTACTTGAACCTTTCTATTTCATAGCAAGAGCCAAGTTTGGTGCATACTTCGTAGCTTCATTTTAATGGTGAAGAATTAGTTTCAGAGAGATATTAAGATCATCAGATCAGACAATGGGAGTGAGTTCATTGGCAGACAGACCCAAGAGATGCTTGCTGATTTTGGGATTCTAAATTAATGATCTTGTGCTTACTCACCACAACAAAATGGTGTGGTAGAAAAGAAACATATGCACCTCTTGCAAGTTGCACGAGTTGTCATGTTCCAAAGTAAATTACCTTCCATGTTTTGGCCTTATTCTATTCTCTTTGCTACATATCTCATTAACAGGCTGCCATCTGCAGTACTACAGTGGCGGACCCCTCATGAGCTTTTGATTGGGACATCTTCACCTCTTGAAGGGATCAAACCTTTTGGTTGTTTGGTATATAAAGCTAACACCCTTCCTTCTAAAACAAAGTTTTGTTCCAGAAGTTCACCATGTATTTTTTTGGGTTTAGTACCTCATCACAAAGGTTTTACCCTTTATGACTTTTCCTCTCCGAAGATATGCATTGCTTGAGATGTAGAGTTTTTCACTCATGTTTTCCTTTTGCAAGCAAATACAGATTCTGACACACTCCCTTTTACCAGCTTTGATGATCACAATGATGTTATGTTAGACACCTCTACTTCTACATCCACCACCACCAAATGTTCCCCTACCCCTATACATCATCCCGTTCCTTCTAACTCTTGTCCCGAAGACCTTTTAGATTTAGCTCCTTTATCAGCACCACCTATTCCAGTTGATCCTGATTATAATCTTGATTATTCTTCTAGCCCACCACCTGATACACATCAGTTGGTAGGAAGAGTACCAGGTGCATTAAGCCACCTGCGTATCTAAATGATTATGTTTGCAATTTTTCTATCCCCACCTGGGCTTCAGCAGAGTCATGGGAGTTTAACACCATCCACATTTCGATATATTCTTTCTATCTCAATCAGTCCAGCTTACACAACATGTTTATTGAATGTACAGTCTATTAAAGAGCCTACCACTTATCAAAAAACCTATCAGCAAGAAGAATGGATCACTACTATGCAAAAGGAATTGCAAACCTTGGCAGACAACCATACTTGGAAGGTTGTTGACTTACCTGATGGAAAGCAAGCCATTGGCTGCAAGTGGGTTAACAAGGTAAAGCTTAAGACTGACGGTACCATTGAGCAGTTTAAAGCTCGTTTAGTGGCAAAAGACTATCATCAAGAATTTGGTATAGATTACCATGAAGTCTTTGCTCATGTAGTAAAGCTGGTGACTGTGAGGATGTTCCTTGCTATTGCTACTCAACACTCTTGGTTTTTACATCAAATGAACATTAACAATGCCTTCTTACATGGTCATCTTACAGATGAGATCTATATGACTTTGCCACATGGATATACTCAAGGCTCTCCAGGGCAGGTTTGCAAACTGCTTAAGAGCTTGTATGGACTGAAGCAGACCTCTCGAGAGTGGAATTTGGAGTTTTGTAAGTTGCTCTCCTCTCTTGATTTTATTCAGTTCGAATCTGACCATTGTATGTTCACCAGAGGGTCTGGGAATTAGTTTATTGCACTGTTAGTCTATGTTGATGACATATTACTGCTGAGCCCCTCCTTAGACCAGATTGCACAAGCAAAATATGCTTTACATGATGTTTTCACTATTAAAGACTTAGGTGAGGCTCGGTTTTTCTTGGGAATTTAGATTGCAAGATCTCCTACTGGTACTTTTTTGTGCCAACGCAAGTATGTTCTTGAGTTAATTGATTCGGCTGGCATGCTTGACAGCAAATCTGCCTCCACACCTTTTCCCCCAGGTCTCACACTTACTCAAGCTGGTGATCCCCTTCCTCAAGCTAATTCTTATAGACGACTTGGTGGGAAATTACTCTATCTCAATCTTACTCGGCCGGATCTTGCTTATGTAGTGCAGCAGTTAAGCCAGTTTATTAATAATCCCACTATGCTTCATTGGACTGCTACCCTCTATGTCCTTCGTTATTTGAAGGGTTGTCCTTCGCTTGGTCTCTTCTATAGTGTCTCGACTCCTTTGATCTTAAGGCATTTTGTGATGCCGATTGGAGCTTATGTTTTGACGTGCAAGTCCTTGATAGGTTATTGCATTTTCTTAGGAAATAATCTTATTTTCTGGAAATGCAAGAAACAATCCACCGTCTCCCTTTCCACTGCTGAGGCAGAGTACATAAGTCTAAGATTCCCTGTTCGTGAGTTGCTTTAGATCTCGTATGTGCTGGATATCTTCACCATCGTCCATACCAAGCCTATTCATGTGTTCTGCAACAATAGGGCGACCATCCAAATCATGCAAAATCGGGTGTTTTATGAATGCACGAAACACCTCGATATGGACTGCCACTTCTCCCGTCTCCAGTATCGAAATGGTTTCATTCTTCATTCCTTTGTTCCTACAGGTGCCCAACTAGCCCATGTCTTTACAAAATCTGTCTGGACGTCGTTCTAAAGAGCTCATGTCCAAGCTTCATCTTGGTGACTTGCACCAAGTCTCGCTTGCGGGGGCTGTTGAGACATGCACACATATGTAGAATAAAAGCTGAGCTGTACAATCAACACGACAGTCGCTTGCATGCGAGTGCATGGACCACAAGAGGATGTGTTTGTCACCGTAGATCTAGTATATCATTTTATATTTATAGCCATAGATATATTTGAACAAACTAGAGCTTCTATCTTAGTTAGCAGAGCTATATATAGCTTTCCTTTGTACTGTTTCATTCATATTGAATATCAGATCTAATTTTTCCTCAAATATATATGCTACAAAAATTTATCGATATCACTCGATTTCATCAGTAATCCCATATGAAGTTTCAGTAACCTATAGTCCGAAAAAAACATTATCCGGCTAATTATCATTACGTCGTATCAACAAATATAGATCTTAATCGGTTTAGATCAAGTAATTATTATATATATTTAGTTTCTCAAAGCATATTATAAATGAATTTAATTAGTTTGTACATATATAGTTTGAAAAAAATGGTTCCTTTCCCTTTTAAATTGCTCGCTTTTCCGCTGAAAAGATATGGGTTAAAAGAAAGTGTACCCAAAGTAACCAATTATGGAGAATATACCACTTCTCTTTTCTTCCTCGATCCCAAGTACTCAGCTCGATCTGTGTATATATATATATATATATATCAGAAAGAATCAGCTAAAAATTAAATATTTAAACTTTAGTCCACTCTAGATATTTATCTGAAAAGGAAAAAAGAAAAAGAAAAGAAATTCTAAGATTTGGCCTAGCCTGCATTTCTTTATGAATGCATATGCATCTGATAATGCTGATCTAATCAGCAGAAAACACCACATATCTTATGAATTATATGTAAAATTGGTTGGTTGTTGGCTGCGGTTGCTCTCGAGTCGGCTTGTCGCTTCTCCTTTAATTTCATCATCATCATCATCATCATCATCATCATCATCATCATCATCATCATCATCATCATCATCATCATCATTATTATTATTATTATTATTTTTTTTTTTTTTTTTTTTTTTTTTTGAAAAAGTTTCATGAAATTAAATAAGCAAAACACATCCCTTATCTTTCTTTCATGTACAACCTTAATTAATATATGTGGTGGAATAACTATAACATGAATATTCTTTTCTAAATTTTGATCCAATGGTGCTGCGAGCATGCATGCTTTGACTTAAAAATTATAAGTTCAAATTTTATTAATATCTTTTTTTTTACTCATATACCCGACCTGTGATATTGAGGAGATTCGAACTTATGATTTTGGTCTCCAAGCAATCTCACTCCACCACTATTAATATCTTTTAGGTTGAGCTATGTAGCAAAACTTTTTTTTTTTTTGAGGGAACATGTAGCAGAACTTGTTTAATTAGTACACCTTGCATTTTATGTGTAATTTGCAGAATATAGTAAAAGCAAATTAAGTTGAACTCAAAACTCACCTACGGTTACAAGGCTATAAATAATGATAGCAAATTTAATTATAGTATGTACTCATGGATAAAATTATAAGGTCAAATAAGAAATTTCATAGTTGTATTTGTTCTAACTTCTAATTGATGAAACCTCCCTAAACGTCTAAGTCCAATTCAACGAACGACTTGTAATTTTTTTTATTAATTTAATTTTTTATTGTGCGTTAGGGTTAACGTACAATCGTCTTCAGTCAACGAGTGTAGAAACTAGAAAGGGTTGGAAAAATAATCTGCAAACTAAATGACAAAAACTATAATTTTTATCTATTAATAATTTAATATTAATTGTTTGCATATGAAAGTCCCATGAAATTTTCCAAACCATGACATAAGGTCGTCAAGGACAAAGTGTGATTTCTCTCCGTTTTGAAGAAGTTGAAATTCTTAAAGGCCAAAAAAGAAAAAGAAAAAGAAAAAAGAAAAGAAAGACAAACACAATTACACAAAAGCCCTTAGTTATGTATGAGCAATGACTTCAAAGTCGTCACAAAGAATGAGTCAAACACGAGTTTGGCCAATTTTCAGATCCTTACTTTTTTCTGCAAGAATTATGTTTTTGTTTAGTACTCTTTCTTTCAAAATTTACCCACTTTTATGCATATTATTTTTTTGATATATCACTATTCTATCAAAGTCTTACTCCATTAATATAACCAGACATATACATAGTTTAGTCCATACTATATACATGTGAGGACAGTGTTGTCATTTTAATTTCATCAGTGAATGCATATGTTTACACTCCACAGGTAGCAAAATACATTTACATTTAATTATTTGTGGTATCTATATATCAAAATTAGTTAGCCCTATTTCCACTTTGTGCAAAGTGCATTTATGTTAGAGTAGGAAGCTTGAAAACACAATGTGAAAATAATCAATGGTACTAATTAATTTTATATCGTGTATTGTATCTCGAGTCCATTGATAGTGGCATCACCATCACTATGGATGATTTTTGGGCTTTTATTTTTTATTTTTGTAAGAAAGTAAGATGGAATTGCATGACTTTTATATATATGCTTCTTTTAGAGCAACTGTTGGACTTTTTCTTCATGGTGTTGCTATCTAGGATAAGTTTTTAGTATTAAATTTGCTGCAGTGTGCAACATTTATTTATTGTGTTGTGGTCTAGTTTCCAAGTCCATTCATTTAATACGTCAAGTCTCATCAACTGATCAACCAAACAATAAGTCCAATTTTTCTCTATTTATTTTTACATATAATAAGGGTGCACCCTAAGTCCCTAACTCATGATGGGGCTTCTATATTTCTTTTATATTTGTGCCCTCTGCCCCTCTCTGGTTAAATAGCTAGGAAAAAATCACATCCAAATAAATCGCCATATATGTAATGCAAATATGATAATGTTATAGGTCGTAAATAGTAATACTAAGTGCATATTATATATATACAATATATATGTAATATGTCAATCGTACCAGCTGCTAGTATTATTTCGCAAGATTAATTTGCTAGTATTGACCAACCAACTCCAGGGTCGAGCCAATTATTATCATAATTATTTTAAAGTGGGATAGAGCTAGACTTAATTAGAGTTCAATTATATATCTGGTATGAAAACACTATTAGGAGTCACGAAGCAGAGCGCAAATTATTGCTGATATAACTCATCATGAATCACACCTAATGAATAAAATGTGAAAGTAATCCCTTACCACTCTAGATCTCTAACACTACATAATTAATAAATCAACTTTAATTTTATTCCAAATTAACCAGGTTATTTTTTTTAACTGCACAAGATTTCTAGAAAGAATGCGACTCGCCAAAATTATAATTAATAAAGTATTTCATCACAATATTATTCTTTTTTATCTTTAAATCTTGATATATGCATATACCATTCCTACACTACCATTCACATCTTCATTTCATCTGCATATACGTATATACATATACGATAGGATGAATTTCATCTTTGAGGGTCTCCCACCCTGGGGACGGGGGAGGATATAGTGGGGTCCCACTGACCGGATTTTTTTACTTTTTTTACATCATTTCTTCACAGATGAGCGATGTTGTGGGAATCGAAGTGCAAGGATAGATACAGAGTCAAGTTTTTTATCCCCTTAAATATTTTTTTTTCTGAATACGCTACGGCTCCCACCGCTCCTCCCTAGGATGAGGTAAATTGAGGGACTTGTATAGTATTTGCAAAAATTATCTAATCTTTCATTATAAACACACACAAAAAGATAAAGAGGGTTAGCTTAGCAACTCTAATTATGAGTAGTTAATTAAAAAGCTAAATTTAGTTGAGGTTGGTTAACTAGCATTGATGCCTTACACATTCACTTTTTCATCATGCTCTAAAAGCTAAACTATCAAATTTACTAACAAGCTGTTTGGGTGCTTAGCTATGACACTTCTAATAAGAATTTATAATTTGGAATACATTGTGACTTATGATAAAAGACTCATTAATTCATTATACCCCAATTTTAACCATTGATATCTCAAATATACACATGATATATATATATATATATATATAAATATAAATATAATGTATGTATACGTAATTAAGAAAAAAGCTTTAGTTTCATTCAACTAAGAAATGATATGAATTTACTCTATTCTCTCTCACGCGTTAATTATATTGTGGAAAAAAGTATTAATTACAAGTAATTAAATAAAAACAATTTATTTTTCTAGTGATTAATTAACACGCTCATCGATCTTAATCAAGCATCCAAGATATGTTATGTTGCTTTTGGGTTGCATCTCCATGTAGTTTTGTCTCTTTTTCTTGCCCAATTTGAGCAATCTTGAAAATGATATTGAATGCTTCCAACGTATGCTTTTGATGCAAGATCTAATTGTACTAGTCAACATTCCCTTTGATTTACGCTACAAACACCATGATTTCGTTTCCATGCCCGCTTGTCAATTTACATCATACTAAATTGTCTTCGATTTATAGATGTTACACTAAATGAATTATATTGAGCAACTATATAGTGAAGTATCTATTATTTGTTATACATGTACATATATACTTAAACACGTACTGCTGCTAAGTTTGCTTCTTCTTCTTCTTCTTCCATCTAGTCGGACTATGTTGATATTTAATAGTGGTTTTCTGTTTGGTTTACTTCCTTTTTTTTTTTCAAAAAAAAAAATCTGATTTTTATGACTTTGCAAAATGGGTCTACTAATTGGGCTTGGCCCTTCTTGATGTGGGTTTACTTCTAGGGTGATTCTATATTTTTTTGAATGCTCCATTTTGCCCTTATAACCTCACTAATCCTTTTTTTTTCTTTTTATATTCTTCAAAATTTAAGATCAATCCAACAGTATAGCCCCATAAGTGCAAAAGAAAAAAAAAAAAAAAAAAAAAAAAAAAAAAGACGAGAAGATCAATGATGATACCATTCATCAATTTCTTAAGAGTTCTGTGTAAGTGCAGATTAATGTTGCCTTGATATAAATTTTCTCCTGTTGTTTATAATAACTTGATATAAATAGCATTAACCTTTTTTTAAGTGAATTTAGCAATTAAATATAAAGCCTTTTATTTCCTCTTCCATGCCTCCGCATCTTGATTATGGGCTTTTGACAGAGAGAAATAAGAATGGGAAAATTTAGTCACTGCCTAGGAATAATGCAAATATCACCAACATTTTCACAGGCTTTAAACTAAATGTTGAACAAGATTTAAAGTGTTTTTGAATGAAACCATGAAAGATTTTACCAAGGATCATCATAACTTCAAACTTTGAGAAGGAGCGATGATTTTTTTAGGAGCATAAAGATTATAAACATGAGATTTATTTATTATTCATACGATTTTTATATTTTGAAGATGATGGGAGGCTATACATTGCTTGAACGTGTGTAACCCCCCTTGTAAAATAATGACGGGGCTTCAAGGGAAAATAAAATATTTCAGTTATATATTTATTGAGAAAAATAAAATTTACATATAAAACCCGCCCCAAAACCCATTTTAGCACGCATGCGCATGTCTTACACGCGCAACTAATGGAGTATCACTAGGTATAAAGGAAAGTATCACTATGTGTGAATTATCACTAATTGTGAGTGAAGTATCATTAACTATGAAGCGAAGTATCATTAGATATAAATTTGACGAAGTATCATTAACTATTAAGTGAAGTATCATTAGATATATATCTAGTAAAGTATCATTAAATATGAAGTGAAGTATCATCAAATATAAATTTGGCAAAATATCATTAACTATTAAGTCAAGTATCATTAGATATATATGTGGTGAGTATCATTAACTGTCTGTAAAGTATCATTAATTATGAAATGAAGTATCATTAACTCGAAAGTGGAGTATAATATGATATTATTGATGATTAAATATTAATTATCGAATTCAGAATAGATAAATGTCATTAACTATGAGTGGAGTATCATTAACTCAAGTATCATTATTTATGAGGTGAAGTATCATTAATTCACATGAGAGTATCATTATTTATGGGTGAAGTATCATCACCTATGAAGTGGAGTCTCATTACTATGGAAAAAAGTATCACTAATTATAAAAGAAAGTATCACTAATTAAAAAGAAAAGTATCAGTTTAAACATAATCTCAAATTGAGAATCGGGTCTACGAATACAATAAAAATTCATTCTTGAGTAAAAAAATTTATTTCATTATCATAGATAAAAATATAATTGATTACAAAATACAGTATCACTAATTACAAAAGAAAGTAACACTAGTTATAAATAAAAGTATCATTAAAAATATTCAACAAGATCTCGATCTTCCACCTTGCAATACAAACAATGACATCCCCAACACATTTGTGACAATAGATCGGCTACAAATTCAAAACCCAAAAATAAATCTAAAAATTACTCAAAACAACACAAATCTCCATACACACTAAAATTCGTGAAAAAGAGAAGGGAGGGGGACAAAATTTTTTCACAATAAAAAAAAAAAGAACTCACAATAATAACTGAAAATATATTACAGATTAAGAATTGAATTGAATAAACAAAAGTAAAGCGTAGAATTAAAATTCTGCTTTGTTTGGTGTTCTTCAATGCATAAAAATAAAGTAATCAATAGATTAATGTTTCTTGTAGCCTCACGCGGCCAAAAAGATCCCCAGATATGGGTCTTCATATCTTATTCGCTTCCTATAGACACACACACACACGTGCGCGCGCGCCTTGTTCGAACTGAAAAACTAATGATTTTACAGATTTGATCCGCCGGCGGTGGTGGAGTGGAGGCTTGCGATTGTACAGATTTGATCAGCGATGGTTAAGGCTTCCGGTCGTGCAAATTTGATCGGTGGTGGTAGAGGTTTGTGGTTGTGATTTGATCAATGGTGATGGAAGCTCACGGTTGTGTAGATTTGATCGGTGGGATGGACGCTGTGCAGATTTGATCGGGTGATGGTGGAGACTTTGCTGGTGTTCCAACTTTTTTTAGATATGTTTTATTTTTATTTGTTTTCCATTATTTTGACTATTATATATTTTAGTGAATCCGGGTCAGGTATAAGATCCGTCTAATGTAAGAGATCCGTTAGACGGTCTCACAGGAGTCTGCCTCTAAAAAATTTTAAGTTAGGACTATAGGGGTAAAATAATAATTTAAATAATATTTATATTTATTTTTAAATAAGGAGCTATAGCGAGAAAAAAGGGCTTATGTATACTGTATAGAATCACCCTTACTTCTAGAATCTAATGCAAGCCGTTAGATTGATTGGAAAATTCAACACGAAGCCCAGATCAAAATCTGAATTAGGATTTTCGAGGACCGGCCCAAGTTGTAATTTTCTGCATAAATTATTTCATTTTTTTAATAGTGAATGAATATGACTATTTCAAAAATAATAAGGAAAATGAGTTTATTTTTCTATTTTATATAATTTGATTAAAAATGAAAATTAAAAAATCGAACTTAAATAGAGCTAATTATTCCCTTTTTAAAGACCTCCCTACTTCTTTAAGTGAAATTGATGCCTGGAAATTTAAAGCGCATCCTGACATCCCCAATGTTTATTATTAAACCTAATGATATTTCTATATATATTTAATTTTAATTTTATATCTAACTTTTCAATAAAAAATTTTAATTGTGGTGATATAGGCCCAACTGTGCTAATGGGCTTATTTTTACTTAAGGCCCATTTCTGGTGGCAACTCTCAGCCTAGATGAAGTGATGACCCGGCCCATCTCCCTAAAGCCCTATTTATGTTACTTCGATGTACTGTTCTCACACACTAACTCATTCTCAGTGCATGTTCTAGAGAGCTCTTCTTCTTCTCGAGTAAAATCTGTGAGATTCGTGAGATTTGTGTAGTTTCTGTACATCTCTTGATTTCTGTATAGTCTGAGGAGTTTCTAGGTTCACTATCTTGGTGGATCGTTCGTGAAGGGTTGGTTAGGGTTCGGCTGCTTCTTTTGGGTCAGTGAAAGCCCCAGTAGTTAGGGTTCTTGGTCGTCATTCTTCTCTTGTGGTTCTTGCGTGATATTGCTTTTAATCTTGAGCCTTTCCTTTATGGAACAAGTCTGAGGCAATCAATATATCATCTATGTGATTCTTTAGGCTTAATCAGTTGTAGTTAGGGAATGGCTTTTGAGACGGTCTACTCGATACCCAACAGTGGTATCAGAGCGGGTTAGACTCGCCTCTGAAGCCCCCCGTAACAGAGGCCTCATTGTCGCGTTCACATATGTGGAAGGTAGGTCGGAGTACCCTCTCATAGGGCTCCGCTCTGGTAAAGCGGCTTGATCCTCTCTGCTTTAAATTTCTAGTGCCATCTGTGAGCGACAATAAGCTTGGACTTCTGGTAGTTTAGGGTATCTGTGATTCTTGGTCTGTGTGGTTATCTCCGCTGCTATCTTTGTGTTTCTGGTACTAAATTTCTGAAGTCTGCCTGTGATTTGTGTAGTGTTTAATCAATTTTTCGCTTCCTGCAATTATTTTTCTTGAGTGAGGTTTGTAAAACCTCTGTCGAGTTCGTGTGAACTCAAAGAAATCGAAGATTTCTTGATACTTTGATTGTGACTAAGTGTTGACCCTCTGCGCCCTCGATAAATCGAGTGCTTGTGAACTGGGAAATCCACTATGTCGTGTGCAATCGAGTATCTCTGTGATTTGCCTTAATCCTCTCTGTTCTGGTGTTTTTTTGTGTTTCTTTTAAACTTCTGTGCATTTTCTTGTTCTAAGTTGTCTTGTGAATCATGGCTAATAATTCTGTAAATGCTCCTTATGGCTTGACTGTGTTCAATGGTAAAGCGGATTTTAATATCTGGAAACAGAAAATGAAGTGTGTTTTAATTCAACAAAATGTGTTTAAAGCTATTGATTTATCTTACCAAAATGGAACCACTGATGCTAAAAAGGCAGAAATGAATGAATTAGCTTATTCCACTTTAATCTTGAATTTGAGTGATTCTGTGATTAGGAAAGTTGGGTCCATTGATTCAACTAAAATGATTCTGCTAAAATTCTGTGGGACACTCTTGATCAAGTTTATACATAAGTTTCCTTGCTTGGAAGGATGTTTTTTCTTGATAAGTTCATTAATTTCAAATTTGACCTAAGTAAAGACATTGATGAAAATCTGGATATGTTTAATAAACTAATTCTGGATCTGAAGCTTTCTGGTGACAAACATATTTGTGATTATACTCCTTTTGTGTTGTTAAATTCCATACCTGAAGAGTTTAATGATGTTAAATCTGCCATTAAGTATGACAGAGATGATTTGTCTCTTGATGTTGTGATAAATGCTCTTAAGGGTAAAGAAATGGATTTGAAACAAGGGGAAAATAATTCTAAGAATAAGGCTATGTTTGTCAAAGGCAAGGGAAAAGAAAAAGGCACATTTGAGGGTAAAAATAAGAAGAAAAAGAAGGAAAAGGAAAATGAGAAAGAGAAATCTAAGTCTAAAACCAATATGAAGTCTAGAAAGTGTTACAGGTGTCAAGAAACTGGTCATTATGCTAAAGAGTGTAAAAATCCATATAAACCTAGAAAAAATGCTGAGGGTAGTGCAAATAATGCTACTGAGGGCAATATGGGTGAGTGTTATATGGTGCACAATGGTTGCTGTGTGCAATCCTCTGTGAATTCTGTAACTAGTTCTCTGGAATCAAATAATCAATGGCTTTTAGACTCTGGAGGTTCTATTCACATTTCTCCAAATATAAACCTATTTTCTTCTTATAAATATGTGCAAAATTCATATGTTCTTATGGCTGATGACATGAAAAGAGAAGTTCTGGGAATTGGAAATATATGCTTAAGGTTTTCTGAGAACTGTACTTATGTGTTAAAAAATGTCAGGCATGTTCCTAGGGTGGGTCACAACTTGATGTTATGTGGTGCTCTTGAAAGAGATGGGTTAACTGGTGTTTGGGGTAATGGTGTGATGTCAATCACGAAAAACTCCAATGTTTTATTCTCTGCACACAAACTGGGTGATTTATATATGTGTAATACCATCTCTTTCTCTTCTGCAAATAATGTCAAGCATGATAATTATGTGTTGTGGCACAATAGACTAGGACACATCTCTGAAAAGGGTTTGAAAATTCTGTGCAAAAATGGTTATTTACAATCTGATGTGATCTCTGAATTGCCATTTTGTGATACTTGTGTTCTGGGAAAACAACATAAACTGCAATTTCCTCTGAGCCCTCCCTCATATGTGCCTAAAAACGATATACTTGAGTATGTGCATGCTGATATATGGGGACCTGCTAGTACCCCCACCCATGGTGGGAAGAGGTTTTTCTTGTCTATGATAGATGATTACTCCAGAAAAGTTTGGGTGTTCTTAATGATTAACAAATCTGATGTTTTTGATAAGTTTAAAAACTGGAAAACTTTTATTGAAACCCAAACTAACAGGAAAATCAAAACTATAAGAACTGGCAATGGTCTTGAATTCTGCAATGTCCAATTTGATCAGTTGTGTGCTAATCATGGGATTAAGAAACATAAAAATGTTCCCTATACACCCCAACAAAATGGGGTGGCTGAAAGAATGAATAGGACTCTTCTAGGCAAAGTTAGAAGCATGAGAACTATGTCTGGATTGTCTAAGAAATTTTGGGGTGAATCTCTTTGTACAACTGTTTATCTTGTCAATAGATCCCCATCTGTCCCTTTAAATGGCAAGTGTCCTGAATCTGTGTTCTTAAATAAACATGTGGATCTTTCTAATTTGAGAGTGTTTGGATGCTCTGTCTTTATGCATCAGAAAACTGATAAATTAAAACCAAGAGCTAGAAAATGTGTGTTCTTGAGGTATCCTGAAGAGGTTAAAGGCTATAGATTGTGGGTTAGAGATGAACCTAGATTCAAAACTACAATTAGTAGAGATGTTATCTTCAATGAGTTTGAGTTTCCATGTTTATCTTCTGTTTCTAATGTGAACAAACCCCTTTCTACTTCTAAATCTAATGATGCTTTGTTTGAGGTGGAGTCTCAGTCTGTAGTCACTCAACATATTCCTTTACCTGCTGTGATTAATGAATCTGTTGAAACTGAACATGAGCCTGTAAACCAAGATGAACAAATGCATGAAGAAACTGAGCATGAGTCTGCTTCTGAATCTGATGAGCATGCTACTGAAACTGAAAATGTTGACTTGAGAAACTATCGGCTTACTAAAGATATGGGAGAAAGAACATTATAAAGCCTGTTAGATTTGTAGGACATTCTTCTGAATTTGAATCTTGCATGTTTAATTATGCTTTCAATGTCCATGAATCTCTAGTTAGTGATAAACCTAAGATTGTTAAACAAGCTTTAAAGTATGATAAGGCTAATGAATGGCTAAGTGCTATGAAAAATGAAATGAGGTCTCTCAAAGTCAACAACACTTGGGTTTTAGTTCCAAAACCTGCTGGTTGCTCTGTGGTTGATTGTAAGTGGTTGATTAAAGTTAAGCATGAACTTAAATCTGTGAGATACAAAGCCAGATTTGCTGCAAAAGGTTTTACTCAAAAAGAAAGTGTAGATTATGCTGAAATATTTGCTCATGTGGTTAAATTTACTACTGTGCGCATGATGCTTGCTCTTGTAGCTCATTTTAACTGGGAAATGAAGCAGATAGATATAACTACAGCTTTCTTAAATGGTGATTTGGACAAGACTATTTACATGTCTCAACCTGAGGGTTTTGTTGATGCTTCTAAACCTGCTCATGTGTGTTTGTTGAAAAAATCTTTATATGATTTGAAGCAATCTCCTAGGCAATAGAACATTAAATTTGATCAATGTATGAAGTCTCTGAAATTTGTAAGGAGTAAGTTTGATCACTGTCTGTATTATAAGGATACTGACTCTGTGTCTATGTTCTTATTGCTCTATGTTGATGATATGTTAATAATCAATCCTTGTGCTAAGTCTGTCATTCATGTTCAAGACTGCCTCAGTGGAAACTTTGAAATGAAAGACTTAGGGGATGCTAGAAAAATCCTAGGGATGAACATTGTAAGAGATAGAAAAGCCTGCACTCTAGTGTTGAATCAAACTTCATATATTGAAAAGATTCTTGAGAAGTTTTCTATGTCTTCTGCTAAAGCTGTTAATGTTCCTCTTGTATCTCACTTTGTGTTAAGTAAGAATCAGTATCCTAACACTGACTCTGAAATGCTTGTTATGAAGAAAATACCTTACTCTAATGCTATTGGGTCTGTAATGTATTTGATGGTGAGTACCAGACCTGAGTTAGCTGCTTAAGTAGGTACATGTCTAATCCAGGTAAACCTCACTGGGAGGCACTGAAATGGCTTCTCAGATACTTGTTGTCCACTGCTAAGACAGGTATTAGTTTTCATAAGCATGAAAAAGGTGTCACTTTGTGTGGTTATGTAGATTCCAATTATGCTGCTGATAGGGACAATAGGGAGTCAAATACTTCTTATGTGTTTACTCTTTGTGGTGCATGCATAAGTTGGAAGTCCCAACTTCAGCCTGTGGTTGCCCTTTCTACTACTAAGTCTGAGTATGTGGCTATCACTGAAGCTATTAAGGAAGCAATTTGGTTAAAAGGCGTTCTATCTGAAATTGGTTTTTTAAAAGATAAAGTTACTGTTTTCTCAGATAGTCAATTTGTTATCCAGTTGTGTAAAAACCCTGTGTTTCATGATAGAACTAAACATATAGATATTAGGTTTCATTTCATCAGAGATGTAGTTGAAAAGGAGCATGTGTTACTTGAGAAAATTCCTACTGAATACAATCCAGCTGATATGGGTACAAAGTGTGTACCTGTTGAAAAACATGTTTCTTGCATGTGCATTCTTCATATAGATAATGGTTGAATGCTTATTCTTTTGTGATTTCTGCATGCTTTGTGATTGCTTGTGTGTATATGTGTCAGCTCTTGTACTATTGATGTGTGTATGGTTGAGGGTGCCTGGTTACTTTCCCTCGGTGCAAGCTTTGTAGCTTGCTGGTATAAAGAACCTTGTTGATCAAGGAGTGTTAGGTCTTCACTGCTTTGTGCTTTAATACTTTCACTTAAAATAAGGGGTCTAATATTCCCAATTCAGATTTAATGTCTAATTCTCTCTATTTAATATTTTCTTTGTGATTATATTGAATAGGGAGATTGGCAATGATGCAAGTAGTGTTGTCTCAAGCTTTATCTTACAGATGGACCTAAGGTGGAGAATGTGGTGATATAGGCCCAACTATGCTAATGGGCTTATTTTTACTCAAGGCTCATTTCTGGAAGCAACTCTTAGCCCAAATGAAGTGATAACCCGACCCATTTCCCTGAAGCCCTACTTATGTTACTTCGATGTATGATTCTCACACACTAACTCATTCTCAGTGCGTGTTCTAGAGAGCTCTTCTTCTTCTCGAGTGAAATATGTGAGATTCGTGAGATTTGTGTAGTTTCTGTACATCTTTTGATTTCTGTATAGTTTAAGGAGTTTCTAGGTTCACTATCTTGGTGGATCGTTTGTGAGGGGTTGGTTAGGGTTCGGCTAGGGTTGCTTCTTCTGGGTCAATGAAGGCCTCAGTAGTTAGGGTTCTTGATTGCCATTCTTCTCTTGTGGTTCTTGCATGATATTGCTTGTAATCTTTAGCCTTTCCTTTGTGGGACAAACCTGAGCCAATCAATATATCATCTCTGTGATTCTTTGGGCTTAATCAGTTGTAATTAGGGAATGACTTTTGAGGCGGTCTACTCGATACCCAACATTAATCAATATAAAGATATCCAAAGGCCAGAAAAAGTGGAAACTATGCATTCCAAGTGTTTCATGGCCGTAAAAGAAGATGAAAATTAAATTTTTTTAAAATTCGACGTAAGTCTTTTTTTTCGATTTGTTTTGAAAATAAAATCTATAGCAAAAAAAAAATTACAATAACGAAGTGGATTTAGAGTCGGGCATCAATGACTATACATTTACTTAGCTTTAAAAATAACTCATCTGAATCATTTATGTATGTCTTTAACTGAAGAATTAATTTATTTCATGATATTTTATCTTGAGGTGGGGTAACGAAGGGTGAGAGGCTTACCAACGTTTGAATAATAATAATAATAATAATAATAATAATAATAATAATAATAATAATAATAATAATAATAATAATAATAATAATAATAATAATCAAGACGATACAATTAATAAGACAAAATTAAGATTAAAATAAATGTAAGAAATGAAAGATGCAGTCAACGAAAAGGGAGGGACCAAATGTTCAATTCAATGCATTGGATGCAGTTGGTGCCAAAAATTAAAAGGCTCTTTACACAAACTTTAACTACTACTCTTTTATTCCACATTCAAATCAAAATGATGCATTATTCTCTACCATTCTTTACTTTCAAACTTTAAATGCTAACTCAAATTAACTCACTCCAAATATTTCCATAATTACCACTCAAACTTTACCAAAATCATTTTCCCCCCAAGGGCAAACTAGTCTTTTCGCGCCAGGTGGCTTGCTTTAAATGAGAAGCGCCTAGGCTAGCATTATATAATATAAGTCATGAGCTGTGGCTGAGTGTGGGTCATCGCATATAGCCGTTGCCACTACCAACTATTTGAAAAAAGTTGAAGAATAATAAATCTTTTTTTAAAAATTCCGAAATGACCGTTAACTTTTCTTATCTTCAATTATCCTATTCCTCCTCATAAAACACTCTGTTTTCTTTAGCTTACTCTGCTACCAGATTTTCTCCAAGGACAATAATTACATTTTTTTTAATGGCGAACGATCTCGTGTTCACAGAGGAAGAAATGGCTGTCGACGAAGGCCTCGGCCACCCGAAAGCCTTCGCAAAACTCTGTCGGGATCGGGGTTTCGGGCCATTCAGCCATGGCCCGCCCTACGCCTTCACTCCTTATGCTTTGGTTCAACAAGAGGTAATTTTGTAATTAAATTATCGTTTAGTTCGGTTCTAGATTAAGAAAGTATTATGGAATTGTGAATGTGGTTATTGAATTCAGCCTATTCTTGATGGTGGTTGAATGGGAAACTAGAATGTGCATTATGTTTATTAAGATTGAATGGAAAAAAATAATAATCTTGGAGAGTAAATTGTGCGCTTCTTCGATTCATGGTACACTTCTTTCAAGTTTTTATATGCAGTATGTTTCTGACTTGGAATTATTTATTTTACAAAGAGAAAATTGTGCGTGTTTTCAGGCCTTAAAACTAATGGTGGATTTGGAAGTGAAAATTGCTTAGGGCTTTTAGATCATAAATATTCTTGAAATTCAAGAATCAATGAAAGAATTGGAGCTTCATCTCTGGGTTCACAGCATTCAACTTTGTAAATGCTGATGATTTTAAGCTCGAGTTCTTGAAATTCAAATTTTAAGTGGCAAGTTGTGGTGCTGGCTACAACTCTTTTCACCATCTAAGATAGTCCAATCATCGGTCTACAATTGACTTATTTTGAAATAAATATTTTATTTGTTTGGGGATGCAGGATGCAAGAGCAAAGGAATTGGATGAGATGTTTCCAATGATTGACCCTAAAGCAAAACCTACAACCAAGCCCAAGATCTTCTCGAGCCTCTTATGGAAACAGCTCAATCATCTTGGGTAATGGCAATGCAGCTGTCCCATGTCATCTATTCATTACCGCGTTTCTTGTTATTTATCTATTACTGTCCTAAAATCTTTCAGGAATGCTGGTTTCGATCCAGAAATTATTCGTGTAGATCCTTATGGGAATGTTCTCTACTATCATGCTGATGCTGCTTCTCCCCTTGCATGGGAGATTGATCATTGGTTTCCTTGCTCAAGTAATTGCTCTTTATTTATGCCTATATTAGGAGTGTAGTAATTGCTGTGTGGATTTTAAAATTTGATGCCGTTTACCTAAAATTTAGGAGGAGGATTGACTGTTCCGAGCAACCTCAGACTATTGCAATGGCAAGTCTGCAGAAGAAAGCATAACAAGCTAGAATTTCTGATTCCTTGGTGGGATTTGCAAGTAGGCATATCCATTAACCAGTTCTTGTCCATCTTCGCTTCCTCCAACTCAGATTTCAGGTTGGTTGGTAATAGCATTAGTAATTTTATTTTGAGTAAAAGCCAAAATCCGATGATGATGCTTACTTGGTTCATTGTCTGTATTTCAGGCGCAGGGCTTTTTCATGGTTGTTTTATGAAGGCGAATGTGAAGAACTGAATGCTTCACAGACAGTTGATTCCCACACTTTCCCCCAACATTTCTTGGAATCAGAAGGTAAATTGGGTCTGGCTCCAGCTGCTGTTGTTCTGACTCGACGAGACTCTTTTGATGCTCCTTTGAAATCACTGGATTTTAATAGAAGGCCTAGATCCAACACTCCCATACTAGGTTAGTTGCAAATCAGCAATAAACTCCACCTCCTCTTCATAGTTTAAATGGATTAATAAATTCAGCAAGCTTCATCAACTACTGTGTTTCTCTGAACGTGTTTGTATTTGATTGTAATAGCTGTGAAGAAAGGCAGACTACTCTCAAAAGAAGATGAAAACGCGCTGATGGTGACTAACCCATATCAAGCCATTGTCATGGCCAGAGATTCATTGAAACAGAGAGAAGCAGCAGCAAAGATGCAAGCAGAACTACATCAATTAGATAATGAAGAGTGTGAGTTGCAGCAGAAGACTGAGGAAGATAAGCTTTCCATTCAAGAACTGGAGTTGGTGCTGATAAAGAAAAGAAGACGGGCAGAAAAGTGTCGAAGGCTAGCAGAGTCGCAATCTTCCTACAGGACAATGCTGGAGAAGATGATTAGAGACGCCATGCACCAGTAAGATCATCAAAAATCAAATTGTGTGCATGAGAAAACATAACCAACTTCTTTAACTGAATTTGTTCATTTATTTTCTTCTTGCAGAAGTGTTGTGTACAAGGAACAAGTGAGGTTGAATCAAGCGGCAGCTAGTGCTCTTTTGGCTAGACTTGAAGCTCAGAAAGCAATTTGCGATTCTGCTGAGAGGGCACTTCATATGAAGTATAAACAAAGAGATGAGCTAGAGAAACAGATAAGACCTGAATGGGAACAGGCGAGGAAAAGATCAAGAATGGATGATACACTTGTTGAACAGAAAGATGAAGACAGTCCTCTTTGTTTGCCAGTAAATGAGCCAATAATGCAACAAGATATGGAAAACCATGATACTTTATGCAAAGAAGCTCTTCTGTGTTTGCCTGACATCCAGTCTGCTGCTCATTCACACAAGGAACTGAGAAAGTTCTTGGAAGAGGAGCAGAGAACTTCAGGAGAAAGTCCACTGAAAAATGAGGAACGAGAGGAGGAAGAAATTGAAGGAGAGAGAGAAACAACTAAGATTAGAATATTGAAGCCCGATCTTGATAAAAGTAGAGCTGTTGTTGCAGGAGAGAATGGGTACATAGTTGAAGAAAGGCTTGAGAAGTTGGAGATTCAAGATGGCGGGAAAATATACAATATTCAGTTCCCATTTCCCCATGAAACCGAGGAAGAGGAGGATGAAGAAAGCAGAAGACAACGTGGGAAAGGAAATATAGATAAATGGATGCAGTTTCTGCTTGAAAACACGGAGGAGGATGCTGACATAAATGCACAGATCTCTGATGAAAAAGAAACCACCAGGACTGATGAATTAATCGAGAAGCTGAACATGATATATCCACACAAAGATATCCAAGCTTCAATGGGTCAGAAAACACAATGCACAGAGACTGCGAAAGTTGTTGAAGAAAAGATGGATGGTCAGCCATTGATGTCAGATATAAGTGATGATAAAACAGAAGGGGTTGTTATGAAAGCCAAGAAATCAATCTCAAGTGAGGATAAAGAGAATGACAAAAATATGGCAAATATCAACACTCCCTTCAAGAACCCTCCTTACAGAATTGTGCCACAGAAAATAACAGCAAAGGAATTGGTTTCAGTTGGTAAAGGAGCAGGAAGAATAAGTAGCCCAGATGAGAAAATGAGAAAGGAGAAAATCAACAAGGAAAGGGAACTTGTGAGGTCGGAGAGTGCCCGAGCATTTCGGCGTATTCCATCTTCTCCCTCTCTTATATTTGAAGGCATGAAAAAGAGAGTGGACTGCATTGGAAGGAAACCCTTGGTACTTGATGATTATGATGGAGATGTGAACCTTTCAGCCAGAAACAGCTTCATCAAATCATCCATCAAAACGATAAAGAAAGCAGTGAGGATTTAGGTTGTGTGTATGTGATAGGTTTATGTGTGTTTAATGTTGAGACTTGAGAGGCAAGCTCTCCTAACCAAATAATAGTGTGATTCTTTTTTCTTGGCTTGTTTATCATATTGGTTTGTGAAAATACATGTAATAACAGCTTGTTGTTTGATTCGTGTGCTACTGAAATTTTTTATTCTTGTTAAACCATAAGCTCTTGACTCTACGAATTTGTACTTTTAGTTGTATGTTTTGAAGTATATTCAAAGTAATGAAACATATTCAACATGGTGGAAGTTGTGTAAACTGAAATCTGTCAGTATATATTCATGTGATGGTGGCACTACAATATATTTTACAGAAATGAGTAGTTGAAATGAAAGGAAGATGGAAGAACTAGTTCTTCCACTTACCAAATTTTTAGGATCTTAAAAGCTCCTACTCATGAGACTAAGTCATCCAGCTTCCCAATTGTATATGGCTTGAATTTCTTTTCACTTCTTCCCACCAGGGTATAAAGAGGTGGTTACAAATCTGAAAGAGCATTTCTGTGCCTGAGCCAAAGGTTGTATGCTGTCACTAGCCCTCAGTATCACTATCAATTCAAGACAATCCCCAATATCCCTCATCTCCACAAGAGCAGCTCCCATCCTTAAAATGGTGGAAATTTTCAGTATCTCGAATAGAAATCTCTCTGCGAACAGCCTTGGTGATAAATTTGAGCGTGTTATGGCAGCTCTCGCACATGAAGAGATTTTTGGTAACCCAAATAGGCATCCCAGGGGAAGTGTTTATGAGCCCGAATGCAACAGCCAACCTCTCACTGTGGCCACAGAAAACATCAGCTTTTGAAGCTTCGACTTCATTTGCAAAACTTCTTTCTGGATCACTAAGACCTGCTGCCTTCATTTTCTCATAAAATCCTTGCAGGATACCTGTTATTTCTCTTATCTGGGGGTGGGAACTGTCACCACTGAGGAATGCATGGACTTTTCCTCTAACTTCTACCCAACTGCAACCAGGATCGATGGTGAGCCCCATCTCTCTCATTGTTTTCCTTAATTTAGCAACTTCATCCCACTTACCACTATCAGAGTACAAATCACATAACAGAATATAATATCCAACACTCCTGTTATCCATCCCAAAAATATGCTTAGCAGCTACCTCACCAAGCTCAACTCGTCTGTGAATCCTACACGCATTTAACAAGGCTCCCCATATGGCAGGATCCGGTGTCACAGGCAATTTTTCGATAAACTCGTACGCATTCTCCAGCTTCCCTGCACGACCCAGCAAATCCACAACACAAGCATAATGCTTCATATTTGGAGCAACAGAATACTGAGTTTCCATGCTATAATAATACTGCATCCCTTCTCTTACCATCCCCGATCGACTACAAGCACATAGTAGAGCAATAAATGTGATCTCATCTGGCCTTACTTCTGATTTGATCATTTCATAAAATAACTCGGTGGCAAGTGCACCTTGACCCCTCTGCGCATGGCCAGTTAGCAAAATATTCCAAGAAGCAGCATCCTGTTTCTGTGTCTTAAACTGATTCCTTGCAGGCACCATCCTCCCACACCGCACATACATGTCGAGGAGTGCATTGGGTAGAAATCCATCAAATGCTAATCCAGACCTCAGCACATGTGCATGAATTTCCTTTCCACACATCAGTGCTCCTATCCTGGCACATGCAGAAAGCACAGAGAGTAAGGTAACTTCATTTGGTTCTAAACTGATTTTCATTTGCCTAAAATAAATCAATGCTTCAAAGCTTCTATTATTGATCCGGAGCCCAAGAATTATTGATGTCCAAGATATAACATTTTTATCAGGAATCTGATGGAAGACTTCTAGAGCCTTCTCGATGCATTTACACTTCGAATAGAAGTCAATGAGAACATTAGCAACCATAACATAACCTATAAGTCCTGTCCTTTTGGCCAACTCATGAAGCTTAATTCCCATATCTAGAAAACCAAGAGAAGCACAGGCAGATAAAACACCAGCAATAGTGATCTCATCCGGAGCAACACCTTGTAGCTCCATCAATTTATAAGTTTCGACAGCCTTGTCGGCAAACCCATTGTTGTTATAACCAGTAATCATTGATGTCCAAGATACCACATTTTTACACTCAATTCTAGCAAAAACCTTTTCTGCTTCACTCAACCTTCCAAAACTTGAATGCATCTGAATCAACGAATTACCTACTGAGTCATCAGCCCCAAATTCCATCTTCGCGACATAACCATGAACTGCCTTTCCAAGATTCTCATCGCCAAAGACCTCACATGCTGAAATCACACTAGTCATGGTCATCAAGTCCGGATGAAAACAACATTCCCTCATGGAAAAGAACAAATGCAACCCTTCCAAACATTCCCCATTTTCAAAATACCCTGCGATCATAGCATTCCACGAGATCCTATCCCTCCTATCCATTTTATCAAATACCATCCTCGCATTCCACAGATCTCCACACTTGACATACATAGTGATCAAAGCATTTACAACATCAATATCAGCCTGATACCCGAAACGTAACACATGACCATGAATCTCCCTGCCCCATTCCCAATTGCCCAAACCACCACAAGCCCTCAACACACAAGGAAAAGTATACACATCAGGCCTAACCCCAACGCCACCAAGCCACAACATTCGCCCGTACAACTCAATTGCCTCTTCGAGAAACCCGTTCTTTGCGTATCCACCAATCAAGACATTCCAAGAAAAAATATCTCTTTCCTCCATTTTTCCAAAAACATACCACGCATCACTCAGATTCCCCAACCTCACAAACATGCTCAAGAGCGCATTCCCTAGTCTTAAACTTAAATGGGTAATCGAATTTGACACCAAAGAGTAAATAAACGAACCTTCATCCGACGCCCTCTTAAATTCGCACAACCTTACTAAAGATACAAAGGTTTCTTCCTCTATATCAGTTCGAAGCTCTTTCCCGACAGAAGCAAGAGCCTTCACAGCTTGACTCAGTTCATTTTGAGTGCATAGCTGAGCTAAATACGAATTGGGGTCAGCAGTGAAGGATGAACTTGAGCTTAAAAGAGAATTCCGGTGGCTTTTTCTGAGGGGAAATTGATTGCTTTTAGAGATTATTTGAACAAAATTATGGCGTTTAAGATAAGGCGGTCTGAACAATTGGGGATTCGGGTGTTCGGAACTGAGGGAAATTGGTGAGGTTCTCGTTGAGACAGCCATTTTAGCGGAGGCATTGCAAGAATGGAGCAAGGGTTTTAGCTGAGGTTTAGAGCGTAGTTTCGGCCTGAGAAAAAAAATTCGGATAACGAACCTAAAATTCCTGACAGCCTCACGAACGGCGTCGTTCTGGTTGAAATCTGTCCATTCAATTAGTTAGATTTATATTTAACTTGGGTTTTAATATATTTATTTATTTAATTAACATATAGAATATAAGTATTTGATATTGGTGTCCGATTTCCCATTATACCCTCGCAACTTATCCAATTACCCAAATAGTCCAAATTATGAAAGCAATGTGTCATACCTATGATTATGAATTCCAAGTCATATATTATGTAGTAATTTTCCATTCCGGTGGGAGATTCTAAGCAGATTCCTGGGAATCATCCTTCCCCAAATCATTAATTTTCTATATTGCATTTAATTAATTAAAGATTATTATCCCAATAACCACATGTTGAAATATTCCCAGCATAAACGTCCAGACTTTTCCACTAGTGTAATTATATTATATATATTCTAAAATGCGTCTCGGCATAGCAAAAATAAGATGATTAAGAGTAATTAAAATATTAGTTAAGTGTAGTTTGTGCAAATTGTGATAGATAAATAAATGGCTGAAAAAGGTAATTAACTGGACTTGTAGTCACGGTAGTATAACTGTGTAGTAAGACGAATATGCTGGGAATTCTCAGACTTGAACGGTCCTTTGTATATATACCTTTTCTAAACGCCACTTCATCACGCCAAGCATATGCTCTCTAAATATTCTCTCTCCTACCAATAAAGCCGCCTAAGAGAGAGAGAGAGAGAGATTGCGTTCTTCTTTCGTTGATCTTGATCGAATCTGCGACATTAATTGGTACGTACGTGCGCGCGTGGATCATGAAGTTTGGGAAGAGATTGAAGCAGCAAATCGAGGAGAGTCTGCCGGAGTGGCGCGATAAGTATTTGTCGTACAAGAAGTTGAAGAAGCTCGTGAAATTGATATCGTCGGCGCCGGCTCTGCACTACGGCAAGGCGGAGGCGGAGTTCATGTATTTGCTCAACGCTGAGATCGATAAATTCAATGCCTTCTTTATGGAGCAAGATGAGGATTTTGTCATTCGCCATAAGGTTTGTTTTCCCTTTTTTCGATTACTGATTCCTATAATTCGAGCTACCTAAATTATCGATAGATTTTATGTGTGTAGTTTTTGCCAATTTTTTCAACATTGGAGAGGAAAGGATAAGGCCTCAATTCAAGAAACACATTGTCACTTCTTAATTCTTATTATTATGAACTTGGTTTAACTAGATTTATTTATTTATTTTGAAGGGGAGTGGTTTAACTAACATTTGTTAGTCGGGAAAAAAAAAGTGTATTTAAGTTCTTTTTAGTTTGAAGCTTTTTTAAATTAGATTATTGTACTTCCATTTTTTTTTAATTTAATTTTTCAACTTTTATTCATAAAGAAAGTACATACACTTTCATTCACTTGGAATGTTAACCTAAGTAATTGTATATATAGAAACTCAAAATCTACAGACTTACGTAATTTTATCATTAAAAGATAACTCAATCTTAACATGCAAATATATTAGTTTTCCTTTGTTAATGTAATATCACACATCGGTAGGAAAATGAAAGTATAATGAATATATAAGTGAGTTTATTGGATTCTCTATCAACTCGTGTTAATCGTATTGACAATGCGGGTGTCAAGTGTTGTCTTCATTTAATTCTTTTTTCAGTCCAATTTATCACTTAGACAAAGGCATGCATGAAATTGAGATGGGAGATCTTTTGGTTCAATTTGTTTATTCAACTCTTATATGTAACTATCAAATTCACTATTTTAACAATATTTATTAAAAAATAAAAATTATTATAGTATAGTCAATCATAATTAACATTTATATATAGATAAAAATTTAAATTTAAAAAAAAATGTATATCCTAATTATAGAATGATCAATCATAATAAATAATTACTATTAATTAGAAAAAAAATGAAAAGTAAATAGTAAAAAAGAATATTATTTTTTTAAGAAAAAAAATCATTTGAATATAGATGGAATAAATTCTAATTGATAAAAAAAGTAATAATAAATCATAATTAATTGAATTTGAATAAAACTAATAAATTCAAAATGGTAGTGAGATAGGAATAGTGAACTAGAGGATCTCAATTCTCAAGTGTAAGAAACTAATATATAGTTACTTCTTTGAAGAGAATGATACATATTCCCTTGAAAGTGTGTTCATCACAGAATCGTGATCATCGAACGTAATTGTCGACAACAAAATATATGGATATATAATATAATGGCACACAAGTCTTGAATGTGTTACGTTGCAGATGATATTTGATTTTCTATATCAATTCCAACAATATTATAATACATTAAAAAATTAAAATAGTGCATGCAGGGTCAAGGTCAAGTGTGTGAGTGTGTGTATAGAGAGAGAGAGAGAGAGAGAGAGAGAGAGAGAGAGAGAGAGAGAGAGAGAGAATTGGACCAACGGATGACGATATTGCATTGCATGATCATATCCATGTGGTGCAGGAATTGCCGCAAAGAATAGAGAAAGTGATGGGTAGATGGGGATCGAGCGGCACTCAGCCGTCGGAGACGGAATACAAAGAGCAGATGGCTAAAATCAGGAAGGACATCGTCAATTTCCACGGCGAAATGGTTCTCTTAATCAACTACAGCAACATCAATTACACAGGTAATTAATTAACTATATATATATATATAATAAAAAAGAGTGAATATATATTGATGAATAATTAATTAATTAATTAATTCCCTTGCGGGGCGAGGCAGGGGTTGCGAAAATCTTGAAGAAGTACGACAAGAGAACCGGCGGAGTTGTGCGGCTAGCATTCATCCAGAAAGTTCTGCAGCAGCCATTCTTCACGACGGACTTGATCTCGAAGCTCGTGAAGGACTGCGAGACCACCATGGAATCGGTGTTTCCGCCGTCGGAAGCCAACACAAGACTATCGCCCGTCCCCGGAGTTGAAGGATTAATATTCAGGAACACGGTGGCTGCTCTTCTCACCATGCAGGAGATCAGAAGAGGGAGCTCTACCTACAGCCATTTCTCTCTGCCCCCCCTCAATATGCCTGATTTTCATCTCATTCACTCCTTTCACCTTCTTGATGAGATGGATTAATCCTCAAATGCAAACCATGATTAAACTTTGCTAATCTTTTTTGTTATATTAATGTATGCGTCATATATTAAGGGTGTTTCTATTACCAGTGCTATTTTTTCTCAATACACCATAATTGCTCTACATATCACACTTTCTTTCTTTTTTTCTCACTTTTTCTCAATACACCACACACCATGTCATTTTTACCCGTCCTCTTAAAAAGATATATATTATTTTATTAAAACACAAAATATGTGAAATGAAATGAAATTTGAAAAACAAAACCGACACACTCCACTCCACAGACTCATCCAATGACATGAAGTGAAGACTGATAAGCATATATCTAGTAGATAATGCTAGCAGATAACACTTTGTAAAAGTTGTTGTAATCTCTTCTTGTATTTGTCCTCACTAGATTATCTAGGTGATGAAATATGAAGGTTTCCTGCATGATTTTTTGTTTCCCACCTTCGCATGCAGACTACAGTGGAATGCACCACACGTGATCATGAACAGATCTTCACTTATGCAGCATGGGACCAGTTGACGTGTCGCCGCCTGCATGCATGGAGCCCTACTACTCGGATCAACCGCGGCTACCTTTGATAGAAGATTAGAACTATTAATTGTAGCCGTAGATTTCGAATATGTGTAGTTACTATTGTATAAATACTTTGTGCTTTCTTTCCCAGAACTGATTTTTGCAGAAATAGAAATAAAACTTTCCCTCTCAAAATATCTTCGAACTAGATGAGAATTTAATCATCTTTCATGGTATCCAGAGCCAGATCTTCATTGATAATCGATTGTTTTTTATTTTGTCATTGATTGACCGATTGATTATCGATAATGACGAAGGCTAATCGCAAGTTTTCGTGAAGGACAGCACGGGATGATAAAGTTGGATTTCAATTTGATCATGAAGCCAATAGCAGCGCACAACCAGCTGCTGCTAATTCACCAATTGAGCAATCTCTTGCTGCGATTTCACCTGGAATACGAGGTATGACAATTCATAATCAACCTAGAAATGAATTGACACATACACGTATGATTGCCAATGATGAACTATACCTTGCTCCGCATGAACACCCTGGGATGATCCTAACTACTGATCTATTCGATGGTAAGAATTTTCATACTTTGAGTAGATCAGTTAAAAGAGCACTATTTGCTAGGAACAAGTTAGGATTTGTTGATGAAAGCATGTTCGAACCTGCTGCAGACTCTATTGATCATATGTCTTGGGTTAAGGCAGACTATCTCGTTTTTAATTGGCTGTGCAATTCAATAATCAAAGAGCTATCTAGGGGTTTACAACATTTTGAAACTTCTAGAGAGCTGTGGGAGGAATTGCAGAAAAGATATGGAAAAAGGAACGGTCCACGACTCTATAAACTGCGTAGAGAGATAGCTTCTTATACTCAGGGTACACAATCTGTGGTAGTCTATTTTAACAGTCTGAGTGCTTTATGGGATGAACTTGCACTCCTTAAAACCTCTAGGAATTGCATCTGTGTCGCAGCTGAAGAGGCTAAAGCAGAACTTGAAGAAAAGCATATGATGCAATTCTTAATGGGTTTGAATGATGTCTATGAGCAGATTAGGTAGCAGATATTGATATTAGATCATCTACCTACCACTAGCCAAGCCTATTTTATGGTGTTGCAGGTAGAGGAGCAGATGCAAGTCTCTTCTCAATTCTCTGAAGGTGTAGAGCAAAGTGCACTATTCTCTGGACAAAAATCTCTTCCTAAAAAAGATGGTTTCAGAAAGAAATTGTCTAAAGAAGAAAAGTCCAAACTCAGATGTGACCAATGTGGAAGAACAGGTCATTTGAAAGGTTGATTGTTTTGAGTTGAATGGTGTACCAGACTGGTACAAGAAATTCAAGGAAGAAAAAGGGAAGTCTAGAGCTAATCATGTTGATCATTTTGAGAAAGGGAATTAATCTAGAGTAGATTTTTCTCAACAGCCTGTATCTGTTGATCTTGAAAATTATATAAAGGCAGAGTTTGCCAAACATTTTGCCTCCTATATGCAACAGACATAGAGGCCTAATGAGTACAAGTCAGGTACTAGTACAGAGAGTGCAAATGTTGCAGAGATTGAAATTAGAACTGATGTTTTGGATTATACAAGACATTATGCTTTTGGTATCTCAAGTGTGATCAATAAACATGAATGGATTGTAGATTTGGGTGCTAGCAACCATATGTATTGCCAAGCAAGTTTGTTAACCAATCTGAGAAAATTAAAGACTCCTCTTAAGATATTTCTACCTGATGGGACAAGTTTGTGGGCATTTCTGGTAGGAGATGCACAGATTACTTCTAAAATCACACTAAAAAATGTGTTGTATGCTCCAGAGTTCACTCACAACCTCTTGTCAGTAGGTCAACTCACAAGAAGTGTGGATGGGAGAGTTGTATTTCTTGCTACTCATTGTCTGGTTCAGCTGAGAAATACTGATGCCATTCTTGGTATTGGCACTATGAAGGGAACACTCTATGTTTTTACTCAAGATACTCAGAAAATTAGCATCAATGCTGCAACATCATCTCCATCTTTGGAGGAACTACATTCTTTGATTGGTCACCATTCTATTACAACTATGCAACACATGGATATGTTTAAGAAAAGATACAATGCAGCAGAGTTTGATGTGTTGGAAAGCTGTGAAATTTGTCACAAGGTTAAGTATCAAAGAACACCTTTTCCTACTCTTGGCAGGAGAAGTGAGAGAGCTTTTCAACTTATACATGTTGATGTTGGGGGTCCCTATGCAGGAAAGAGTGTCACCAACACCTCTTATTTCCTCACTATAGTTGATGATTTTTCTAGAATGACTTGGACTTTTTTGTTTGCACAGAAAGAGCAGGTCTGGACTATTATCCATAGATTTATTAAAATGTTACAAACTCAATTCCAGCACAAAATTTTTATGCTGAGATCAGACAATGGATCTGAGTTTATAAATCAAAGAATGCAAAATTTGCTGGGAAATCATGGCATTATTCACTATAAATCTTGTGTATATTCCCCTCAACAAAATGGTATTGTTGAGAGGAAGCACATACATCTTCTTCAAGTTGCAAGATCCTTGATGTTCTAGAGTAAGTTGCCTACACGTTTCTGGCCCTATTACTGTTTGCCACTTACATTATGAATAGGTTACCTTCAGTTGTCTTGAAGTGGGATACTCCATTTGTTGTCATGTTCAACAAGCCAATAGACCTCTCAGAAGTCAAGCCCTTTGGGTGCTTGGTTTACAAAGTAAATTTGTTGCCTTCTAAAACAAAATTCTGCACAAGAAGCATCAAATGTGTCTATCTTGGTCCTGAAACTCACAACAAATGAGTTATTCTCTATGATTTGGATTCTCACAAAGTGAGTATAGCCAGAGATGTGGATTTTTGTCCTTCTGAATTTCCACTTCAAACTTGTGCACCTATTCCACCTCTTCCTTTCATTTCTTTCTTAGATAATTTTTCTCTACCTTTTGATGCCACTTATCCTCACCAAGATAAAACACCATCTTGTTCTATTTCTTATACAGATGTTCCTTCCAGCTTGCCTTCTCAGTCTATTGTTCCTTCTACAGAGAGCCCTTCTTTTCCTTCTTCTTCTAGATTAAAGCCTTCTACTGCACCTCTTGTTCCCAAACATTTTAGTCAGAGAGTTTCTAAACCTCCTGCCTATCTAAAGGATTATGTATGTAATTTTGTTCATCCTCCTGTGATCAGTTCCTCAGTTACCTCACAAAATCCTCCTACTTTTCCATTTATCATTTCCAATTGTCTTACTTCTTCCCACACTACCTATCTGTTCAACATACAATCTGTGACAGAGCCTAACTCTTACAAGGTTGCTTGTCAACAAAAGGAGTGGCTTGAGGCCATGAAAAAGGAGTTATAGGCCTTGGAGGATAACAACACTTGGGAAGTGATGCCCCTTCCTGCTGGAAAGCAAGTGATAGGTTGTAAGTGGATATATAAGGTTAAGCTCAATTCTGATGGGAGTATTGAGCGTTATAAGGCACGTTTGGTTGCCAAAGGATACAACCAAGAATTTGGGATCAATTATAATGAAGTGTTTGCTCCTATAGCAAAGCTTGTTTCTGTCAGATTATTCATAGTCTTGGCTACACAGTTTTTCTTGGCTATTACATCAAATTGATATTAATAATACTTTCTTGCATGGATTTCTCACGGATGAAATTTATATGCAACTTCCTCAGGGGTATACAAAATGACAGCCAGGGGATGTTTGCAAGCTCACCAAGAGTCTATATGGTCTCAAACAGGCTTCCAAGGAGTGGAATGTTGAAATTTTGTAAATGTTTGTTCAAGCTGCATTTCATATAAAGTGAGTCTGATACATACTTGTTTACTAAAGGTAGTGGGGATAACTTCATTGCTCTTTTGGTGTATGTTGATGACATCTTACTTCTTAGTCCATCCTCTGATCAAATCAAGCTTGTTAAGAATGCCTTACATGAGGCATTCACCATCAAAGATCTTGGCGAAGCCAAGTTTTTCCTTGGCATAGAAATTGCCAGATCAGAGTCTGGTACTTTCCTGTGTCAGCGAAAATATATCTTAGAACTCATAGATTCTGTTGGTTTGCTTGGATGTAAGCCATCTACCACACCTCTTTCATCTAGGATTTCTCTCACTCAAAGCTCTGATCCCTTCCCTTGAGCAACTTATAGACGGTTGATTGGAAAATTACTTTACATCAACTTAACACGACCCGATCTTTCTTATGCTATCCAACAACTAAGTCAATTCATCAATAGCCCTTCTCAGGTTCATTGGCATGCTGCTCTTCATGTGGTTCGATATCTCAAAGGTTGCCCCTCACTTGGCTTATTCTATTCTGCATCTCCTACTCTTTATCTCCAGGCATATTGTGATGTTGACTGGGGGCGTGTTTGGATACTCGACGCTCCTTATCTGGTTATTATGTCTTCCTAGGTTCTTGTTTGATCTCATGGAAGTACAAAAAGCAAACTACGGTATCACTTTCCATGGCAAAAGCTGAATACCGTAGTTTGAGCTATGTTGTTAGGGAACTCTTATGGATTTCATACATGCTTGATGTCTTCTCCGTTCTCTATCCTACTCCTATTGATGTTTATTGCGACAATCAAGCCGCAATCTAGATCACTAAACACCAGGTTTATCATGAGAGGACTAAGCATTTAGACCTCGATTGCCATTTCTCTCGTCTTCATTATCGTCAAGGGTTCATTGTCCCTCGTTTTGTTCTTACTGTGACTCAGATTGCGGACTTGTTCACGAAGACCTTTCCTGGTCCTCATTTTCGTGAGCTTCTTCCAAGCTGCATCTTGGGGACCTTCACCAAGTGCAGCTTGCGGGGGGTGATGAAATATGAGGTTTCCTGCATGATTTTTTGTTTCCTATATTCCCATGCATACTACAGTGGAATGCACCACACGTGATCATGAACGGATCTTCACTCATGCAGCATGAGACTAGCTGACGTGTCACCGTCTGCATGCATGGAGCCCTACTGTTCGGATCAACCACGGCTGCCATTGATAGAAGATTATAACTATTAATTATAGTCGTAGATTTCGAATGTGTAGTTACTATTGTATAAATATTTTGTGATTTCTTTCCCAGAACTGATTTTTGCAGAAATAGAAATAAAACTTTCCCTCTCAAAATATCTTCGAACTAGATGAGAATTTGATCATCTTTCACTAGGTTTAGTTGTTAAGCTCTCCATGTATATATCTCCCCTTCTCGGGAGCATTCCTTAATCAAGCAATATAAACGTATTCTCATAGTTTTTATATGTATCAACCTAAAAAAACTCCACCGAGTTCGATCCTGCCATGGCTACTGTCAACACATATTCCGCTACTTGCCCGGTTCTGATCTTAATTAACATCAATGCTCAAACTCCAATCAAACTAACCTCTTCGAACTACTGCGCTTGGCGCATGCAGTTTCACATGCACTGTATTGATTGGTGATGATCTCCTTGGCTTTATTGACGGCACCATACCATGCCCCTCGATTCCAACCACCGATCTCGTTCCTGATTCCGTCGCTGCTCGGTCCTATTGGATCCGCCAGTATCACCTAATCTTAAATGCTATTGTGGGCTCTTTGTCTTCAGAATTGGTTCCTCTTATTACTACTGTGAAAACATCGCAATCTGCATGGGAATGCCTCTTCAATACCTATACTAATTAAGTCATCTCGGGGGCGTATTATGCAACTTCGGTCTGCTTTTGATCGTCTCTCCAAAGGAACTCAGATAATCTCAGATTACATGCTCCAAGTAAAAACTTATAGTGACGAACTTTTACTTCTCAATTCCTCATTTGATGATGATGATCTCACGCTGAAAATTCTCAACGACTTGGGCGATGAATATCAAGGCATTGCTGATGTTATTAAAGCTTATGACAATTTAATTTCTTTCGAGGAGTTGCATGAGACTCACAGTTAACCCACTCTTCTTCCGCTACGCTGCTCCCTGCAACGGCAAATGTAATTGCTCGAACTTCGCCACCCAACAACACCTCTAGTTGGTCTTCTCGGCCAACTCAGCATCACTCTCATGAATTTAACAATCACCAATTTCGGTCTGCTCCATGCCCTTACAAGGGTTATTGTCAGCTATTTGGCACTAAAGGACACTCCGCCAAACGTTGCCTTCTTACCAAACCACTTCTCTTGTCGAAGCTCGCCACCAGGAGTCATGGGCATCCCAAGCTAATTTTATAGCATCACCTGCACATTCTTCCTCAGAATGGATCATCGACTCCGACGTTTCCCATCATATTACTCATGATCTAAACAACCTGCAACTCCATTCTGATTATCACCATGACGATGGCATTGAGATTGGTGATGGTAACAATTTAAACATCACCAACACTAGTTTGGGAACTCTTTATTCTCTCCATAATTCATTTTCTCTTTCTAATATGCTTTGTGTGTCTCCATTAAAAAAATCTTCTTTCCGTTTCTCAATTTTGCACATCAAATAATGTTTCCATTGAATTCTTACCCACTACCTTTGTTGTGAAGGATCTAAAAAATGGACCAGTTCTACTAACCGACACGGCACGGCTAAGACTTAGGTTTCGATCTTATAAGATCTTTGAAGTCTATTGAATTGTTTAATTGCTTTGAATTTAAAGTTAGAATTGATGAATTTGGGAAAACTATTGTTGTAATCAATTTTTTGTTATAATTATATTTTGTCATACCTAGACAATCGAAAAATAGAAAAGTATACTAAATGGTTGTCCTTTGGAAAACCAATTCGTCGAATCTATTATACTATGTTCAAAATTCAATTTTTTGAACAGACCCAAAGTTGTTTGAAAAATCAAAATTTCGATTCGTCAACAGATAGTTTGGAAATATATTTTTCGAACCAACTTTATAGCATTTGGCAAATAGTTTTTTGAACTAAATCAGAGCTAATGAAATTGTACTTGCATCTCTTTTAAAATATTTCGGCATGAATTTATCGAATGAGACCCACTGCGTCTGTGAGGAAACGATGTGTAGCAGAATGTTATGAGGCATCATGCATTTAAAGAGCTGAACAAGCAGAATGTTATGAGGCATCATGCATTTAAAGAGCTGAACATGAAGCGAGTCCCTCAGCTGCTATCCGAGATCATGAATATTTTGTATTGGATGTGTTGAATATTTTGGGTATATTTGTTATTCTTGGATTGGATGTGTTCAATATTGGATATTTTTGGATATTTTGAACCCCCTCTAGATATTCAATATTCAATGTTGGATAGTTTGTGTTCAATTTTGGATCGAAAAATAATTCTTTGAATGCTATTGTTTGGATTCGGAAATTAATTATTTAGATCTATATATATGGGTGTTTGAAAAACAGTTATTCGACCCCCACTGTTTGAGTTCGGAAAATGATTTTTCGAATTGATTTAAGAGGGGTTCAAAATTATATTTTCCGAATAAACTCAATTCCTGCTCTATACTTAAAAACCTCAATTCATTATATAAGTTACAAGTCAATAGTAATGAAAAACTCAATCCATGAAAACTACATCATAATATCAGTTACAAGTCAATACTAATGAAAAATAAATTCACGAAAAACTACAAGTCCTTAGATTCACATGCAATACACCAATCTATTTGTAACAACGGTTTCGCACCCCATTGATTAATTCTTCCCGAGAATCAAATAATTCAATTATGGTGAATACATCATGATAATCAAGAAGTAATTTATGATTCAATGGGCCAGCTACACTGCCCTCTGTAAATTCCTACAAAAATGTTGAAAATAGCATAAATCATTTACATTGCTCGTTAAACCTCACGAAAATTGAAAAAACTATTGTACAAACAGTAAGAAATCATTTACATTGCTCGTGTGTTCTTCATTTTTGAACTCCATGGTGATTTAGACACATAACATGTTATCCAAAGTTTGAGAAATAGAATTTTTTATTTTCTTGCTTTTGTAGTTAGTTTCCAGTTAGCTTCAAACTTTCAGTCATTGAATCATATTTTCCATTTTTTAAAATATTTATTATGTTATTTTAATTAGTGGTGTATAGAAAAATAATAGTGGTGTGTGAAAGTAAAAAAAAAATGGTGTTTTAGTAATATCAAAATTCATATTTTTGAATTATTTTTATTTTATGGTGCATTGAGAAAAACTAATAGTGCTAATAGAAACACCCTATATTAAATTCTAATTAGATCCCATGTTACTTGCACATTTTAACTGAAATAATAATAAATAAATAAATAACAATTAGATTGTCCAATATTGCATTTGGCATGAGTCTACTTTTATAGATAGTTAGTATTACTCCCATATGTTGTACGGACTTTAATATTTATAAAATAATATTTACATTTTTTGATGATTTTGAATGATTAAAGTTTGTGGGTTTCAAATATACTCAATATATGTCGATATATGTCACTACATAAGGATATCATATGGTGGGTTCTAGACCATCTTTTAACATTTGAAACTGATAAAAACTTGAGTACACCAGTTGTACCTAATGATACTTTTAACTGTTAAGAAGTAATAGCATTTTATTATTAGAAATGATAATTTTTTTCAATCTAAACGATGTAGTAATAATTAAAAAAATGTCATTCGCCAACCTTTTGTTTTTACCATTAATTTTCAGTAATATAAAATGTGATACTTTTTAGTATTAGTGATACTTTTCAGTATTATAAATGATGCATTATTACGTCTGATATAATGTTTTATATACATCCAATGTACATGACACCTTTAATATATCAACTAATTAAATTTTTTTAAAACATATAATTTTTTTTTCATGAGACCTTACTTGTTTGATGATTGATGAAGTTTATGATAATGAATTACATAACAAAAAATACAATAATTGTATTAAAAATCTTCAAATTTTCTTGGTGATCATGAGATTATATTGTTTATTAACCATTCAAACAATATAAATTTACAGTCACGTCATTAAAATTTACAAATACAAACTATTTATAGTTAAGAATTACAAAAATAAAACTTGTACCCCAATACAAAATAATGTCTTAATATTACTGTACAGTTAAACAACAGAAAGCTCGATCAATATATAAAATACATTTTATAGTCAACTATACATACGATAAAAATATGTAATCAATTAAATATAAAATAAATTGTTCTTAATTTCATTCTTAAAGTCAATTTTTTGTATTTACAGTACTATATTTTATAGTAAAGTAATTAATTACTATCACTATTTCATATAATTCCAAACTCACTATTTTAGTATATCAAACATATCCAATAAATCAAATTTATAAATATTGCCAAAAATCTGTTTTTATTTTGAAAATATAAACAATAATAATCATACATATCAATATAATTTATTTTGCAATATATGTACAAAGGTGTGTGGTTTGTTAGCATACCTTAAATTTAATATGATTTTTCAAAATTATAACCAATTACTAACAACATTATTTAAACTAACTAATAACATGATAGTACTTTTGAACGAATAATTATTCAACAAACCATATGAAAGAACATTGAAAAATGAAAGTAAAATTGGGGCAAATAAAAATAAATATATCATAAAACATGATTTAATTATATTTGGGCCAACACTAATTACATCTCAAGCCACACAAACATTATATCATGAAAAAATAGTGGGAGAAATAGAAAAACACGTACATTATAATAAGAATAAATAAAAACACACAAAGCAGAAACCCTAATTAAACTATATATGTACTGCTATATGCCGTACTTCTTCCATAGCTCGTCACATTATTATTCATAACAAATAATCCAATCTGTTGAAATCTATTCCTATATTTGCATGTTATTAACAAATTTCATTAAAAAAAATCTGAAAGAATCCACGTCGCGGTAGAATAGATAGAATGATGTTCAAAATGAGAAGACAAGGGGAGTAGATATACTCACTATATTTTTTTAAGAAACATTTAATTGTTTGATTTCCTTTTAGAATATGTCTATTTATAAAATAGGTGATCGACAGAAGAGTTATTTGTGATTAAAATTCTAATTTAAACTCTAATATGAATGATCAGTTTCTATTGATTACAATAATTAAATAAAATAAATTGTAAAACTGTAAGGTTTTTTTCGAAAAACAAAAATTAGAAAATAATATTAGAATTGAGTTATAATAAATGAGACATAATATTGAGAGTTGATTTTACAATAAAATTGAACAAAAAAAATTGCATTCGGAATAGTTCTAAGGCGCTACATTGAAAAGTCTATCAACTTCATTGACTAATAAACTTGACCGTCAATATTTTATAAATATTTGTTATATATTTTTACAAAGAAATGAGAAAACAAAAGAATGAGAAATCAAATGAGAAAAAGAAAGGAAGAGAAATGAAACGGAAAATAAAAAAGAAAGAGAAATGAAATGAGAAAAAAAAAAACAGAGAGAAATCAATTGAGATTAAAAAAAGAAAGAGAAATGGGGATAACATGGCTCGAATCTGGGCATTAAAAAAAGAAAGAGAAATGAAATGAGAAAAGAAAAAAAATGAGAGAGAGAGAGATAAGTTTAACATGACTCGAACCTGGGCCATCAACACCGAACACATACCGATTTTACAAAAGATAGAGAACCAATACGCCACAGAACAAATATTTCTTTAAATCTATTTTTTGGCTCTTATTTTTGGACAATTTTACCTTGCGATTTTACATTAATATATGTATAGATAGATGATGAGTTGATAAAGTCAATTATTGTCCAATCATATCTTATGTTTATTTTGTTTGACTTTTTTTTAGTACTATTTTGTTTGATATTAAAAGAATGGTAAATTAGATTTGGAGTGCTTATAGGGAGGATATACATCTCGTACACATAAGAGGTGGCAAAATGAGATTTATCCATTCTATCCTCAACTATCTATCCACTCAATTATATTCTGAATTCTTAAAGTAACTATATTATTGATCAAGACCGATTGGATGAAATGATTGAGTATTATCAATTCAAAACTCAAAAAAATATATAGATTATTTATCAATTCAAGACATACAAGATAAGAACTATTGATGCAGCAGAGATACGCAAAACTATTGTGAAATACCGAGATTCGACCGAACACGAGGAAATCATAAAGAAACACGAGAATTTAGAGAAATTATATTACTCTAAGTTTTATTTATCAAAATATATGCCCCTCTAATAAAGATAAAAACTCCTATTTATAACATAAAAGTTCAATCTAAACTAGGATAATAATCCTATTTAAACTAGGAAACATTAAAAGAAATTGAAAACAAAAAGGAAACGTAAAAAACTAAACTAATTTTAAATAATTAACTAAATAACTTTATCTCCATCATTCTCTCCCTCTTCAAAACGATTCGCCCTCGATTCGTCGTCAACTTCATCTCCAACTCCATTGTCCCCATGGAAAGAAACCAAATGCTTAACATTGAACACGTCCGAGGTGTGAACACCATCCGGAAGACGCAATTTGTAAGCATTGGGATTAATCTTTGCAAGAATCTGAAGAGGGCCAATTTTCCGAGAAGATAACTTATTATATTCGTGTGCAGGAAAGCGATCCTTTGTCAAAACAGCCCAAACCAAATCACCAATCTCCAAATGGACATCTCGCCATCGAGCATCAGCTGTTGTTTTATACGCAGCTACCGAAGACTCTAAGCGAGCACGAGTAGTGGCATGAAGTTGCTGAATATCATGGATGAGGTCCGTAGCACATCGCTCCTCAGGATGAGCAGAAAGAAAATGAAGCAAATCGACAGGACTTTGTGGAACACGACCATAGACCACCTGAAAGGGAGAAAGACCGGTGGAACGATTAAGAGCTGAATTATGGACAAACTCAGCTTGACATAACTTAGTATCCCATGAGTTAAGATTGTCCCCGATCAAGTATCGTAGCAAATTGCCCAACGAACGATTAACAACCTCCATTTGACCATCCGTCTGCAGATGATAGGCGCTACTAAACATCAACTCGGTACGAGCCAATCACCACAAAGACAGTCAGAAATGGCTTAAAATCGATTATTGTGATCTGAAACAATGGACAAAGGCAAACCATGTAATTGATATATATCGCGAAAAAATAAAGTAGCGACATGCAGAGCGTCTGTAGTACGTTTGCAAAGGATAAAAAATGAGTCATTTTAAAAAAACGATCGACCACCACAAAGATAGAATCATGGCCACGTTGAGTGCGAGGAAAACCCAACACAAAATCCATACTAAGGGCTGTCCAAGGAATCGACAGAATCGGTAACGGTAGATAGAGACCGATATCAGAAGCTGTTCCTTTTGATACTTGGGAAATTCTACAACGATCCATAAAACGGGCCACTTCTTTACGTGTTGTGGGCCAAAAGAAATGACGAAGCACTAACTCTGAAGTGCGATCACGCCCCACATGACCTTCTGAGTACAAATCCTTGATAATCTTAGGACGTAAACTGCAGTTAGGAATACATAGAGCGAGACCTTGAAAGAGAAAACCTTCATGAAGCTGAAATAGTGGATCAGAAGAAATAGACACCCAACGTAGAATTGGTCCGAAAAATGGGTCCAACTCGTAGAGGTCACGAAAACTATCAAACCCTTGGACATTAATACGCATCTCAGAAAGAAGACAAAGACGTCGACTTAATGCATCAACAACACGATTAGATATCTCAGATTGATGACGAACACTAAAATTGAATTGTTGAAAAAATGCAAACCACTTAGCATGTCGCGCGGACAGAGTTCCTTGAGTAGAAAGATGCTTGAGAGCTTCATGATCGGTAAACAAAAAGAACTCACGTTGGAAAAGATAATGCCGTCAATGACGTATAGCACGAACAATTGCAAAAAATTCCACATCATATGTGCTATAGCGAGAACGTGCCCCATATATTTTTTCACTAAAAAAGGCTACTGGTCATTCCCCTTGGCTAAGGATAGCACCGATGCCTACTTTCGAGGCATCACAATGTAATTTGAAAGGGTAGTTGAAATTGGGCAGGACCAATACTGGCGCAGATGTCAAGATCTTGCCATGCATTGCATCTATGATTGGTGCCATGATGGTACTAAAATGAGAAATAAAGAGGCGATAAAACGATGCTAACCATGGAAATTGCGAGCCTCTGTAAAGGTGGTGAGTGTTGGCCAATTGCGAATAACGACTATTTTTGCGTCATCAACGGCAATGCCGGCAGAAGAGAGTTTATATCCCAAGAAAAGAACGGTCTCGATGAAAAAGGAACACTTACTCGAAGAAGCATAAAATTGTTCTTCGCGCAAGATTGAAAGAACGGCTCGGAGATGTTCGACATGCTCTTCTGTTGTCATGCTATAAATGATGATGTCATCAAAATAGACGACAACACACTTGCCAATTAAAGGCCGTAACGTCTGGTTCATTACGCGCATAAAGGTGCTAGGTGCATTGGATAACCCAAAAGGTACCACCATCCATTCAAAAAGACCCTCATGTATTTTAAACGCAGTCTTCCACTCATCACCGGGGGGAATACGTATTTGTTGATAACCACTACGAAGATCCAATTTGCTGAAAATCATAGCACCACTAAGTTGATCCAATAGATCATCCAAACGAGGAATAGGGAAACTATAGCGAATTGTGATTTTGTTGATGGCCCTACTATCGACGCACATTCTCCAATTACCCGTTTTCTTTGGAATTAATAAGACTGGAACAGCACAAGGGCTTAGGCTCTCGCGTACAAGACCCTTTCGAAGAAGGTCTTCAACCTGACGATGAATTTCTTCATGCTCAGATGGACTCATTCGATAGTATGGTCGGTTGGGTAGGGCCGCACTTGGGATGAGATCGATTGGTGTTGGATATCGCGTAACGGGGGCAACCCAATTGGTAACTCCTTTGGAAAGACATCGGCAAATTCAGACAACAAATGAGCAACAGAAGATGGTGAAGAAGTGTCAACCCAGGACTTGAAAGATAAAAAAATATCAATTTAAAAACTAAAAATTCATCTATTCTTTTATTCTTTTTAATTTTTAATTATCTTTATATAAATTTTCAATGAAAATCCATTTATTAATTATCTATTAAATTTAACAAATAATTTATTAAAAATAATTTAAAAATAAAAAAGAATCAAAATATCTAATTATTGAATCGATAGATAAACGATGTTTTAACTTTTAAGTACTAATTAATAAACAATTATCAAAATTCGTTATCCATAGCAACCATTATATTGTTGTCCTCTGATTTTTCAATCATCACAATTCTTGTCGGGATAAGTGATGTTACGTTCGACTTGAATAATTTCCTATAACTCTAAAATAAAACCAAATTAAACACACATTAATTGTGGAATCATATGTGTACATACATATAGGATAGGAAATTGTCATAAACAAAGTTTGCATGCATCATCACCATGTCGTGATATCATGAGATTTACAACTGGTAATATTCACATGTAGAAAATAAATATTTTTTAGTAGAGGTCGTAGTATCATGAGATTTACAACTGGTAACATTCACATGCAGAAAATAAATATTTTTTAGAAGAGGTAAACCATACTTGGGAAATCAAGTGTAATAGACTCATATATACCTATTGGTGTTGGTGATCGGATTCGAATTTGAGATATTTGACATCAAGATAATACCACTCCACTATTAGGTCATCTCATGGTTGTTAGCATGGCGAGTTTGTTTAGCTACAGAAATGAACGGAATCACTTCCTATCCCCTTTTGGGAGTTTGTGCTATAGCCGGGTGAATGTCCATATTCCATTATAAACTCCATACTCCACCTATCCTAAATAGTGGGAGTTGGTCTCTATCTATATTGATAGTAGGATTTCGTTTACTCGAATTACTTACCTCATCTTTTTTTTTCTATTGTACACAATATAAAATTAACCCCCACCCCGCTCTAAGGATTCATTCATGGAGTTGTTACCCTCTTTGGACTTGTCCAAAAGTGTGTTAATTAGAAATTATTACACTGTAAATATTACTTTATAATTAATATCTTTTTATCCATAAAAAAAAAAAAAAAAGAATCAAGCTGCAGGAGCAAAACTGTAATCTACCACACTGTCCACGTACTATATGAAATAGAAAAATTAGTATACTTACAACATATTTTAGCGAAATAAAATACGAGAACATATATATAACAAAAATGTAATAGAAAAATATCATCAGTTTATGGCTCGAATTTTCTACTTGGACTCTTGGAAGGACGTGGCATGATATGTCGGACTAGAATTTCCTAATATCGTTACAATTTTGAACATGCTTTGATAATAGCTAGTGTCAAGCATATGAGAATTCTTGTTGCACTCCATGTGTTACACTCTATGTTATATTTGTAAATAAAGAGTTTTTTTTTGTGATTTAATTAAATTTTATGATTGCTTATTAGGGTTCACGCCACCCAACTAGGACTTATAATTATTTTTAATATTTGATTTTGAGTTTTCAATTAATAATTCGGTATTATGGTTGATTATTTCAAAATTAAATTTTATAATTTTTAAATTCATTTTTATGATAATTGTTGACTATGATTATTTATGTTATAATTAATTTTTATTTTATAATAAATATTATATATTAAAATCATAAATTTAATAGTGAAACACGAAAGGAGTGCAAATGTGCAATAGGAAATTTGAACCGAGTGTCGAGTGCTTCTACTAATATATATGGATATATTCTGGATCCAACCCATCGATCACATGGAATGTACTTTAATTATATAGTTATTTCGTCTATTAACTTTGTTGGAGCAGTTTATCAGTTTATCACATGACCCTATTACATTGGAGCAGTTAATCGCAGAACCCTATTACATTGTTGACGTTATGTGGGAACTAGAAATCATAAAACTCATTCAAAATTCCAAAATTACTAAGAGAATTGTTAAGAACCACAAGCGATCGAGAACAATCAGCAAGTTAAATAATCCTTTCGATTACACCCCATCTCCTTCACGGATGGCGCAAGAAGATCCGCAACTCCATGGTCGTGCTATCATTCATCAGATTGTTCAATCCTTCATCTCGGTTTCTGCATACATTATTGAAAAATAAAATATAAACTAGAAAAAAGAAAAGGCTGGTGAAAGTGGAATGCCGCAGAGTGACACAAATGTGTGTCCGGTAAGGTTGTAGAATTCGCTAGGCGCTAGTTGGGAGGCTGGATGGGGCCTAGTGCCTAGGTTGTCTAGGCGGGGCCTAGACGGAGTCTAGACGGTTTTCTATTTTTTATAATTTAATAATTTATTATTACATATTGATATTTATGTATTAATTTTTTCAATTACCCTACTTCCCACATCGACTATATAATGAAAATTAAGATGTAGGTGTTGGAATAATTTTTATGTGGACTAATGTATGTTAATTAAATGTGTATGGTTGTCTTAAAGTGATCCAATTAATGTGATCTAATAAGGTTATAATTATGGATTAAAGGGTATTAATATTTGTCATGGAATTTAATTGTGTAGATACCATTAATAGATTTGTAATTTGTTGAGGGACCGAATTGCAAATCCCAAATAACTTATTATTATAAGTTAGGGTTATGGTCCCCAAACGACGGCAGACAGAAAATAGAATATGTATTCCTTCTGCAGAATTCTCTACAGCGGCAGACAGAAAATAGAATATGTATTCCTTCTGCAGAATTCTCTACAGTAAACCTAAGGTGCCGATCGTTTGGAAGATCCATACCACATCAAGAATTCGAGATTCAAGAATTATGGATTCAGGTACGCTTTCGCTATAAGTTATATCTCGATTAATCATCATAGAGTTAATGATTTAGGGTATGAATTTGGATTATTGCATGGCCTACGTGGTTTAATGATTTAGAGTATGATTTAGGATATCTCGATTGTCATATTGCATGATATTTTATTACTTGGCTATTTGTTGGTTTTTCGTAAAAGCATGGCCTGGATTAATGCTTTAGTTATTACCAATTAATTCACGCCAATCCTCTTCATGTTTCAGTCAGGACCTATCATGTTTAAGTTTGATTACTTTTGTATGGACTATTTAATTGATTGCTTAATTATGGCTAGACAAAACAATTAATTTGTCAGAGATTCGGAATTCATGAGTTTGCTATTCAATATTTTGCACATGAATTATTAATTGGCTTATATGGTGTTCACGCAAATTGAGAAGCTTCCATGCAATATGGTTTCATTATTGTACTGTAATTCAATTGCCTTGATTTATGTGCATCAATATTGTGGATTGATTAGCCGTTGTCTGCTAATCGACGTATTTCTGATTCAGAAAGGCTAATTATTTTTGGGTTCATGATATAATTGTCTAACAGTAAATTTTAGTTATCTTAATTTATAATTAAGAGTCGGGTTTTATTAAGTTTAAAATTCCCCAATTACAGTTAATTAATCAATCGAATGTTTTGATTTTGTTATAGTTCATCTCATGTTCTTATTTGGTTTTATTAATATTCGAAGTGAATTAATGGAAGCAAGAAGTCGCTAAAGTGACCTCTCTTGTGAAAGTTTATTCATTGAGAATATTAAGACGGTTGTGTGAATGTATTTCATGTGGGTATTAATCGGCCTAAAGGAAGATTGATGCTTGGCCAGAAATACACAAACACATGTGGTGGTAAATACGTGACAATTATAAAGATATCCATGTGAACAATCTGTCGGCCCAAAGAAAGGCTATTGTTTGACAGGATTTATTGTCAGTGTTTGATCACTACAAAAAGGTAACTATTTGCAAGTTAATATTATTGTCTAAAGACTTGATATTGATGTTGCACCTGATACTTCGAGATGAACTAGCTTTTTTAATTTAATTGATTGATTATAAGGTTTAATGTGAGCATAATAGTTAATTTTATTTTTGTTCTCTGTTCAGCTATGATGTCTGCTACTTCTATTTCTGCTAACACCAACAACATTCCTATGCTCAACGGGTCAAACTTTAAGGATTGGAAAGAAAATATTCTGATCATTTTGGGCTGCATGAATCTAGATTATTCGCTAAGAGTTGACAAACCCGCTTCTCTGACGGATGAAAGTTCTGTAGATGAAAAGCGGAACTTTGAGAAGTGGGATCACTCGAATCGCGCTAGTCTCATGATCATTAAGCGCGGCATTCCAGAAGCCTTTCGAGGCACTGCCTCTGAGGAAATTACTACTGCCAGAGAGTACCTTGCAGAAATTGAAAAGCGTTTTGTGAAAAATGATAAGGCCGAGACAAGTACGCTTTTAGCTAACTTGATCTCACTGAAGTATAAGGGCAAGGGAAACATAAGGGAGTACATCATGCAGATGTCTCATATTGCTTCAAAATTAAGTGCACTAAAGCTTGAGGTGTCTGAGGACTTACTCGTGCATTTAGTGCTGATATCACTTCCTCCATAGTTTAGTCAGTTATAACTGTCAAAAGGAGAAATTGACTCTTAATGAGCTCATTTCATACTGTGTGCAAGAGGAAGAAAGGTTGAAGCAAGAAAGAACTGAGATTGCTCAGCTGGCTAGTACTTCCAGAGATAAGGGCAAAAGAACTAAGGAGGTTGAGAAAGCTGCTAAAGATAACGGTCCAGTACAAAAGAAACAGAAAATAGAAAATTCGGATGACTGTTTCTTTTGTCACAAACCTGGACACCAAAAGAAGGAATGTCCCAAATATCGTGCTTGGCGCATAAAGAAAGGTACATTTCTTACTCTGGTCTGTTCTGAAGTTAATTTAGCTTCAGTACCTAGTAACACTTGGTGGTTAGATTCTGGTGCTACCACTCATATAAGTGTTTCAATGCAGGGTTGCCTGAGCTGCCGAAAGCCAATTGATGGTGAAAGATACATCTATGTGGGAGATGGCAAGTCGGTGGAAGTGGAGGCAATAGGGCATTTTAGATTGTTATTAAGAACTGATTTCTTTTTGGATTTGAAAGACACTTTTATTGTACCGTCTTTTAGACGGAATTTGGTTTCTATTTCCTTATTGGACAAATATGGTTTTTCTTGTTCATTTGGGAATTGTCAGTTCAGTCTTTCTTTAAATTCCAATGTGGTTGGTACTGGTTCATTAAGTGCTTATGATAATCTTTATGTGCTCGATATTATTGTTTCCTATAATAAATCCTTGCATGTTGAATCTAGAGGTACTGAGCGAAAATTAAATAATGAAAATTCAGCAAATTTATGGCATAAGCGTTTGGGTCATATCTCAAAAACAGAATTGAGAGGCTTGTGTCAGATGGTATTTTAGATACACTTGATTTTTCGGATCTTGATGTTTGTGTTGAGTGTATTAAAGGAAAACAGACCAAAATAAAGAGATTAGGTGCCAACAGAACTACAGACGTCTTACAATTGATACATACGGATATTTGTGGTCCATTCCCTACAACTTCTCGGAATGGTCAACAATTTTTTGTATCATTTATTGACGATTACTCACGATATGGCTACCTATATCTAATTCATGAAAAATCTGAGGCACTGGACATGTTCAAAATTTTTAAGGCTGAAGTTGACAATCAACTCAACAAAAGAATTAAAATTGTTAGATCTGACCATGGTGGTGAGTATTACGGCAGATCTGATGGTTCAGGAAAACAACATCCAGGCCCTTTTGCTATTTTCCTAGAGGAATGTGGAATCGTTGATGCACTATTTATTATGCACTAAACTGCAACTAACATAGGACAATGCAATATAACAAGCGAATCGAGTATCGTCTCCACAGAGACTGAATATTTGATAATACTGAGTACTAAGCTAACAACTCTCTATTATTCAGGCTACCAATATATGAGTTTATTAAAACTAGGCACGAATTTAAATAAAATAAAAGAACAGAACTAGAACCAAATAAACACAAGTAAATAAACTAAGCAAATAATCAAACGCAAACAATTAATGAAATACTAATCCTAGAAAATGCAGCACACATGTATCCACTATGATTCAATTTAATCATAATCTTTCCCAATTTTAATCCGATTAAAGGTGAGGAATCAGAAATATATCTACCTATCTCCGCCAGGTCTCAAGGTAGAAGTAGATTAACAAACAACCTATTACTTTCGTCTCTAGGTTAATTTACTAACTCCTGATAGAACCACAGATTTAAATTCCCCTACAGATTCCTTAGAACGTGTATCAAATTATTCAATTAATCTCACTAATTAATTATCTCCGCCAGGACTCAAATTAACTAGCTAGCATGCATCAATTATGATCAGTAATTAAGCATGAAATCAAAAGCACTTGAACATTTGAACACAATAATCGAAAGGGAAAAATAACAAGATTAAATTAAATACATAGCTTCAATCATGCTTTGCAAACCCTAGAAGTAATATGCGTTTAGCCGCTCATGGCAAAATAGAAATCTAATAAAATATGCATTACAAAAGTCATGACAAAATTAAATTAAAAACATGAAACACTTATGCTGGATGTTTAAATCTTCAATCTCCGTCTTCCTCTGTCTTCACAGCACTTCTCTGCTTCAATATAGGGTGAAAAGTTCTCTAAAAATCGTCCAGAGCAGAGTCTTATAGAGTTGGGGAAATACGGAGTCCAAACAAGGAAAAACACCAATTTTTCGGAAACAGGCGGCACGGGCCGTGCTGTTGGCAGCACGGGCCGTGCCATTGGTACCGAGAGTCCGAAATTTGCTTGTTTAATGGCACGGGCCGTGCCGTTGGACAGCACGGTCCGTGCCAGCGCGCATCCTCCGACACGCTCCGCCGTTTTACTCCGTTCTCCCTCATTTTTCGTCCGATTGACCCGATTCAAGTTGCGTTGCGACCCTCTCTTGATCCTCTATATTTCTAGAAACTTTCCTCTTTGAATTGGATCTTGGATAAATCTCAAATTCAGCTCAAACTTGCACAAGAAACACCAAAACATCAAATAGCACACAGAAACTCAAAACTAGTATAAAAACTCAACAAACGCATGCATTACTCTACGAATATGAGCCATACAACTACTCAAATACATGTAAAAGCCATGTTTATCATTCCCCCAAACTTGAACCATTGTTCGTCCTCGAACAATGAGAAGAACATTAAGAAAATATAAACATGGAAGAGAACATGTAAACTTGATCATAAATGCTTCACGAACATGCTCAAAATAATTTTAATTGCATAAATTCAACATCCATCAACTCATCCAAATCTCAGCACAATTAATATCTATAAACAAAGCATGAACCTCACCAATATGTGTATCGCTCATCTCACAAGTGTATCAAATAACGCTCATCCAATCAAATGTAATACAAAAGTGTTACCCATAGGCTTGCCAATCGTCTAAAGCACTCATGCTCAATCATAGAAGAATAAAGATCAATGAGGTCTTTAATTTAGGATGTAATGTCGGGACATTGGTTATGTAATGACCCATTTTTTGAAATTTTCATTCCCCCAAACTTGAACCATTGTTCGTCCTCGAACAATGAGAAGAACATTAAGAAAATATAAACATGGAAGAGAACATGTAAACTTGATCATAAATGCTTCACGAACATGCTCAAAATAATTTTAATTGCATAAATTCAACATCCATCAACTCATCCAAATCTCAGCACAATTAATATCTATAAACAAAGCATGAACCTCACCAATATGTGTATCGCTCATCTCACAAGTGTATCAAATAACGCTCATCCAATCAAATGCAATACAAAAGTGTTACCCATAGGCTTGCCAATCGTCTAAAGCACTCATGCTCAATCATAGAAGAATAAAGATCAATGAGGTCTTTAATTTAGGATGTAATGTCGGGACATTGGTTATGTAATGACCCATTTTTCGAAATTTTCATTTTTAAATATAAACTTTTGATCTTGTCGTTACAAATAATTTAAAATTAGATATTTATATTTATAGTCGTGTCGCCAATATAGAAAATTTAAAATGTAATATCGAATAACTCATAATAGAATTAGATATTAAATAAGATATTTAAATCCATAATTCTTTAGGAATTATAATCGAACATAATTCAATAATTATTTTGAAATCTAGAAGAAGAAGAAGAAGAAGAAGAAGAAGAAGAATAATAATAATAATAATAATAATAATAATAATAATAATAATAATAATAATAATAATAATAATAATAATAATAATAATAATAATAATAATAATAATAATAATAATAATAATAATAATAATAATAATAATAATAATAAATCCTTATCCAAAAGAAGTTCTTCTCACATTAAATTTCCTTAGTATCATAATCGGCCAAATTAAGATAAAACCTCTGCAGTTTTCATTCCTTTCAACTCTTGCCAAAAATCATGGACTAGTGATGGAATTTAGAGATTTTCTCCATTTTCAATATTTATCTCTCGAGTGATTTAATCTTTTAAAAAGAAAACTAACTCCTTACATGACTCCTTGCGGATCTCAACTGCAAGACAACAATTTAAACTGAGGTCATTCTTTCTAAACACCGTGAGTTTCCATTCAACTAGTCTCGCTGAAATTGCATTCTCATTCCATAATATTTCGAATCATCTCACCTTTAAGAACCTCTCATAAATCAAACCTTCCTCAAAATTATGATTCTCGCTGGTATTTTGGGAGTTTTGCAAGAAGTTATATACAATTTATAGGGCCGTGTCGTCATCGATTTCTTAAGATCCATCGAAAAGCTACTCAATCTCTCGGAAGTTAACATTTTTTCGGTTCCGACACGTCACTAGTCGACCATAATCGTCCAACCTCTTCACTTTTGGGTGGTTAGTTACGTGTAAAAGAAAGAATCTAAAATAAAGTTATTCATACTAATAATGTTTAAGATGTGTAGCAGATTATAAATATTGTTCATATATGTAATTGTTCGTGAACTTAAAAGTATGTAATTTCTCTTGAATTTAAGAAGTCCAATTGAAATATGGTAAGCATTGTTGATTCATGAATCACGAATAAGAAATTATTTAGAGACATATTTTGTACATTAATTACTCTTCATTTTATATAAATAAATAATGGTAGTATATATATAGATATTTGAAAAGTGTATGTGCTGGTGTGCGTATGAGTTTATGGTATAAATATATAAATATTATGTGTGTTAATTGTAGTGTGATTGTTGCTATTTAGAAATATAGGTGTATATTGTGTGTGTGCGTGTAAACTATGGTATACTTTCATATCATTAGTATTGTATTGTTGATGGTTCAGAACATATGTATACATCTAAATAGGAGGTTAGTTCTAAATCGTGATACTATTAAAGTTTGATTTATAGAATTAGTTTATAATTTATTCTTTTGAGCTTAGCTTCCATATTAAGTTGAGTCTATTATTATTATTTAGGCATGACGTAGTGAGTCAGAGTTTGTTTCGTCAAGTTCATCAAGCTTCAAGTGCATCTGAGGTGGGGATTTTCTAACTGATGAACGTAATTTCTTATATTTTTGCTATATGTGACTCGTTGTGTTTGATGCTACTTGCAAATCATATATAAATGGAAATGTTATGTAGCCAGGGACTCGGTAAGGGGTCCGGGATCGGAAAGGGTCCTTGGGGTAAAAGCCCACAGTGCAAATATATTGAGATAATGTATAGCCAGGAACTCGGAGAGGGGTTCAGGACCGGCAAGGGTCCTTGGTTAGGCCACCGTGCTATATATTTGAAGTTTAATGTGCATTCATGTAAATATATTGAGATAATGTATAGCCAGGGACTCGGAGAGGGGTCCAGGACCGGTAAGGGTCCTTAGTTAGGCCACCGTGCTATACATTTGAAGTTAAATGTGCATTTATCATGATTGGGTATATATTGCTTTAATATAGGTTATTACGTGTCCCCACTGAGTACGTGTAAGCTCATCCCTTATTGTTTACACATTTCAGATTGAGGAGCTTGGTGATGGTGGGGATGAGATGGATGATGTGTAAATAAAAATATTTAAAAATTAAGTTATTAGACTTTCATTTTATTTCTAAACTCTATGTTTTTAATTATGTGGTTGTTGCATTATACCTTTTTAAAATGTTTTAAGTTTTTAAACTAATTCAAATCGCTTCCGCTCTATGTTATTTCAATTGATATGCTATTTCCTTCAAAAGAAATTTATTGATGAAATATTATATTTTTCAAGTAAAAGTTTATATTCATAATGAGAAAATTATTTATTTATCTTTTGTGTTAGTATTTTTATAAAATTAGTAGCATTCTAGGTTAATAAAAACTAGGGTGTTACAGGTTAAGGTTAGGAAAATTGGCTAAGTGACTCGAAAATTCAACACACTCACAACTCTTTTCAACTCCCTTACACTTCAAAACATTATTCTCTTATGCTCATCTCAACAATAAAAATACAAACAAGCCAACAAATAGCACACATATGCGTATGCTACCCTTCAATATTTGGCTTTTTTTTCCTCTTCCACACAATTTTTTTCTTATGTTTTATTTTTCAATTATTTTTCTTTTTTTTTTCACAAGCCTATGAGAATATTTTCTACCCCACTTTCAACATCTCCATTCTTTCTCCACAAAAATACTATTTTTCCACAATAAGATACCCTTATTCACCTTCCGAACCCCCTATCATCCAAGTTCATGAACAAAAGACAATTATGGCTCAAAATTGGCTAGCAAAGATCAATTTTTCCGGTTAGTGTTTAGGAATTGATGTGGCTATGAAAAGATGGCCTCAAATCACTTCTAAATTCTACACATAATTGAGATTATTCGAATAGAAACCATGGCAAGTTCTAGACACACCAAAGCATGCATGACAAACACTCATGAAAGAAATCAAACTGTGCATTGATATACAGTTAAGGCTCAAAAAGCTCACAGGACTATTCATGCTTCATTTACTTCAATTTCGAGTACATCAATTCAAACAAGTCAAGATCCATCAAATTCATGCAATATTTTTCAAAACAACGCTCCTTTTCATCATTAGCATTTCACGAGTTCACCAAAAACATAGCTTTCAACCACAAAAACACACAAAGACAAACAGACGCTAAGAAAAAAAAAATAAAAAACACGTGCCAAACATATCATATCCATCCTCCTCCCCCAAACTTATTCAACTGCAAAGAGAATAAGTTTGGAGGGAACCAAATAAAGATGTGTTTGGAATGAACTCACCACACACCAACATGGAGAAAAGGACCTCGAAACCCGGCATGGATGATCTCAGAATAGCTTTTGGGCTCCAAATGCCTTTCTACAAGTTAGCACACTAAAACAAGACACAAAACAAAAGCAAAGAAAGAAAATAAAGCAGATAAAAAAAATGATGGGTTACCTCCCATCCAATGCTTTATTTAACGTCTTTAGCTAGACGATACCTCAGCAGTTAACGAGGTCTAAAACAGCAGTCCAACCAATAGAATTGTCGCCCCTTTCGAGGACTGCTATTCACTGCCACTGTTGGCTTCTCTGGTGCCACTACAACGAGCATAGCTCCTTTCACATTCTTCTTTCGGAAGACCCGAAATTTAACTCTAATCTTCTTTGGAGCTAGAGTTGCAGAAAATCCTCCATCTTCTTGTACAATCATGCACATCTCAGATAACTGTGCTTTTGGAGCTGCAGAAACAAATATCTTTGGGGCCTTCATCACTGGCTTCTCTTCCAGCTTGTCAGTCAGATCATCCATGAAGCTATGGGCCAAACTCACATCATCACACTACGGGATATCCTTTAGTAGAGGATTTCGAACAATAACGCGTTCTCTATTAATCCCCAAAGTCATCGTGCCTCTCTTCATGTCCAACTCCGCTTCACAGGTTGCTAGAAATGGTCTCCCCAAGATTAGAGGCATCTTGGGGTCTTCGGGCATATCCAACACCACAAAATCAGTAGGGAACACCAAATTTGCAACTTTGACAAGCACATCTTTGATAACACCTCATGGCTTGGCATATGATCTATCGGCCATCTAGACTCTCATATCAATCTCTTTCAAAGCTCCCAATTGCAGCCTCTTGTACACAGTAAGAGGCATTAAGTTAATGCTAGCTCCAGAATCGCATAGCACTCTCTCAAAATAAGATCTCCCAATCTTCATAGGAATAGTGAAGCTACCCGGATCTGCCATCTTCAACGGTAGCTTCTTTTGCAGCCAATCACTGCACTCTTCCACCAGATGAACCATCTTGACAGCCTCCACCTTTTTCTTTCTCTCGACAACCTCTTTCAAAATTCTAACTCCACCAGGCAAACCTCGTAAAGTATCTAGAAGAGGGATATTGATGTGTACCTTCTTGAAGATGTCAAACAAATGATCAACAGCAGAATTTGGAGCAGGGGGAAGAGGCTCAGGTGACGCCACTTTTGGAGCTGCAGGAGGCGCCACTTTTGGTGCTGGTGAAAGAGCGGCGCCGGACACCACCTGAATGGCATTGTAGTGCACATTTGGATTGACCTCCGTGTGACTCGGGAACTGTCCCAGCCTGTGCTGTGTGGCAACTTGATTTGCCAATTGACTCACTTGGACTTCCAACATATTCACTTGCTTGGATAAGGCACTCACGGTTCCCTCTATTTGTGCAATCTTTGTGCAGATGGCCCCGATAAAACTGTTTTGATTAGCAATCAACTGTGCCACCGTATCTTCCAGTGATGGTTTCTTCAGCTCAGCGGGAGCTGCAGTAGGAGCAACAAAACCCGGAGGCGGCAAGGCATTGTTGGGATTCGAATATGAGAAGTTCGGGTGATTCCTATTGCTTGGATGATACGCCGGATTGTTAGTCTGGAATCTCTGCAGTCCGTTATTGTAAGTGTCGCCATTGTAGTTTCTCTGATTGACAAAGTTAACACTTTCCACCGTAGAAAGCTCTGAACCTTGTCGCTTCTCGAACACTTGTTTCTTCAGTCTTTCAACTTCAGCCCTCAAATCATCCACGCCAAACTCGGCCACTGCAGCTGCTGGCCTTGTCTCTCGCCTCTCTATCGGCCATTGATAACTGGTAGCCGCCATCTCTTCAATAATTCGCAGTGCTTCGGCTGCAGTGCGATTCACCAAACATCCTCCAGCTGAGGCGTCCGCCAATCTCTTTGTATTGATTGTCAAACCACTGTAGAAGTGTGTGACTTGTTGATCTATGCTAAATCCATATTGTGGACAAGACCGCAGAAGGTCTCTGTACCTCTCCCAGGCTTCATAAATGGACCCATCCCCCATCTGAGAGAAATGAGTAATATCTGCAATGATCTTCTGTGTCTTTGATGGAGGGAAATACTTGGCAAGGAACGCCTGACACATCTGGTCCCATGTAGTAATGGACGCCTTGTCCAAACTCTTGAACCACTCCTTGGCTCGGTCCCTTAGTGAGAAGACGAACATCCTCATGCGAATGATGTCGTCGCTGACACCATTCATCTTGATGGTGTCGTATATATCCAAAAATGCATCCAGATGAGCATTTAGATTTTCCGTAGCCCGTCCACCGAACTGCTGTGCAGCTACCATGTTGATCAGAGCAGGACGGAGCTCGAAATTATTTACGGCGATGCCGCCACCCCATCCGGTGCCTACATATCTGTCTGTTGGAGCTCGATACAGCTGATTTAGAGATGCTGCTTCCGGTTCGGGCTCCGTCTGTTGAGCAAGCCTCAGCTCTATCTCTCGCAGACGTCTAGCCAGTGCTTCCATGTTATTGTTCTCATTGTTGGTTGCCATCTCCTTCTCTTGCAATCTGCGCTCCTTGTTCCTCTGTCTATGAGCTCGATCAGAGGAATTAGGAACAGGGTCTACGTGTGGCTGTGTAGACCTTGTTTTCATACACTACCTGAAGTAATAAATCCTTGTCAATAATAATATCAGTATATAAATCAAAATCAGTCCCCCGCAACGGCGCCAAAAAGTTGATGCACTATTTATTATGCACTAAACTGCAACTAACACAGGACAATGCAATATAGCAAGTGAATCGAGTATCATATCCACAGGGACTGAATATTTGATAATATTGAGTACTAAGCTAACAACTCTCTATTATTCAGGCTACCAATATATGAGTTTACTAAAACTAGGCACGGATTTAAATAAAATAAAAGAACAGAACTAGAATCAAATAAACACAAGTAAATAAACTAAGCAAATAATCAAACTCAAACAATTAATGAAATACTAATCCTAGAGAATGCAGCATACATGTATCCACTATGATTCAATTTAATCCTAATCTTTCCCAATTTTAATCCGATTAAAGGTGAGGAATCAGAAATATATCTACCTATCTCCGCCAGGTCTCAAGGTAGAAGTAGATTAACAAACAACCTATTACTTTCGTCTCTAGGTTAATTTACTAACTCCCGATAGAACCACATATTTAAATTCTCCTACAGATTCCTTAGAATGTGTATCAAATTATTCAATTAATCTCACTAATTAATTATCTCCGTCAGGACTCAAATTAACTAGCTAGCATGCATCAATTATGATCAGTAATTAAGCATGAAATCAAAAGCACTTGAACATTTGAACACAATAATCGGAAGGGAAAAATAACAAGATTAAATTAAATACATAGCTTCAATCATGCTTTGCAAACCCTAGAAGTAATATGCGTTTAGCCGCTCATGGCAAAATAGAAATATAATAAAATATGCATTACAAAAGTCATGACAAAATTAAATTAAAAACATGAAACACTTATGTCGGATGTTTAAATCTTCAATCTCCGTCTTTCTCTGTCTTCACAGCACTTCTCTGCTTCAATATAGGGTGAACAGTTCTCTAAAAATCGTCCAGAGCAGAGCCTTATATAGTTGGGGAAATACGGAGTCCAAACAAGGAAAAACACCAATTTTCCGGAAACAGGCGGCACGGGTCGTGCCGTTGGCAGCACGGGCCATGCCGTTGGTACCGAGAGTCCGAATTTTGCTTGTTTAATGGCACGGGCCGTGCCATTGGACAGCACGGTCCGTGCCAGCGCGCATCCTCTGACACGCTCCGCCGTTTTGCTCCGTTCTCCCTCATTTTTCATCCGATTGACCCGATTCAAGTTGCGTTGCGACCCTCTCTTGATTCTCTATCTTTCTAGCAACTTTACTCCTTGAATTGGATCTTGGATAAATCTCAAATTCAGCTCAAACTTGCACAAGAAACACCAAAACATCAAATAGCACACACGGAAACTCAAAACTAGTATAAAAACTCAACAAACGCATCCATTACTCTACGAATATGAGCCATACAACTACTCAAATGCATGTAAAAGCCATGTTTATCAATCGTCCCACAGTACACTATGCCGGGAACACCTAGTATGAATGGTGTTTTTGAAAGACGAAACCGAACTCTAAAGGATATGGTTAGGAGTATGATTAGTCATTCATCCTTACCAATATCACTCTGGGGAGAAGCATTGAAAACTGCAGCTTATATTCTCAACAGAGTACCAACTAAAGCAGCTACGAAAACACCTTTTGAGCTTTGGACTAGACGAAAGCCCAGTTTAAAGTATTTTCATATTTGGGGATGTCCAGCTGAGGCTAGGCCTTATAGGCCAAATGAAAAGAAATTGGACTCCAAAACTGTTAGTAGCTATTTTATTGGTTACTCAGAGAGATCCAGGGGTTTCAAGTTTTATGATCCCACTAGAAAAATCATTTTTTAGACGGGAAATGTTGTGTTCTTTGAGGATGTTGAGTTTGGGGGGAGAAATAAAGTTAGAGATATTACTTTTGAGGAGGAGTCGATCTCGACTCCTACTTCTTCTTCTGATAATTTTCAGGCTTCTATTCCTGTTATTAGTCGAGAAGTAGATTTGGAACCTCAGCAAGATAATATTGAAAATCTTCCCACTCAAGATAATACAGCAATTCAAGAACAACCTCAACAACCTCAAGAACTAATGCCATTAAGAAGGTCCATGAGAGATAGGAGAAATGCTATTCCGAATGATTATGAAGTATATCTCCTAGAAGGTGAGGAAAATAGTGGAATGATGGAAAATGATCCCATCAATGTCCATCAAGCCATGAATGATCCAAACTCTCAAAAGTGGATTGATGCCATGAATGAGGAGTACAAGTCAATGCAAGATAATCAAGTTTGGGATCTTGTCCCATTACCTGCAGGTGCGAAACCTATTGGTTGTAAATGGATTTTTAAAATCAAAAGGGATTCGAAAGGTAATGTGGAAAGATATAAGACTCGTCTTGTAGCTAAAGGCTTTACTCAAAGAGAAGGTATTGATTTTAAAGAGACTTTCTCTCCGGTTTCTTCGAAAGACTCTTTTAGAATTATTATGGCGTTAGTTGCACATTTTGATCCTGAGTTGCATCAGATGGATGTAAAAACGGCGTTTCTCAATGGTGACATTGATGAGACAATCTATATGGTGCAACCAGAAAACTTTGTGTCCGGAGATCCAAAGTCTATGGTTTGCAAATTAAAGAAATCCATCTATGGGCTCAAGCAGGCTTCTCGTCAGTGGAACCACAAGTTTCATCAAGTAGTAGTCTCATTTGGTTTTGAGACTAATGTTGCTGATGATTGTGTGTATCACAAGTTCAGTAGGAGTAAGTGCATTTTTCTGGTTTTGTATGTGGATGACATTCTGCTTGCCACCAATGACTCTGTCATGCTGCACGATACCAAGAAATTTCTATCAAAGAATTTTGAGATGAAAGATCTTGGGGAAGCTTCTTTTGTATTAGGAATCCAGATACATCGAGATCGTTCTCGGGGTATTCTTGGATTATCACAAAAGACATATATTGAGAAAGTGCTGCAAAGATTTGGCATGCAGAACTGCAAACCATGTGATACCCCTATAGCTAAAGGAGACAAGTTCAGTCTCGATCAGTGTCCGAAAGGTGATCTGGAAATTAAGGAAATGCAGAAGATTCCTTATGCCTCGGCTGTTGGGAGTCTAATGTATGCTCAAGTATGCACAAGACCTGACATAACTTTTGTTGTTGGTATGTTAGGTGGATATTTAAGTAATCCCGGTATGGATCATTGGAAAGCAGCCAAACGGGTTATGAGATACTTACAGAGAACAAAGGATTACACGCTCACATACAGAAAATCAGATCATTTGGTATTCTGATTCTGATTTTGCTGGATGCCAAGATAGTAGGAGATCCACTTCGGGCTACATTTTCTTATTGGCTGGGGGTCCATTTCTTGGAGAAGTGCTAAGCAGATACTTATAGCATCTTCTACCATGGCAGCTGAATTTGTAGCATGTTTTGAGGCATCCAATCACAGAATATGGCTGCGAAATTTTGTCACTAGGCTGCGCATTTTTGAGAATGTAGAAAGACCACTAAAGTTGTATTGTGACAATAACTCAGCAGTGATGTATTCCAATAACAATAGGAGCTCTAATAAGTCAAAGCATATTGACATTAAGTTCCTGGTTGTGAAGGAGAGAGTACAGAGTGAACAGATTATTATAGAGCATATAGGGACAGACTCAATGATTGCGGATCCGCTTACTAAGGGATTAACACCCAAGGTCTTTCATGAGCATACTGCTCATATGGGTGTGGTTTTGTTTTAGTATGTGTTGGTTATGTGGGAGTCTGTACTGTTTTATAGCTCTATAATATGATTTGGACACATTTTGTGTTTTATGGATGAATCTGTACAGATATAAAGTATTCGGTTATTTGGTTTATTACACTCTGTTATTTTAATTATGTTTGATCTCACTATGGAATAAAGTGGACCAGTTGGAAATAGGCATGATAGATCACATAACATGTAATTTCCATGCTACACATCCATTATTGATCTATGTCATTTGGTTGTATCGGTATATGTGATTATTGATGAGTCTATTCACGCACAAAGTGATGACGACCTCTTTAGTCATATGCTTGTATAATCAATGAACGAGATTGTTTGGGATACCCTTATTGTGACAACATAGTTTGAGCTCATAAGGTATTACACATTTTTCGGTAACATAAATATATGTATATATAATGCATATATTCCATATATTTATCCGACAGTATACAATATATATAACAATATGTCATTTATATATAAAATTAAACTAAGATTAACTAAAAATAATGAATATGTAATTCATTATTCATATATATGATATATGAATTTAATTAATATAAAATATTATTAAATATAAATTATATAAGAAACTTACAAAATTCGAAAGATGTGTTTTGACGAGAAAATGAGTGGATTACTATTTTGAGGACCATTCCGCTTTTATATATATAAAGATAAAGATACGCACTTATTATCATAAGGAATATAATGGAATACAAATTAAATTGAACATGATTTAGTTTAGACGTTTTGTAAATTAAACATGCATATATATAAATTAAATTTGATGAATTCATAAGAACGTATTGTATATATTTAGGTTCACGTATCATTAATTTGAACGTTGCAATTAATACGGGATTCCAATTTACTAATATGGCATGCAGGAAATGAAACATCTGAATCCTGCATGCTAGCTAGCAGCTGTTATGAAAGAACAACACATACACATGTATATATGAGAATCCAACTGAATTAATTACAATCTTACTTAATTAGTGTGTGTGTGTGTATTCATCATATATTCATGCTAGCTAGTACACTAATTAAAAGACGAGTGGGATATATATGTATATATAATAGAAATAGAGGTAGTATGCATGTATAAAAAGTGAGAGATCATATTGATATCGAGAACCTAGCTAGCTAGAAGGCAGAAGTAATTAAAACAGTTATAATCCCTTGAATTCGAATTAAACTTATTTTCTCATCTTCTTCTTTTCTCCTACGTATTGCTGTGGAAATTAATCTTAAATAAAAAAAATATATGATAATGTAGAAAAATTAAATGTCTGGAATCTTTTTATCATGAGAATATGAGAGCTTGCTAGATGACGGTTAGCTTTATTTATGTTAATTAGATTTCAATGTTTCCAGATACCAGACTTTTTCCTGCCCATTTTAATTAATTAGTTCGACATTTTAGTGTCCGGATTCAATTAAAGTAGGTATTGCAATTTCTCTGCTTCAGAATATATATATATATATATATATATATAGATAGATAGATAGCATATATTTTTTCTTAACGACGGACTCATCTAAGCTACAACTAACTCTTGTCTACAATTCTAAATATGACTAAATTGCCCTTAAATATCTCTTAATTTTTTTATCTCTTCAAATTAAACAACACTATATCCTTCCTAATCTGATACTTATTTTTGTTTATAATAATACATCAAGCTTTCATTCACATGTAGTTTTACAAATACTTATTCATTTTCTAGAGATTATTATTATTATTATTATTATTATTATTATTATTATTATTATTATTATTATTATTATTATTATTATTATTATTATTATTAAATTACGTTGCCTATCTGGCGAGAATTACACAGTCGAATTAATGCGCCTCTTCTTATTAAATAAAACTTGCCAATTTACTGAACTGCGCTTTCCTTTTCCCATTATTTTATTATTTTTATTATTATATATCTATTTTCCCCTCTAAACCGAAAAACCGTATAACACTACAGATTTTCCAAAAAATTCGAAAACCGCAGATCTCTGTTTCTCCTTTTCTTTCTCAATCACCACTGCACTCTGCTTTAATTCAATCTCCGCCGCCGCTAAACTGGTCTGATTCCGCTGTATCATCAATTTTGGCGGCGGATAGATCGGCGATCCGCTCAGAGATGAGTAACGGCGACCTCCTCCAAATCGACCCACTCGAACTTCAATTCCCATGTAATTGAGAGTCTTCTCAGCCTGTTTTATTTGTGAATTTTGTTTTTTATGGCGTTCTACTTCTTTGTTCTATGATTGTTTCTAGAAGTTTCTATTACTGTTGGAAAATAGGGAAGATGTTAACTTGATTTTGTGATTTTAGATCTGTGTTTTGGATTTCTAATTTTACTTAGTATTTGTGGCCAATTATTTCCCTTTTCTTTTATTTTGTTTCATAAAAGTCGAGTTGAAGAAGCAGATCTCATGTTCCATGCAATTGACCAATAAATCAGATAACTACGTTGCATTCAAGGTAAAAAAAAAATTGTTTTTTCGTCATTCATATATCTGCTGAACAGAAAGATAAGGCCGTGGAAATGCCTGGTTCTTACCTTCATATATGATTGTGGTTTAAATATTCAGGTGAAGACCACAAATCCAAAGAAGTATTGTGTGAGGCCAAACACTGGAGTCGTTGTTCCTCACTCTACTTGTGATGTTATAGGTCTCTTTCTCTCTATTTTTATACGTACTTGTTTACATTTGTATCTCATATGTCAGCCCACTTGATTTCTTAATTAGTCAATTGTGGATTGGTTGGAAACTATTATTGAGAAATAAGATTTAATGGGTTTGACCATAAACTTAGTTACTGAATTCATAAGTTGTTTGGTCATTAAGTTACGATGCAAGCCCAAAAGGAGGCTCCCCCGGACATGCAATGCAGGGATAAATTTCTCCTCCAGAGTGTAGTTGTGAGCCCTGGATCCACTGCAAAGGATATTACTGCTGAAATGGTACACGAGTCTTCATTATTTGCTGTATTTTTAATTGAGATGTGAGAATTTAGTCAGAAATGGTATTTTTTTCACTTCTGCTCTGTTTTCCAGTTCAACAAAGACTCAGGGAATCAAGTTGATGAATGCAAGTTGAGAGTTTCCTATGTTCCACCCCCACAGCCACCTTCACCTGTGCGAGAGGGATCAGAAGAAGGCTCCTCTCCGAGGGCCTCGGTATCAGACAATGGGACCGTGAATCAGACTTCTGAATTCAACAATGTAAGTCTTGATTGATGGTCTCTACTGAAAAAATATATGCCTTTTACCAATTTTTTAGCAAGTCCATGATTATTCTGGTTCTTATGACTACAGATATCTAAAGGGTTATTTGAGCAACAGGAGAGCTCATTAGAGGTATTATCCAAAGTTACACCAATTAATAGTTAATACTCTTGTTTATTTTGTCCATATCTTCATTCTATTTCACATGATAATGGTGTGGCCGAGTTTTGTTTGTTCTTTGACGGGTTGTTGAAGATATAGTTGCAAGGTATAAATAATTAAATATATATCTTTCCTTCACAATTACAATTAAGGACCACGGGTATGGGGTTAATCGTAGAAAGTTGTCAAGTGTGATGAGTAAACCCTTAAGTGTTTTCATCATTTAATAGGATCCTACTCATAAGATTGAACTTGGAAAATGTAGAAACATGCAAATAGTTTGAATTCGTTCCCTGGCTTACTGTACTTTGATGTTATATCTGAACTTATAAGTAACTGGAATTGGTCCTTTTACGAATTTTACTTTATAATCACATGTGGGAAGAGTAATGTCCCCAGACAGGGTTAAATTGCTGGGTTCTTCAGACGAATGTAAAATCTTTTGTCCTCCAGACAGGGTTAAATTGCTGGGTTAAATTACTTTATATTATTCATTTATTTTCATAGGTTAAGGCTCTGATTACAAGGTTGACTGAGGAGAAACATTCTGCTATTCGGCAAAATCACAAGCTTCAGCATGAACTGGTAATCTATTGTTTTATATTTTTTTATCATTGATTTTTATAGATATTTTCTTCTTGAGTAATTGAATCAACGAACCAAAGCATCACATGTGCCCGCCCACCCACCCACACACACAAAAAAAAAAAAGTTTAAGAAATAAGAACTTAAAATCAAAAGAAAACAAAGAGAAGCTGAACGTGTGTTTGTTATATGTGTCATACCTTTTTTGAACAACATTTTGGGCAATATGGAATTATAGGAAACAGTAGAGATGTATTTGTCCTATAGTTTGTGCTTATTTCAACCCTATTTTTGCCCATTATTTTACCCATCTAGGTCTAGTGTAGCCTACGTAGAAATCGACATTTCCAATGTCTCAAGTCTCAACTTGTTCCGTAACTTTGATCATTGAATAACTTATGTGTGCAACTCTTGCATTGAGTGTCAGCATTCATATGCTGTAAAACAAGCACTGTTAGTTGACCAGTATCTTGTTAGATGCCATGCTATCATCTGATTTCAAATGTAGAAATAGCAAACAGCCATTATTGTTCTCACTCAGTCCCAGCTGAAGTAGCGGTCTCTTTATATAAGAAACTAGTCTGTTGAAGAATATTACAGAGTTTGTGCTCTTTGTACATGAAATTCGTCTTCGTGACAAGTCTCATACTGGAGATCTTGAGTAAAATATGTGGAGCCTCATTGATTTATGTCTTGAGTTTCAATTGTTTTAGTTATGGGCACAAAGGGAGGTGTTTTCTATTTGCAGTCAAAAGACTTGCATATGAAAGTGAAAGCTTTCATGTGACAGAGAGTTCGTGCATATATGAAAGTTCCCCGAGCTAGCAAATAGTTATCACTCACTCTGAGTTCTGTGATTCAATTATCAGTCTTCCTGTCCCCTCATCCACGGACACCCCCACCAACTTGTGAGGAAAGAAGAATTCTTTTGTCCAATTTGATTGAGATATATTTTTTTTCTTAGACCTTTGTTTTGGTTTAAATTGTACCTTGGTATTCCTATATTTGTCAAATAAAACTAGCGAGGTGAACTTGCTGTATTTATTTTGTACCCTTAGGATTGTAGTAACTGTTGGGATGCATTGGCTGTGCATATTTTGTTAAAAGTAGTTATGTCTCTCTTGTTAAGTGCAACTAAACTTCTACATATCAACTCGCACTCTGTTTTTCTTTTTGGTATTGAACTAAATTTGATGGCTTACATTTCCATTTGGGTGAGCTAGGGCAAAATGCTTGGTATGTGATGTTGAAACTGAACTTTGTAATTCATTTGCTTATGTTCCACAGGAGCTGTTGAGGCGGAAAAGCCGTGGTGGGGGCGTCCCACTCATGTATGTTATCATTGTTTGCTTGGTAGGCATCGTATTGGGGTATCTCTTGAAGAGAACATGATTGAAGGAAAGAATGTCCGTCCCCTTGCCAAGTTATATCACGCAGCTGCTTGCTTGTTCAAAAGATTTAGGATTTGAAGAGCTGCTTTATATTCAAATTAGCCTTCCGTTTGACTGTAGAGAACATGCCTAAATTGGTTTGGTGGTGCTTTTTTTTTTTTGGTAAATTGCATTTTTTTTGTCTGACTAATTGCTTAACTTCCTTTGATCGTGTAACTTAAGCATATATTTCTACAAAATCGTGTCTTTATTTTAACTTCCTATTGGGCAGTATTTTTATCTCTGAAGCTTTTGTAATTGTGATTTTTAGTTTTGTTTATTATTTCAGATCCATTTCTTAAACCCTGAAATAATGATGTTCAGGCTGCTTAAACATCGGTAATTGGGTTTTAGTCGAGGATTCATATTTTCTATCGTCTTAGTCAGCAGAATTTGGTTAATAACTGAAATCCGTTCTATTCTTTGTTTCTTTTTTTTTTTTTTTTTTTTTATCAGGTTTTAGAAATCAACTTTTCTTTGTTTTCTTTTTTCGCATTATTTTGCAACGCAACAAGACATGCATTAATCTTTTAAAGATTGATTTTAACCGCTTCTGTATTTGCTATGAATGATGACTTGATAAGTAAATATTATATTATATTATCATCATAAGATTTTAAGTTAATTCCCTAAAATCACGAGTTTGAAGTGATTAAATTATTAATTTAGTTGCTATTATAAGTCGCATAAATTTTCTAGATACTTAAATATGGTATTGTCCCTGCTATTTTGGTAAGAGTAAGAATAGCAGGCCAACTCGAGATGATGAAAACTTCCATGAAACTGGCTGGTAATTGGTAAAATTAGATTGGCGTTGTAATTGAATTTTTTTTACTTGTGCAGTAAAATAAAAATAAGTGATTTTTGACGTTGGTCGGTTTTGGTTTGTTTGAGAAACGAGAATTGAGATGAAGTTGTATCGGTCGCCCTTGTTTTTAATGCCCCCACCTAATTCGTTGAAAATCCCGAGGTGAAGTTTCACCAAAATCACCACCGCTAAATCTTAACAGGGCGGCGCCACCGCCCCCCACCCACGACCACCACCGACTATGCATCCTAGTTTCGCGTAGTCTCTCTTTCGTCCGCAACAATTGTCGTTTCTCAATGGCTCCGCAAATTATAGAATTCCATAGAATTGCTCTGGTCCCGCTCTCTGTCACCTCCCTATGCTCTTGCCGCTCTCAATCTGACTTTCGTCGTCTGCCAACCCTTCCAAAATTTTCCGCACAGTCAAATTTCCAGAAAATTAGGTTCAAGTTAGATGTAAATGGTAGTGGCGTGCGAACGGTTTTTAGAATCCCTAGGGGTGTTTTGGTGAATCAACGCCGGCGGGTGATATCAGGAGTGGCTTGGGCAGAGCAGCCGGAGCGAATTGACAATGGTGACATAGCTAACGAGGTAATCTATTATTAGCTTTGCTTGCAAACATGATGGGTCACTGTGTTTTTTCATTTGGCTACCACTTTAAAATATATTATATTTTAGGGATTAATTTGTTTGAAATTCTGAAATATGGATGGATAGAATTGGGGAAATCTAAAGAGAGGACGCTGTTAAGGAAAAGAAAATGATAAGATGAATTCCTATTTTGAAATTGAATATTTTTCTCATCACTACTTCAAGGATCACATGCCTCTGAAGGGCGGTTGATTAATTATGTTCTCCGAGTTTGTGTGCTTTATCATTCTTCACTGCGGAAAACTTTTTGACATGAGAAGACAATTGGAATGTGTCATAATTATACAAAAAACCTTATGGATGAGAGAGAGAGAGATGGTTGGAAAATATGTTGGAACTTTGAGAAGAGAAAATAGCTCGTGAAAGATGTAAACCATTGTACTTGATTCTTGTAATATCATTGCTGTTCTATCACAATGCTCTCAATATTGGGTCTGACCTGGAAGTTAGGAAAGTGCATTCCACATTTTGGTCATGCTTGTGAAGGTGGGTTGATTATATTCAGATGCAGACACCGGATTTTAATTTTGGACTGCAGAAATATTATTGAACATGCGCCAAGCCAAGTTAGTAAGTTTAAATAGAGCTCTACAATTGGACATCTAAACTTTAATATACCATCTACATTTAATATACTGCCTTTTTTATTTATTTATCAATGCACAGATTTACATACATATACGTACAAGCACATACATGCATGCAAATGTAATACCTATAAAACAACTTGAACTTAAGAGTGGGGGGCAGTGCTGCTCCCACTTGCCCTTCCTTGGATGAGTTGGATCCACCAGTGATTATACTGGGATATTGGTTGATATTTTCCTTCTTTTTCATTTTTTGTCCTTTTTTGGGTTTTGGTTAGCGTGGGATGGGGGGATGATGACTGGATATTTTATGCCATATATTTGATAAAAATCTCGTATTTGGTTTTTTATTCATTTTGTTGACAGGGTTTTACCTAAATGTAAGTTGAGTTGTCAATAATAGACTAAAAGTAGAAACCATTTTTGACTTGTGCCATCTAATTCTAGACTTATGAACGTTCTTTTTTCGAAAAAATTTAATTGCTGCAGTCAGTGCATCACGTGGAAGGAAATCAAGAAAGCAAGTCTTTTCAATATTTTAGTAAAGGGTATGCCATTTAACTATAGGAGTAAGATATGGAGAATATTTTTTTACTGGCCATAACCTGATAATGCATATGCATTTAGACTCACTTTTCACTCTTTAGATGTATGATCTCATTGGTACTGTTTGTATTATCTTAATGAGACCACTGATACGGATATGTTGTAGGAAGTTAAAAGAGGCAATCAATCATCTGGGGAGGGCGAATTAGATGCAGAACACCAAAAAAAATCAAGTCAGTTAAGGAAAAGGATTATATTTGGACTAGGTATTGGAGTTTTAGTTGGAGGAGTGGTATTGGCTGGAGAGTGGATTTTCACGGTGGCCCTTTCTGCAGCAGTATTTGCTGGTTCTAGGGAGTACTTTGAGCTGGTAAGAAGTCGTGGCATTGCTTCTGGAATGACTCCTCCTCCTCGATATGTTTCACGAGCCTGTTCTGTTATCTGTTCTCTTATGCCCCTACTCACACTGTAAGAGTTTTTTCGCTAACTTCAGTTATTCTGCTAAATTTATTTAGTTATGCGCATGGATCTTAGCTTTCAATTTCCTGTAAATGAAAACAAATCACTTTGTTTGATTATGTGGGGTTACTATTTGTTTTATGTGGGACTGGAAACATGACCTACAAAAAGGCTTTTGTCCTGCTCAAGTCACTACTGCTTCTGTCAAAAGCTAAGTATTTGATATTGCCGTTGTTTTCGAAGAAAGTTGTAACTTTATTTTGGAAGAGAAGTGTCCTTTTGAAATGATTTCAATGCCTACTTAAGGGCAAGAAATGTAATGACTGGAGTAGAAGAATTTAGTTTATAATACTCGGAAGATACATGAAGAATGATTAGGCATCCATCACGGATAATTGCATGTAAAAAATGTTTGCTTCTCAACTTTGCTAGTTGGTGAAGAATTGCAGTCTTTTTTCAATAGATTCATTTTATCGACCATTTTATAGATATTTATTTTTTATTTTTTTATAGATACTTCGGGAATATTGATGTATCTGTGACATCTGCGGCCTTCTTCGTTGCTATGGCCCTCCTTCTGCAGAGGGGAAATCCTCGTTTTGCTCAACTCAGTAGTACCATGTTTGGACTTTTCTATTGCGGCTACCTTCCTTGTTTCTGGGTTAAGCTACGGTGTCGTTTAGCAGCCCCTGCACTGAATACAGGTAAGGCAGTTTTCTATTTGGCTATCGATTGGAGAATCATAAAGGCATTCCATCATTTGATAATTGTCAATATATAGCTTTGGAGTAGGTACATGATTCATAATTTTTAGTCTTGTCCTGTACTCTATAGAATCTATACATGTTAGTTGGCTATATAATTTATTCTTATCCTAATCTTTAAGTTTTGTTCTTTATGATTTATGAATACTTTGCCTTATATATATATATATATATATATATAGTTTTCATATAGACACCTAGTAGGTGGAGCGAGTGAGATGTCTACGTGGTGCAGCAGTTGGTCAAGACTGGGCGACAGTACCCATAATGCTTAAGAGTCTGCATTTGTGTATATTTTTCTTTGTAGGCACTAAGCAAGTGGATTCTACAGTTCCTTGAAATATTGACCCCTAGGGGCAGGAGGGGCAAGACGTTCCTAGATTTAGGTGAGATTATCATATATGATGCTTCCTGAGATTTAACAGACACAACCTTGCCACCTTGGTTGTTATGCTGTAACCCATGTTCAGTCTTCTGGTCTCAGAACATATCTATATTGGGCAACCCTGGCTGAGTGTCAAAGTGCACCATCTGAAAGTCTGTTTTCTAGAATTATTTTAGGTAACCAATTTATGCAGCCAGATTGATATTTCTGGATTCTGGATATTGTGAGATCAGGGGGATTGAGTAGAGATTTTGGTACATACTCTTTAGAAAATGACTAGTGAAATCATAACTACCCATAACCCGCCTTGCACTTGAAAATACTTTCTCCTTTTTTTTTGGGGGGGGGGGGGGGGTCTCTGGCCTCATTGTAATTTTATTTTTCTGCACCTGATGTTATGCAGCAAAATATGATGATAATGCTATCGAAATTCTCTACAATATTTGTACTGAATCATTATAGTGGTTAGAACAATTATTTTGAACTATGTCCATGTTTGGCAGGATTTGCAGCATCTTGGCCTCTTCTTCTTGGTGGCCACACTATGTGGACAGTGGGTCTTGTAGCCACCTTGATCTCATTTAGTAGTATTATTGCAGCAGATACATTTGCTTTTATTGGTGGCAAGGTGCTCTTTTTTTTACTCCCAGGACTTAGTTTTTCTGCGCTATTCTTCCCCTACAAGTGAACGGACCAGTAAAAATATAAGTTTTTCTTGGCAAGACATATAAAGGTCTTTTTGAATTTCATGCAGGCTTTTGGTCGAACTCCACTTACTGCAGTTAGTCCGAAAAAGACATGGGAGGGAGCTCTTGTTGGGTTGGGTGGTTGTATAGGAACTTCTATTTTATTGGCCAAGGTCTTGTGCTGGCCTACATCTACCCTGAGGTGCTTAGTTTATTTTCATGTTTTAACACTCGAGTCCAGCATTTTTGTCCATATTCCTCCATTCTTTTTATTTTGGGCTCCCGCTCCATTGCATGATCCGGCAGATTTATGATGTAAAAAATGAATGAATATACCATCACTGGAAATTTCTTTTTACATAAACTGATCTGTTCATTTAATTTCAGTGCTGTAGCTTTTGGGTTTCTGAACTTCTTTGGATCTCTTTTTGGTGATCTTACCGAGTCCATGATCAAGAGAGATGCAGGTGTCAAGGATTCAGGATCTCTCATACCGGGACATGGTAAGGCCCAGATTTTTTTATTTTATTTTTTTCAGATTTTGATTGTCTGGTTAGCCCAACTTCAGTTATGTAGCCAGTTAACTGTGTTCTCTTTGGGATGCCTTAGTTACCTTTTGTATTTGATGATCAACCAAATTCAGTTTGAGATGTTATTAGAATAATAGAAATCCCGTTGTTTAAGTTCCATTATTACTGTGAGCAGGTGGAATACTGGATAGGGTGGACAGCTACATATTCACAGGAGCACTGGCTTACTCTTTCGTGAAAACATTTCTACCACTCTACGGAGTTTGATGAATTACATGCTCCGTGCAAGTTGGATGACCGTTCCTTTTCCATTTTGAGAATCAATTTCAAATACGCCAGGTGCTTCCAGACTTTCATTATGCATTTATAATTTTCTTCCAATCACGTGGATCATTAGGGGGCTCTGTGTATGCCCCAAATCTGCAAATCGGCCTACGGAGAGCTTTGCTTGTAAAAATTGTCACCATCATTTAGTCTATTCCGTTTGTAGTTTTGAATAAGGCATTAAATTGCTGAAAATAAAAACTTTACGATGTTTGTGATCCTCCTTCTTTGCCTGTCGATCAAGAGAAACTTAGCAATATATAATTGAGTCAGGGGCCAACTCTATGTTTCTGCAAAATAGAATGAGGCCTGAGCTATAGTTTGGCACAAATAATTTTCACTCTCAAATATTAAATTATTTATTACTTGTTATCTACTGCACTTGATGATGATGTTCATATATGGCCCAAATACATGTCAACCTAAGCCTATCTAGAGATGAAAAAAAGGTTGGTATAAGTGGCCGAAACTGATGTCTGAAAACCTTTCCACTACAATTAGCACCACAAATCATAATGGGTTCTCAACTCATTGTGCAAGATGAGACATTTGTCAACTATATAAACAAACAAATATATATATATATATATATATATATATATATAGTGAATGAAAAGATGATCTCAAACAAAGTGAGAAATAAACCAAATATTTTTCTCAAAACAACCAGCAGACATGGCAGCTCCCAAACAAAGGGTTTTGCCAAAAATGCTTCTACTTTCACGTGGATTTGTCTCTTCAACCACTCCTTAACACATTTGCACTGTCTCCAACTTTAACTTATCAATCTTTTAGCCATAAATTGTTCCCTTTTTTTATTTAATTTTATCTATTGAACAGATCATTTTTCAAAATTAAGTGCTCAAGATTGTCATTTAAACTTTTGATGATGACTGTATATATATTTACATTACGTTAGTTATATGTAAAAACAAAGCATGTAGATTAAGTGATAGAAAAGGGAAAAGCGTTATATTTCCTTTGACTTTGTGATTTCAACTAGTAAGTAGATATTTTGTCAGACAAGTTGGATGAAAAAATGTCTTCCAACATATATATTTTCTCCTCTATTTTTTTGGCTGCAAAATTTGCCAATTTATGGGCCTACAAATAACCAAGACCTATCCTTCCTAAGTGGAGAATCCACTTTTCAAGACGAAAATGTCTAGTTTAAAAGGAAAAGAATAAATCCCACTATTTGATGTGTTTCCATGTATACGAGAGTTTCAAGTACTCAATAGGGAGATAGAAATATAAGCAAAGACAAGCACTATAATGTGTTGTCACACAATGCGTAATAATTTGGGTTTGACCTTGATGACTGTGATCGAGATGATTTACATACTTATGTATTCATGCATGAAAAGTCATCGCAAAATCAAGATGATTAAGAGAGAGAAAAGTTGTTCAAGATAGAGAAAAAAAAAAAAGCAAGAGCACCATGCAAATGGAAGGCAAATCCTATCTAGCTCGTCCATGCAAATTAAGAAGCTAGCTGTGGGAAAATATATATATATATATATATATATATATATATATATATATATAAAAGAAGAGTGTAATAGAGTCTTGAGATAGAAGAGATAAAGACCCATGATGGAAATGTTGTATAGTTATCAAGGGCCCTACCACAAGTTGCTTTTGGACAAACATGAGTGCTTACTTTTGGGTTTTGGTATATAACCAAACAAAAATATTTGTGTGGGAAGGAAAGAATGCGTTGTGTTAAAGCAGACTATGAAAAAAAAAGGGAAGGGCAAACTAAGGATTGAAGAGTAGAAACAATGGAGAAGACTTAAAGAGGAGTCGGAGGAGATGTGGTGTCCCAAGCATCTATGAAATTGCTTTGAGAGAGAGAGAGAGAGAGAGAGATAAGCTTTGCTTGATGACAACCTTAACTTTTTCATGGCACACGCACACTCCTATGTAACTTTCACATACATATACATATATTATATTACACATACATTATAGTTATACGTACATACATCATATCATTTATCCTTTTTCACTTTACCTTTTCCCTTACTTTTCTTTCCTTTTTCCCCTTTGCCTCGGATGCTCTTGGGCTCAATCTTGTTTTATTTTACTTTTATAGAGTAGTTTTGAATGATCTTGTTTTATATCTTGACACCGTTATTCTTTTTATTAACTAAATTTTATTCTTCGAGAAGATATATATATAGAGAGAGAAATAGAGAATAATAATGAGTTAGTTCGGAATTTTGTCTTGATTTTATCGTGTATGAAAATATATAGTTAGTGTGTGCGTGCGCGCACATAATTAAGGTCCATATATAAATTAAATAAAACATTAGATGCATGTGAAACTATTTTGTAATATAAATTAATCAAAATTGCTTCGAACGAACGTGCCCAAGAAATCGATGGTGAAACATTAATGACGTTTCATCAAATTTGAATTGACAAACTGTATATATTCAGACTAATTTTATCATCGAACATATATAGCTTGCTATGACGGAATAAATGAAAATTGCATTTCATTTTCTCTTCTATTGATCGAATTGAAGAGAATTTTGATAGCATAAACGTGGGGATTTGTAATTTGAATATATAAAGTAGCATATGATTGAAAACCGAATTGACTAGTCATCTTTTGCTTCAGCTGGCTGAGAATATCGATCGGCATAATAAACTGTATAATGCTAGCTAGAAGATAATCAAATTAATTAGCTGAACATAATAAATATTGATTAGCAACACAGTCACCGTCTCAATTATATAGTCCACTTTATCCCCGTACGTAGATTAAAAATATTTATGAAAACAATATATTAAAGCTTAACTTCTAATGTTACCCTTATTTAAAATTCACGACTTTAAAAAATTGAAGTGGTTGATTTTTAATTTTCAAGACCTAACAAGGGTATATTTTTATATTACTATGAAAATTAATACTATTTATAGACTTATATATAGTTATGAGACTATATATATATAATTGGGATATCTTAAAATAGTAATATTGACTATATAAATGGGACAGAGGGAGTGTAACAAATTACGCTCCATATTAGCATTACTTTTATGTGCAAAATAATATCTTTGAAATCCATCGAAGGGATTAAATTGAATATTTATTTGAATTATATGTCATATTCCACAACTCGTTCACTTTAGCAAACACACAATTTTAAAGCTGAAATTTGGATAATAGGGTTTTGATTAGTGACCACATCAAGCAAATATATATGGTCCTGTGAAAGCAGAGTACTGTAGTAATAAATAAATACACACACACACACACACACACACATATATATATATATATATATATATATATATATATATCCATTTTTGCATGATCGAACGACACAAAAGCTGGTGAAAAAACGTAATGAATTATGTGATGATGTCTGAATGTTGTTTCCTCAAATAAAAAAGCCCAAATCCCTCACTCCTAGGAGAGGCTTCTGAGTGACAAAAGTGCCCACTTCAAATTCCTTAATCAAAAGTTGCATATCATTATACTTTTCATCAAATTAAAGGGTTTTTTTTTTCTTTTCTTTTTTTCCTGTAGAACCTGCAAGAAAAAAGTGTTCTGCTTTTTTATGGACATAAATTATGGTTATATTTTGTGACTTTTGTTTGTTTATTTTCCTCTCACTTTAGAATCTGCTTTCAGAATTTATTTCTTGTGGCGACCAAAGGCATCAAGATCGGTTGGTCCATGCATGGACGATTTTTTTTTTTTTAATTTTTTCTCCAAACAATTTCTTATAATTTGCAAAAATTGCTAACTCATATCGTCTCGTTTTGAACATTAAATAATTTGTTGCCAATTAATCCAGAAAGTAGCTAGTGTTTAATGCATGCATATATATGCATATAGTCACAATTAACTTTTTGTTGCAATCAGGCCGAGTTAAGAACAAAATGTTGGTTGTTAGGTTTTGGGCGGATCTTCTTGTTTTTCTTCATTCTATAAATACAACAATTTGTGTCGATCTAGCCGTTTGAGGGATCAAGATCCATCAAACGATGTTCATAATATATATCCGGATCCAAACACATCCGGTTATATATTTATAATTTGTTGGTGTTCAGTTGTTTTTGAATCTAGGTAGCATGACTACCATCCGACATCTTATATAGTTAGATAAAGTAGCTAGAAAATTGTACCTTCTAATTTTAATATATTGGAAATTGATATTATTGATTATCCTGAAAATAGATTGGTTCAAAATGATGGAGATAAAAAAACTAAATAGTAATAATTAATTTGTCTTGAAAATTAAGTCTTGAAAATTAAGTCCCTAATGTGGGCCTAATGGGTCTCGATCGGGAGTCTAAAAACGCCTTAATGGCCTAAAGGGCCACACAGCTTTATTTGGATTTCCATATGTATGAGTCTATATATATATATATATATATATATATATATATATATATATATATACACACATTTGTACAGATATGGTAGAGGGGCGCATTCAGAAGATATATTTCTGTAGATTAGATCCGTCCAACTCACGGCGACCTGGTTGAATTGGGACAAAATATTTTCTTTGTGCGTCGGTAAAAAAACATGCTTTTGAGGAGAGAGATACTATTTCACCAAAATAATCAAAAAAGGAAAGTGTTCAATTGAAAAGCCCCAATTCGAATTACTTTTCTATAAAGAAATATCCTATTGGAGGGTATTTATGCTCGTCGTGTCCTTTATATGGATTTCAGAGGCCGGGGGGCTAGCTACTTGTACTAAAAAACAAGTAAGCGTAATTCCCGCTAAACAATAAATCAAACCCATGTTTGAATTGAGATATTGATGCAAGTTCTTCCCTTCTGAATGCTCCCTCTACCATATCTGTACAAATGTGTATATATATATATATATATATATATATATATATATATATATATATAGACTCATACATATGGAAATCCAAATAAAGCTGTGTGGCCCTTTAGGCCATTAAGGCGTTTTTAGACTCCCGATCGAGACCCATTAGGCCCACATTAGGGACTTAATTTTCAAGACTTAATTTTCAAGACAAATTAATTATTACTATTTAGTTTTTTTATCTCCATCATTTTGAACCAATCTATTTTCAGGATAATCAATAATATCAATTTCCAATATATATATATATATATATATATATATATAGGGGGTGGTTATAATGCAAATCAACCATAGTGTAAGAATTATGAACCTATCTTACACCATACAACCAATAAAGATCTATGGCTAAGATTTCCTTAAAAGGGGTGGTGGCAATTCTGTAATATTTGAAAAAAAATACGTGCGGGGTATTAACGTAATTTGGTAATTCTTATAAAAATCGTGCAGGATATTTGATAAAATATCGTCATGCTAACGAAGTATTATCATCATGCTAACGAAGTGTTATCGTTATGCTAATGAAAGTCTCATATTGTGTGTGTGGGGGTGTGGATGGGTGGGGGGTTATAATGTAAACTAATTCTAATGTGAGAACTATGAACCCATTTTACACCATACAGTCAACAAAAATCTAATGCCTGGATTTGCTTAAAATGGAAGGTGATAGTTCTATAATATTTGATAATTCTTCTATGCGGGGGTATTAATATAATTCTATAATGTTTATAAAAAGTCATTGAGTAGTTGATAACAGTATCGTACTGTTAGCGAAGAATTAATGTCATGTCAACAAAGCATTATCGTTATGCTAATGAAAGTTTTCTCATATTGCTAATGAAAAATTAAATTCTAAAAAGTAATTATAAATCCTATTAGATGGAATAAACCGTAATTCAGATGTAATAAGCTCCAATGATCTAAAAAAATTGAATTAAATTCTAAAAAATAATTATATACCATAATTGGATGGAATAAATCATAATGGCAATATAAATATACATCGTTAGCATCATGATATTATTTTATCAGCATTACGGAGAAACTATGATATCATATGACAATGCTTCGTTAGCATAAGATATAAATCATAATTAGATGAAGTAAACCCTAATTAATATATATTAAATTGATGAAATAAGAAAAATATAATAATAAATTAGTAACTATAAAATAAAAATTAAATAAAAAAATAATTATAAACCATAATTAAACTGTAATAATAATAATAATAATAATAATAATAATAATATAAGTACGTGTACTACATTAACATTATGATAATGATTCGTTAGCATAGTAAATACAGTGTCTAAATATATAACTAATGCTTCGTTACCATACGTCAGCATAATGGTGATGTACCATTATTAAAAACTAACGAAATCATTTTTTTATTGGATACGTGTAAATATATATTTTTTGTATTTTTCGCCCATATTTATTTGCACAAACATATCCATAACTGATTTTGAATTAAAGAGCATGAAAAAAGCTTTAATTTAGTATATTATTTCCGTTAATCCAATTAGAAACGAGCAAGTTATGATCGTTTAAATTTTTTAAGATTTTGTTTAAAAAGTGATGATATCATCATTTTTATAAGGGTTGGACGACTATACCCCGTCTACTTCTTTCTGTATTGACTTTGACATTAAATCTCACTCATTGGATCAACTAGATGGATGGTATAAGATGGATTTCTAGTTCTCATGCTAGGAAAATGTGTATTTTTAATTCATTTCCTACACACACACACACACACATACACACACACATATAGGGTTGGGTTCCAGAAGGAACCATACCTCATGTGAGAACCGAGAACCAATCTCAGTCACAGATTGCTTTGATTTGGATGGCCAAGATCTGTTCCAAAATTAAAAAAACGGTGACATTATTGTAATATTTATGAAGTTCGCTGCCCCTGAAACTTACAGAGGCTAAAATTGGAAATTTGACATTATGTGTAATTTCAAACGTTTGTAGACAAAAATCTTTCTTCCCACCATAATTGCTCGAGTTCCTCACGAGAAACCAGACAAAAAAATATAAAAAAACCAGCAAAATCATCGAATTAAACCGTTCAAATCATCGCAAAAGCACGAAGAACATTAAATTTCCGATCAAAAATCATGAATCCTCAAGGTAATATATCGTTCTGTTTTATTTTTTCAAATTCTGTTGGATATTACTTTGAGTTTATAAAAATACATTTGGCACTATATTATGATGATTTAGTAATTTCTTTCGTGTTTTTTTAGCATAACAATACTTCCTCCGGAGACATACAAAACATAACCTTTACCAAAAATCTGTTCTTTTTATTGCATGATAATTTATCCGTTTCATTTTGTTCTGTTAATGACGGAAAACTCGTATAAACATGCTAAACCTAACAATGTTTGCAACATATATGGGATTTACGTGTATATTTTTCAATTTAGGGTTTTAGCAATCTCATTCCTTATTTTAGCACTGTCGTGACTAATTTTAGCACTAGCATGACCCATTTTTAGCATTACAATTTTTTAGCATTTACAACAAAAAAATGTCATCGGCATTGTCAACAACACTATGAATATAGTTTTAGCAGTGTCATTCATATTTTACCATTCAGATTACGTTTTTTTTATCATTTTATTGATTTAGGAGTTTCATATTTTAGCACTCTCGTGATTTATTTTAGCATGACACTTGTTTCAGCATTATCATGAAAAAAAAATTGTCATCGGCATTTCAAAAACCCCCCTTCAACAAAACATTGTTACATGTTTAATTTTAGCATTCAGATTATCTTTTTTTAGCATTGTTATTGATTTAGGAGTTTCATTTTTTGTTTCTTTTTTGTAAACCTAACACATTTGTCTATCTTTGATTTATCTGAATATTTTCTTGCTTTTAGCACTCTAGTTTAGAGTTTTACAACTGTCATCTCATATTTTAGCATTCAGATTATGTTCTTTAGCATTCTAATTGATTTAGGAGTTTCATATTTTGTTTCTTTTTTGTAAACATAAAACTTTTGTCCATCTGTGATTCAACTGCACATTTTCTTGGTTTTAGCACTCTAGTTTATAGTTTTAGCACTGTCATCTCATATTTTAGCATTCAGATCATGTTCTTTAACATTGTAATTGATTTAGGAGTTTCATATTTTGTTTCTTTTTTGTAAACATAAAAATTTTGTCCATCTGTGATTCAACTGCATATTTTCTTGGTTTTAGCACTCTATTTTAGAATTTTAGCACTGTCATGTAATATTTTAGCATTCAGATCATGTTCTTTAGCATTGTAATTGATTTAGGAGTTTCATATTTTGTTTCTTTTTTGTAAACATAAAAATTTTGTCCATCTATGATTCAACTGCACATTTTCTTGGTTTTAGCACTCTATTTTAGAATTTTAGCACTGTCATCTCATATTTTAGCATTCAGATCATGTTCTTTAGCATTGTAATTGATTTAGGAGTTTCATATTTTGTTTCTTTTTTATAAATATAAAACTCTTCTCCATCTGTGATTCAACTGCACATTTTCTTGGTTTTAGCACTCTATTTTAGAATTTTAGCACTGTCATCTCATATTTTAGCATTCAGATCATGTTCTTTAACATTGTAATTGATTTAGGAGTTTCATATTTTGTTTCTTTTTTGTAAACATAAAAATTTTGTCCATCTGTGATTCAACTGCACATTTTCTTAGTTTTTAGCACTCTAGTTTAGAGTTTTAGCACTGTCATCTAATATTTTAGCATTCAGATCATGTTCTTTAGCATTGTAATTGATTTAGGAGTTTCATATTTTGTTTCTTTTTTGTAAACATAAAACTTTTATCCATCTGTGATTCAACTGCACTTTTTCTTGGTTTTTAGCACTCTAGTTTAGAGTTTTAGCACTGTCATCTCATATTTTAGCATTCAAGTTATGTTCTTTAGCATTGTTATTTTTGTCTACTTAACAGTATTATATAAAAAAATTACAGGTGCTAAAAGGACTGGAGAAGGTGAAACTAGCACACACAAAAGAGCGAAAAACTGCCCCGACTATTGAATATAATAGACTCAATGATAAATATAATAGATATCGATTATTAGAAGCGACAACATCGCCATCAACTCTATCAGAGGCTGGAATGAAAATGAACAAAGCACAACGGGAAGCGGTGAGATAACTGGGATTTGGCAGCATTCTTTACTTGGATATATATCATTTCCCAAAGAGGATGAACTACTGGCTGCTCGAAAACTTCGACCCAGTATCAAGAGAACTTCAATTGCAACACGGGAGAAGATTAAGGATTGAAGCCTTGATCTTTGATTTTCCTAGAGGAGCACAAAAGATACAAAAGAGTGTTAGAGGCCATATATGCTAGGTCATGCCGAAGGATGAGTTGTTCAGTAGCATACTCTCGGATACAATAGCAGGGGAATGGTTCAAGACAAACTTCATGATTTTGGTGATTACTTCCATGATTGAGAACTCTGAAGATGGACATATTTACAAAAACTTGATGGACTGCCTGGACGAGATTGACAACGTTAGTCAATATGACTGGTGTGAGTATGTCTTGAGATCATTGGTGGACCACACTATCAAGTGGAAGAGCAACAAAACCATGCCATTCACAGGTCCCATTCTGTTTTTGTTGGTAAGTGTTATTAATTGTTTATTTTTTCTTATAGTGCTTGTATAAACACTGCAACCATTATCTACATACATTACTCAAAAAAATTAGTCAATTTCGAACAGATGATGTATGTGGATAGAGTTGAGGTGTACTTTCGGGAGGTGCCAAGGTATATCCCAGCCTTGAATGGGTGGAACGATACATTGCTTGCTGACAGGCAAGCAACAGAGCTCGCTGTTGGAGATTTCGGAGGTGGCTATCCTTGACCGGCGTACACAAAGGCTGAGTTCATATAGGAAAACAGAGAGAGAGGTTGTGAGGTTGAAAAAGTGAGAGAGAGAGAGAGAGAGAGAGAAGTCGAACAAGAACATATTCCGACTGTGAATGAGCAAGATGTCGGGTCAACTCATAAGGTCACATACCATCACTAATATATTTTTATGTTGTTAATTTCTTTGTTTAGAATCATCACTGAATTCTATTTTTATAAATGACTATTTACTTATCTGATTTGGACAAAAAATATATCAGAATCAAAGAGAAGAATTGGCAAAAGAGAGACGGCAGCAAGACAAAGGGAAGGGTTTAGCTGTTGAGATCTCTGAGACAAGAGATGCAGTTCAAACAATCCAGTAAGCATTCACTAATAATATAATTTATCATTCTTCATTCATTTTTTAGCATTGTCATCAAGTTTACTAATAATCTTGAGAACAAAATTTACAATATTATAAAATGATTGCTAAATTAGGCAATCAAAAGACACAGAGAAGAGGCAGACAATGATATGCCCACAGAGCCAGCTGAAACACCCAGAGTCAGCAAGAAAAAGGCGTTTACCACATAATAATACCAATATGATAACTTATATTGTTAACAGATTTTTACTTCTAATTAACATCTAAAAATATACAAAAGGTAGTGATCCAAACAAACACAGTCTCCACAAGGTCCAGGGCAACATTGAAGTAACCTAAACATTTTACAAACCTTGTGGACACAAGAGAGACACTGACAGCTTCTGAGTGTGAGCTGCACTACTGGGCGATGGAAAACAAAAGTGATAATGAAAGGTACTTTTATAATACATTATTATTAAGTGTCAATATAGAAACCTAGCCACGTGAAATTTTTAAAAACTTTTTTTAACCACAAATTTTTAAAATTATTTATTTTAGCCAATATTACTAATATACCCTTCAATTTTTATTTTTAAATATTTTATTTATTATATTTAAAAAAAATAAGGAAAAAAACAAATAAAAAAATTTATCCTAACTGTTGGTCGTCAACCCAACTGCCGACTGCAACAGACGAGAGCAGCGCTACGAAGTTGAACTAGCGCGGATCATACCTCTTCTTCCTCTAAGCCACCCCGTCACCGTCGTAGTCAGCCCGTTCCTCTACCCAGCCCCACGCCGTCGTCGGAGAGGTCCTCCTCCGCGCGTTCGTCAAATTCCAACAAGAACTCCGCTGCCGAATTGGCATAAATAATGGAAAGACTTGAGTAGAGCACTCGATCATTTAACAACTCCTTTGTTTCCGGCATGATGATGACTAGCAATTCATTGGATTCTTGCTGTGCAGCAGAGGGCGGGGACTCAAGGAAGGAAGAAGGTGGAGGGGCTAATGGGTCCTCGTTCTACATTCAGATCTGGAGGTGGTTGGAAAATTTGGATATTGGATTTTGATAGTGGCCGGAAAAATGGCGTTGTGAAGTCTCAGTCACGTAGACCATTGCGCGCATGCCCGGCGGCGCACAGCTCTTGCGCGCAGGCCCGGCGTGCAGCCCAGCGCACAGCCTCTGCGCGCAGCACCCATTGTACACCTTGTCACGCAACCCCTGCGCACAGCACTCGACGTGCAGGTTCGACACGCAAGGAGCCTGTGCGTAGCCGCCCGGCCAGTCGCCGGAAACGAACCCCGACGGCTTGCCCCAGCGCCGCCAGTCCTCTCTCCTCCCCAATCCCTCTCCGTCGCCGGAAAGACCCTTCCCCTCCGCTTTTGTCTGCACTTGATTTTTCGTTGCAGCTCGTTCGTCGTCGAATTTCGACAAGACGATGCTGCTGGAGATGATGGTGTCGGAGATGGCGCTGGTGAAGATGTTGTTGAAGAGTGGAGATGTGTGGTGGGGAAAGAGGGTGGGGGTGGGGTGGCTTGGAGAAGTGGTCGTGAAGATGAAGAAGACGATGAACAGTAAACTCAAAAAATCTATTTAGTTTTCGTTTTTTACTTTTTTTCTTTTATTTAATTTTTATTTTATAGATAGGGGTATTTTGGTCTAAACCGGCTAAAATAAATCTGTTTAAAAATAGGTGGCTAAAATAAGTTTTTTAAAGTTTTATGTGGCTATAAAAAAACTTGGCTCTTATTATTAATATAAATAAAAGTTATCAGTGTCATTTTATTCTGTCAGACTATACTTTACACTAAAAAAAGAATTTTATTCAAAATTAGGGAGATTGTTTTGTATTCTGATGAGCGGGGAGAGCTGAGGAGAGATGAGATGCTGAGTTTGAACAAAAACACATACATCAGTTCTGCTGTTATTGATGTATGGAGTAGTATATTGAACCATGCTCAAGCAAAGCTTCCTAAACAAAAGACTCCCAGGAGATTTTTCCTAACAAACAACGTTTCCGTAAGTGAAGAATTTCATAGTTACTATTTTCTAATTAACTCACTTTATTCTGTTTTAAACAAAACTGCACATTCATGTTCAAAATTCTTCATTTGTCTTTATAGAACTACACGGTTGTTGCGCCTTCAAAAGAATGAAATGACCAGAAGGTATCAAAGCTATTTGTTGACAACATACTCTATGAACTCAACACATATCCAAATGTGGAAGTAGATAAGACGGACATGGTACGTATTCATTATTAAAATTACAAAAAGTCATCATGATAGTAACTAAAATGTACATATTTTTCTTTGCAGTTTTTCTTCCCGATATTGCAATCAGAACACTTCTACATTATTGTCATTGATACAAGAAGAATGGTGGCTAAGATCATTGATAATTTCAATGACATGGAAGGAGAGCAGAACGACCCACTATTCAAATATGAGCATGTCCCTGCAAGACTCGTAAGAAAAAATGTGTATTTATTGATTTTTTCACTGGTGAAACAAAATTAACAAAGACACATTCAATTCAAAAAATAAAAATGAACTAACTTTACTTTAATCATAAATTTCAGATCAAGCTCTTCGTTTACTTCTTGAAGATGACTGGCCTTCCAAAACTAACAAAAGAAGTGACTGAAAATATCAAGAGCATGAACTGTCTTCAAATGCCATGGAGAACTTCAACAAACAACACTGATTGTGGGGTCTTTGTAATGCGTCATATGGAGACGTATATTGGGAGGTGTTGTGAAGAATTGGAAGAGTGGAATAAGAGCTAAAAATCAGATGCAGCTGAGATACTTAAGGATCAAGTATTGCGCTGCCATTCTTACTGCAGAATGCAACATCCACAGGTAGAAGAACATCAGAGAAGCAAGACTCTACTTCCAAGCATCTTCTAAAGATAACCCAATCAGTATTGAAAACCTCTACCTAGAAGATGATAATGAGTGAACAACTCATATATATGTAACAAATTCTATAACTGCTTGGACAACTTTAAATTTCCTATTTTTGTATCATGGGAATGTTTATGGATTAGTATAATTATTTGAAATTTTATGTCAAAAGTTTTAGAGTTTTGTATGCTAAAATTGTGAGTAACAGTGCTAAAATTAAAACTAGCAGATGCTAAAACTTCTACACACACTGCTAAAGTAGAACCCACCAGTGCTAAAAAATAAACTAACAGTGCTAAACAAGCAAATATCAATCCTAAAATATAAACATTCATTCTAATGCTAAGACAAATAATACTAGCATCAATCACAATTACACAATTTAAAATTTTAATATATAACTGTAAACCATGATAGCACTGTCAAAGTTTCAGAGCTTCATATGTTAAAATTGTGAGTAACATGCTAAAATTAAAACTATACCTTTCATTCTATATCTTGGTTGTACACATTAAAGTCCAAATTCACTTTTCTCAATTCTCATACGAATCAAAATCGCAGCTGCTAAAAAATCCACACACACTGCTAAAGTAGAACCCACCAGTGCTAAAATACAAACTAGCAGTGCTAAAATATCAATCCTAAAATATAAAAAATCATTCTAATGTTAAGATAATTAATGCTAACATAAATCCCAATTACACAATTTAAAATTTTAATATATAATTATAAATTTTGTATTTATTTATCGGCACTATATATTTGAAGAAAATACAGAATTTTTTTTCCAAATAAACAAAGTATAAAAACTTCCACACATACGGCTAAAATATAATCTACTAGTGCTAAACTACAAACTACTAGTGCTAAAATAAAACCTACCAGTGCTAAAATATGAAATATCAATGCTAAAGTATAACCTATAGAAAATACAAAAAACTTTTCTTTCCAAATAAAAAAAAATAAAAACTGATAATAAAAAAAAAGAAAACAATAATAATAAAACCCGCTCTGAAATATAAGGTAAAAACCCGCCATCTATTCAATTCTCAATACTTAACTTCTGCAAAAGACACACACACACACACACGCAAACACTTTTCATTCCAAAACTTCAAACAAACACAGAAACGAATAGGGTTTTACGAGCGATTAGATTCAAAAACATCAAACACAAAACATCGATATGAAAAAATCACAAAGCATTGAGAAGTTAAAAACTGGTGAAAAAATTTACAAAAGAAAGAAGAAAAACAATGAGAGCCGAAATGACTCTTCGACAAAGAAGAGAAAAACTGAAGAGATGGAGAGCGAATAAGGTATGCAATACATTCTTCTTCCATCATCATAAAAATAAAGTAATGTGTATTTCATTTTTGTTGTAACAAAAAAAATTGCAGAAAGTCTAAATAATCACGAAACCCCAATAAAATTATAAATATGCGAAAATTGTTATCGTTTGCTGAAAATAATCACATGTATACGAAATTAAATATTTGGAATGCATATGCATTGTGCAAACTATGTTCCATGTCATGATTTCCTTTTAATGATATAAACATTAATATCGTAAATGATTTCTGTGTTCACATATAGCATCACTATATTAGAGAATGAATTAATGATAGTGTTACTGACATATTAGGAAATAGCATCAAGGAGATCTACTCTTAGCATAAGACTTCTTATCTTTATAATGATAATAAGAAAATATTTTCATGCTCTATTTTAGTTATAATGATAATATAATGTTAATTAAACTAACTGTAACATGTTCTCCTTCCAATGTTAATATAGATCTTAATTTTTCATTTTAGCACTAGTTTTCTACACAGTTAGCATCAATGAGTTCTATTTTTTAACATCAGCAGTTTGCAAATGTATACACAAAACAATAGTATTAACAAAACTATACATATATAGGTACCAGCAAAAAGAGAAGATCCACAGAGGATATTAATATATCAATAACTAAGGAGATGAGATCAAAGAATAAACATGATGTCAATGCTCTCAAATCTCGGTCAAGAACATCAGCATTAACATTACTTGAAAGGATAAATGCTACACCAGAGTCAGATGCTGAAGCCACAAGTAGTTCTGAATCAAAAAGTCCAGCAGCAAAATCCAAACATGGAGATCTTCCAGCCCTTAAAAGCAGAACAACACCACACATCCTATATGATGCAATAAAAAAATTCACAGCTGAGCAGAAGAGTGATGTTGAATCACTTGGCTTTGGGAGCATTATGCAATTGAGTATAAAGGAAGTGCCTCAAGTACTGAGCCACTAGTTGGTTAGCAACTTTGATCCTCAAAGCTGTGAGTTGATCCTCCAGAGAGATCGACGGTTGCACGTAGATGAAAATGATGTATCATTGATCATGAGGTTTCCAAGCGGTGCTATGCGTGTAGACAAGAAACATAGATGTGGAAGATGTAATCTGACAAAGCAATGGCAAGAGAAATTTTCCAGAAATGAACACAGAATCCATCTCATTGATGTTTCAGACAAAATGGAGGAAGATAAAGCCAGTGGAAAATGGTTCAAGGTACATTTTATGGTTCTGCTTATAAATAGCCTTATTGAATCCACGGGAAATGGATATATACATCTACAGCTGGTACACATCTTCGATGATGTTGACAGAATATTTGAGTACAATTGGTGTGAGTACACTATTAGGTGTCTGGTGCAGAAGGCACTACTTTGGAGAAAGAATAGAGATAAAGGCTATAATGGACCAATCATGTTCTTAATGGTTAGTTTAGCAATTAGCGTACATTATTAAAATAAACTTTCGATTTACATGCTTATGCTAACGTGCATTACATTTTCCACCGCATAGATATTTTATATGGACAGAGTAGTGTCCTATAACAGAAGAGTTGAACGATCAATTCCAGAATTCAAAGGCTGGACACACAAGCATCTGATCAAAAGACAGCAGTTAGAATTAAAATTAGGTGGTTTTGGAGGAGGCCACATTTTGGCTCGTATGTAGAAGAAGACTCTGGAAGAAAGGCTGAGCACAACATCATTCGTTTGGAGGCTGGTCCTGAGAAAGGTGAAGCTCCACATGCTGTGGATGCTTATCTTGAGACCAATCTCGGTGCACAATCCGACAATCCTACCCTACCAACAGCTAATGATACTGTACAGAAATATGCTCAAAAGCTTATCGATGACTCCAAGCGAATGGCAGAGGCAATGTCCACATTGATGAAAACAATAGAGGGAGTGCCACAATATATTATGGACAACCTCTTCTTCAAGAAGTCATATGAAACAGCGCAGCAGCTCTTGATCAAGAAACAGCCGAGTCCGATATCGCAGGCATCACAGACTCAGACCTAGCCACAAGCAACACCGGATGATGATGAGTTCTGGAGTGATCCAGCAAGGATAGCAGCAATTGAGGAGATTGAGAGGGCTCTGGCAAAGCGTGCAGAGCTTGAGAAGATATATGATGATGAAGGTCCAACATTCAGTCTTAGTCTAAGTGATGCATGGGCTGGGGTACTGAAGGTTACACAGGAAATTTCTCAAGGGAATGTGTTGGATAAGGAACAAGCTCAAACTGAAACATTTGATGTTGAAATCCTGGATGACGCAATGAACCAGGTATGGAAAAAATATTCTCATTATTTTAGCACTCTCATGTTTTATTTTAGCACTCTCATGATTTAGTTTAGCACTCTCATGTTTTATTTTAGCACTCTTATGACTAATTTTAGCATTCTCCTGGATTATTTTAGCATTCTCATGGATTGTTTTAACACTGTCATGACTTATATTTATGTTTCTAATACACATAAAAAACTAATTGCAGATAGAGATGCAGCATCTTAGTTCAAAGAAATCAAAGCCCGATGAGGGTGATGGGGCATCAAATCCAACAAATGTTCCGGATAACGCTAAGGTGTGATATAGCTATTGAAGTAACATTCAGCATCTTTATCACACTTTACAAGAAAAATAAGTAAAAATTATTAAATGTTATTTTTTCAAAACACATAATACAGGCTCTGGCTATCCGGATGGAGACAAGAACCAAAGAGCAAAAGAAGCCAACGGAGAAGCTGATGTCACCATACATAATCAGATTTGTTGATACAAATAAAATACTTGACAGGCAGTAACAAGAGATATTCTTCTGGGTTATGCAGAATGATTCAGAAAGCAGGTATGTGACTTATGTTATTCAAAAATACTTCATAAAAAATCATATTGTATACTGGTACATGACTGTCTTTCTATTTATATTGAATTGAATTATCAGTGAACAAGTCTTGTATGATAACAAAATGAGTCAACCTTGCATGGATTGATATGAGGACGATGGCTGCAAATGAATACATCAGTTCACCTGTTCTGGATGTTTGGAGCACCGTACTGAATCATAATGAAAGAATGTGAGACCCATCCTCTAAACTAAGATTTTTCTCCACCATACAGCCTTGCGTAAGTGTATACTTGAGAAGAATTCCATATAAAGTTCTTAAAGTGCACTGAATATAATTAAAAATTGTTCTTCTTGCAGAGCTTCACTGTAGTTGATGCACCATCTGCCTGGGATACTTCTGAAAGATGTGCTTCTTTCATTGATAAAATAAAATTTGAGATCGAATGCTACCCATGGGTATCTTTGAGCAATGTTGATCTGGTATGCAAATTATTTTTACTCATCTTGACATTGTTTACACCTTTTTACAAATTTACATTATTAATGCAAATACTAAGTTTGTTAAACATGCAACAATTATAACACAAAGGATAGTGACAAAGGATGGAATTATCTTCACATTTACTCTATTTTTAGCACTATAGTTTGGTGTTTTAGCACTGTCATCTCATAATTTAGCATTCAGATTATGTTTTTTAGCATTGTTATTGATTTAGCAGTCTCATTTTTTGTTTCTTTTTTGTAAACCTAACAACTTTGTCCATCTGTGATTTATCTGTACATTTTCTTGCTTTTAGCACTATAGTTTGGTGTTTTAGCACTGTCATCTCATATTGACAACCCATGTTAACTAACTCTGTGTGCAGTTTTTCTTTCCTATCTGCTATTCAAGCCACTTCTTCTTTATCTCCATTGATGTGGGTAACTTCAATGTTGAGATTATTGACAATTCAAGTGCAAAGGATAGTGAGAATGATGGAATTAAGATAAAGTACGGCGACATTCCAGATTCCCTGGTAATATATGAATTTGTCACCAGTTATTTTTTCTCATTATCTATAGCAATTAAAAAATTAATTTTTAAAAACATATGCAGGTAAACTTCTTTGCTGAGTTCATTGCAAGATCTGGGCTTGAAATGAAATCAAATGCATTGAAGGAAAAATATCGGACTACCAGGATGAAGATGCCGTGGAGAGATACAAAGAGCAAGTATGATTGTGGCGTCTATGTCATGAGGCACATGGAGACGTACAGAGGCGATGGTGTGAAAACCTAGAGCACTAGTCTGAAGAAAGGAAATAACAAACAGATGAAATTTTTTAGAGCAAAATACTATGCTGCAATCATAACTGCAGACGGTAACATACTGAAGGATGAACATGTGAAAGTTGCAAATCTATTCTACAGACAATCATCTACCCAGGAGGAAATTGTGGTAGACCCCACAAAAATGAAAACAATGAACTGACTTGTTGCATAAGTGGATACAATATTTGTGTTTTGATAGTATATAGTATAAGTAGATGAATATTTTGTGTTTTGATAGTATATAGTATAAGTGGATGAATATTTCTGTATTAATGATACAATATTTGTATTTTGATAGTATATAGTATAAGTGGATGAATATTTTGTAGTAACTGACACAATTTCTTATTCTTGTCAATATTTTAGTATAAGTACTGGTAATTGAGGTTTTAGCACTTGTATTTTCTTTTTTAGCACTAGTTGCATAATCATTTCAAATTCTGAGTTTTAGCTATTTTAGCATTTACAAATCCTTTTTTAGCACTTGCCATTCCTTTTTTAGCGCTAGTATTTGAATTATAAATTTGAAATTCTACTTTAGCACTAATGGTTCATACTTTAGCACTAATGGTTCATACTTTAGCACTTACGTTTCCTTATTTAGCACTGAAAGTTTCCTTATTTAGCACTGAAAGTTTCCTTGTATTAATGTATATGTCACATTTCTCCAGACATATATATTCAAAAGTTGAAATGATGGATCTAAACTATTTGTGGGAAAAAAATAGCAACAATAATAAAAAAATAAAAAGAAGTTTGAATGGTTTTGGAGCAAACATATGAAAAAAAGGAAAAGAGATGAAAGAGCCAACTCTATGAAATATATGGCACACTGACTTGTAAGGAAAACAAAGAAAAATATTGTGGTACAACCTAATATTGTGGAATCTAAAATTTAAAAAGCATTAAAACTTTTAGCACTTACAAATCCTTTTTTAGTATTTGTCATTAAATTTTTAGCATTAGTATTTGAATCCAAGATTTCAAATTCTACTTTAGCACTTAAAGTTTGAATTTTAGCACTGATGGTTTGTTCTTTAGCACTTACGTTTCCTTGCTTAGTACTGATGTTACACACCTGCTAGAAATATTAAAACCTTTATAAGCAATTCAAAAAATGAAACTCGAGCTATACCTATTTAGTATTACAAGAAAGAATATTGTTATCATTAATAAAAAAATCAGTATAAAAAAAGTATAAAATATAAAATAAAATGTATCTACTTCTTCCCACAATTCCTAGAATCATGATTGGCTTTCTTCTCACACTTCTTGCAGGTCCTTAAAGGTTTCTTTTTGCGTTCAGCTCTAGCCTCTTCTTTTGATTTTATATGACTTGCACTGCCTTTTGTCTTCACAAGCTCAGGTGGATGCACCTCAACTTCACTAGGTGCACACAATTCATAAAAATCAGAAAATAATCTACTCTTCTTTGACATAGTATCGTCTTCAATATCACCAGATAAAAACCCCTCCCTTAACTCGCATAAACTTTGCAACAACAGAGACATCTTTGCAGTGTCACCTTCAGCAACAAAAAGACATGCATAAAACTCAGAAATTAATTGGTTCGTAACAATTTTGTTCTCCTCCAACAAAAAACACCGATCACCCAACAATGCACCTGCTTCATTAATGAGTGAAGACTTCATCCAACGAGACACAACGTATTTAGGAGGTATCGACTCCAATTTCAAATCTTTGAATAGAGTGAATATGTGGCAGCATAGGATCTCATCCCTCACAAATTTCAAAGAGATGCATGTAGTGGAATGATGCACTATTTATTATGCACTAAACTGCAACTAACACACGATAATGCAATATAGCAAGCGAATCGAGTATCGTATCCACAGGGACTGAATATTTGATAATATTGAGTACTAAGCTAACAACTATCTATTATCTAGGCTACCAATTTATGGGTTTACTAAAACTAGACACAAATTTAAATTAAATAAGAGAAAATAAACAAACTTCAAAAGACACAAATAAATCAATTAAATAAATAATCAAACTCAATCAATTAATGAAATATTAATCCAAGGGAATGCAGCACACATGTATCCACTATGATTCAATTTAATCCTAATCTTTCCCAATTTTAATCCGATTAAAGGTGAGGAATTAGAAATATATCTACCTATCTCCGCCAGGTCTCAAGGTAGAAGCAGATTAACAAACAACCTATTACTTTCGTCTCTAGGTTAATTTACTAACTCCCGATAGAACTACAGATTTAAATTCCCCTACAGATTCCTTAGAACGTGTATCAAATTATTTAATTAATCCAACTAATTAATTATCTCCGCCAGAACTCAAATTAACTAGCTAGCATGCATCAATTGTGATCAGTAATTAAGCATGAAATCAAAAGCTCTTGAAAAATTGAACACAATAATCGGAAGGGAAAAATAACAAGATTAAATTAAATACATAGCTTCAATCATGCTTTGCAAACCCTAGAATTAATAAAAGACTACTCACGCACAATTAAACCCATAGAAATAATAGAAATAACAATAAACATTGACATAAAATAAATGTGCAATAGAATAGAAAAACCGGAATGACGATTCGTTGAATAAAATTTCAATTCTTCTTTCTTGAATCTTCACAGCAAACCTCGAAAATAAAATAAGTTTGGACCTCTAAAATAATGAATAAAGTGTGAGAAAAACATCCAAAGAAGTCCTATTTATACTAGGTATCGAAAATTCGGGCCGAAAGATGAGTTCGTGGGCCGAAAACGCGTCCCGGGAGCTAAAAACGTCGATCCTGCCGACCCGTACGTGAAGACCCGCCGACCGGCGGCCCCCACCTACAGATCGGCGGCTGGATCGGCGGCCAAAACAGTGAAAACCGCCGATCTGGCCGCCGGTCGGCGGGTTGGCCGGCAGCTCCGCGGGCCTCCACCATTTCGCTCCGTTCTCCTTCGTTTCTCGTCCGATTGACCCGATTCAAGTTACGTTGCGACCCTCTCTTGATCCTATATCTTTCTAGCAACTTTCATCCTTGAATTGGATCTTGGATAAATCCCAAATTCAGCTCAAACTTGCACAAGAAACACCAAAACATCAAATAGCCCATGGAAACTCGAAACTAGTATAAAAACTCAACAAACACATTCATTAATCTTCGAATATGATCTATATAACTCCTCAAATGCATGTAAAAGCCATGTTTATCAATCCCCCAAACTTGAACCATTGTTCGTCCTTGAGCAATGAGAAGAACACTAAGAAAATATAAACATGGGGAAGACAAGTAAACTCGATCACCAATGCTTCACGAGCAAGCTCGAAACAATTTAATTTCATAAATTCAACATCCATCAACTCATCCAAATCTCAGCACAATTAATATTCGTAATGAAAGCATGAACCTCACCAGCATGTGTATCGCTCGTCTCACAAGTGTATAAAATAACGTTAATCGAATCAAATGCAAATGCAAAAGTGTTAACCATAGGCTTGCCAATTGTCTAAAACACTCATGCTCAATCATAGAAGAATAAAGATCAATGAGGTCTTTGATTTAGGATGTAATGTCGGGACATTGGTTAAGGTTAGGAATTTTTGGCTAAGTGACTCGAAAATTCAACACACTCACAACCTTTTTCAACTCCAAATTCAAGTATGGATATACAATCCATCTTCTAACTCTTTCCAACTCCCTTACACATCAAAACATTCATTGTGCATAACTTCATATTCTCTTTTGCTCCTCTCAACAAAAAATATACAAATAAGTCAACAAATATCAAACATTCTCAATTGCTAACTTTTTAATATTTGACTTTTCATACTATCTTTTTCACACAATTTTTTTCTTTTCTTATTTTTCTTTTTTTTTCATTTTCGAGCCTATGAGAATATTTTTCACCCCACTTTCACCAACTCCATTCTTTCCCCACAAAAACACTATTTTCCACAACAAGATACCCTTATTCACCTTCCGAACCCCCTATCATCCAAGTTCATGAACAAAAGGCAATTATGGCTCAAACTGGCTAGCAAAGGTCGATTTTTCCGGTTAGTGTTTAGGAATTAATGTGGCTATGAAAGGATGGCCTCAAATCACTTCTAAATTCTACATATAATCAAGCTTATTCGAATAGAAACCATGGCAAGTTCTAGACACACAAATGCATGCATGACAAACACTCATGAAAGAATTAAAACTGTGCAATGATATATAGTTAAGGCTCAAAAAGCTCACAGAGCTGTTCATGCTCCATTTACTTCAATTTCGAGTACATCAATTTAAATAAGCCAATTTCAATCAAATTTATGCAATCTTATGTTCTAAACAATGCTCCTATCTATCATTATCATTTCACGGGTTCACCACAACATGACTTTCAACAACCAAAACAAAAGACTCAAAGAAAAAAAACACGTGCCAAACATATCAAATCCATCCCCCTCCCCCAAACTTATTCAACTGCAAAGAGAATAAGTTTGGAGGGAACAAAATCAAGATGTGTTTGGAACGAACTCACCGTACACCAATATGGAGAAAAGAACCTTGAAACCGGCATGGATGATAACGAATTAGCTTTGGGCTCCAAAATGTCTTCCTACATGTTAGCACACGAAAACAAAACACAAAACAAAAGAAAAGAAAGAAAAATAAAGCAGATAAAAAAAATGATGGGTTACCTCCCATCCAGTGCTTTATTTAACGTCTTTAGCTAGACGATACCTCAACAATGAAGAAGGTCTAATGCAGCTGCGACACTCTATCATCAAAGATATTGTAGAACCTTGTAGATGGTTCTTCTTCCTTTTGCATACACCAAATCTGTGAAGCTTTCAGCTTGGTTCCATATCTATGAGTATCTTCCACAGAAAATTTTCTTTTATTTATAAAAAATAAAGCAATGCATTTTTCCACCCTTGTGCACCATTCCATTGCTTGTTCATTCTTGACAGGGTGCAGAGACATTTTTTCTTGACTGTGTGGATGTTTGAATTCCACAACTTTATCTTGCAGCTTTTGTGATGTCTTTGGCAATGTTTGAGCTAATCCTTGGTGTTTCACCATCTCTTTGGGAGGCTCTTCAATTTCAACAGATATTCCAGACACTTCTTCTTCTTCTTCTTCTTCTTCTTCTTCAACCATAAACACCTCTGAGTCATCTTCAAATAATACAACACTTTCCACTTTAATAACATTACACTGCTCTGGTTTGTATTGAAGGCTCAAATTATAAAGAATTGAACTGGCATGCTGTGAAGTTCTAATCAAGGAACTTTCCATCTCCTTTGTAGAATCTATTATCTTGTCCAATCTAGCATTGAAGGTAGCCATATTTTCATCCATCTGACGCATTAGATCCTCCAAATTGGTCAACTCTGACTCATATCTTTGATTAGTGTCCCAAAAAGTTGGTGCACTGTCGATCATTTGCTCCATCTGCACTTCCAACGTGCTCATTGGAAGATAATATTGCTCAAACCATTGACACTCGGTGGGTGGTTGATACATTTGATTCATGGGAAAAGTATATGGAACACTCCATGCTCTAGTTTGCTCATCCATTTGGTGCATCATAAATCTGAACATCTCTTCTACATTCCCAACAAGATATTCCATGTTTTTTTTTCTTTTTCTGTTTTTTTTTTACCTGAAGTAATAAATTATTGTTAGTAATAATATCAGTAAAAATCAAACTCAGTCCCCGGCAATGGCGCCAAAAAGTTGATGCACTATTTATTATGCACTAATGTAGCGCCCCGGTCCCGAAAGACCGTGGAAATGGACGCCACGGGGGTGGGAATTAAGAAGCGGGAAAGAAATGGGGTAATTAAATTAATGACGGGGTGTTAATCCAAAAGGATTAATGTTTGGAATAAAATTTAACAATCGAGTATGCCAAAGATAGGTTATGGCTTCCGAAAAAATTAGGCAGCATAACCTCTGTAACTAGAGCGAATCCCCGTTTATAACGGCTTATAAGAGAAGAATGGAAGCTGTAACAATTCAATAAGCCCTTTCATAGGCCAAACGGAAACAAATAACCAGATACCAACAATTAATAGACTCATTCATAGGTCGACAAAGAAACAGACACCAATATGCTGAACAAATGAAGCCCTTCCATAGGCCAAAATGAATGATCAAATAGACATAACGAAAGACGGACTTCCTCCCCTTGGAATAATTATGTAGCTAAGCATATGATACATGTTAACTAGGAAGTCAACAAATGTTCAGAATCAGAGAAGCAGAATCATATCAACAAAATACCAAGATCAAAGTTCTTAGCATTTAGCAAAAGAATACCATAAGTGCGAAAGCTCAATTCTTAACAGAATACTAACAAAAAGGGACAACGGAAAAATATGTAAATCATAATAGCCCATATCTCAGCCTCGTCACCTCCACGCTCCAGCTTGCTGACCTGAAAATGTTTGTAAAGATTTGGGCTGAGTACTAATGCACTCAGTGGGCAAGTTCTCACAATTTAAGTTATACAAATCATTTTGTTAAAGTAATCTATCTGTGTTCATGCAGGTAGTGAAGCTTAGGAGGTTTAAAAGTTGAAAGCAACCTAAGTTCACCAAAACATTTTATCGTGAAGCGCTTAAGAGTATAACCCGTCACTGCCCGCAACCCGAACTACATCACCAGCGCATAAAGTTGAGTATGGCCATAATATACCCAATGAGTATAACCAATAAGTGTTTCATTTTAGTCTCACCGACAAGGAGTAGGGCAGGACAAACAATGCATGCATACTGTAGCTACTCACATTGACACAGCGCTGGTTTATGAGACTCCGACAACATACAGTAGCACGTAAATATTTAACACAGATAGTCACATATGCAATTTTAACAAAGCAGAGCTTAATAACTCGAAAGATACAAGTTGCAAATATATAATAGCCCACCTTTCTCAGGATTCTGAAAAGCTAACTCCTGAAGAATCAACCCTGATACTCTTTCTCTAGCTCAGCTGGTACTACAGAAGGTAAACTTCAACTCAGGATAATCGCTATATTTTCAGGAATTAATCTACTATAAACAGAACTATTATTAATTCTATTCTATTCTAAAATAGATTGCGCAACTCTAGAGATCTCAAATAATTTCGACGAAGAAGGAAATAAATTCTAAAACGTTATTCTTGCTTTACTGGGATCAACTGATTTGACAGAGGTCTCTTTCCAAAACTTGTCATTTTAATCGATTTTTATCAGATTTGTGCCACGGCACTTTCTAACCGTTCAAAAATTATGAAAATATTCAAGGACCATCCTATATATGCCAAGACTATAGTTTGAGAGTTTTAGAATTTTTCGATAACACATGACTCCAGTATAAAAATAACTGCTTATATTAAATAATCGATATTATTCAAAACTCATCCGAAAATTACGAAATTCGACGGGAGCATAGGAAATATTATTTCGAGCAACTTTTGAGAAGAAACTTTTTCGATTTGACGACCCAAAATGGGTGAAACGGGACAAAAACTCACAGATTTTAGCTGAAATGTATCGGTCTCGATTGAGATCGATACTCGTTGGATTTTCGCTCAAAAGTACAATTTTTGATAGTGCAGAAAATAAGGAATTTAATGGTGTAATCAGATCAAAGATCAGACGGCTAGATCATAAATTCGAAACTGACATATTTATAATATAATATTCGGATTCGGATTTCAAACGACGAGAAATCAAAAATCTATTCCGGTTAACTACAAGATCCAAATGATCAAAGGCTATTTATAAAAAGAAGATTTCTAATACGACTATCCAGGAAGAGTAGATCTGAGATTTATATAAAATGAAAACGGGAAAAAATACCGAAAACTCACAACATCAAAAATCGGAATCGGTAGAATTAAAGATAATCGAAATATAAGCATATTTAGAACTTGAAATTTCTAAATTCATCGGTCCGAATGACCAGAATCGGAGAAAGTACCTTCTCCGAGGAATTGGCAGCGATCACGATGATTTTCCATCGTGATCATCCTTCGTGTCATCATTTCAATCATGTATTCGTGATCTACGCGTTGACACCTTCAAAATGACTATTTCAGAATTGAAATAGGAAACTAGAGTTGTATATTCTCTGGAAGCTGCTCGGCGTTTCGATTTTGAAAATGAATGAAAAATGAAACCTTAAGCTCCTATTTATAGAGGAAAAATAAATAGGATAATAACGAATAAAAGAAAGAGGATAATGATGGAAAAAGAATAGGATAATTAAGAATAAGATAATCTTTTGAAAAAGAAATTGGATAATGACGGATGTGCCTTTTTATATTAAATTTATTATTTTCCAACTTAAAGTTGTGCCAGGAGTTCATTTGAACTCGAAATTTAAAATTTCAAAGGTTGGCACAATTCTTGAAATATTTCCTATCAACCCGAGAAAAATATCATAACATATTTTTAAGGTAATTTTTTACCAAATTAGATTTAACAGATTTCCCTGGCTGCGATTTTCCTTTATTTGAGTCATTTAAGGACCCAACTTATTTTCTAACTTACCAGAGGGTAACATAAGCTGATTAAAATCTTCTAAAATATTTTGGGGTATTACATTCTACCCCCCTTAAATAAATTTCGTCCCGAAATTTCCATATCTTGAGAAGAAGTATCAAAGTACATCCTCAGGGTTCAAAACCTCAATTTTGGTACTTGCAGCCTAGAACTGATATGGGTTTCCTATTCTTTAGGTTGATTCTCAACCTTTATCCCTCTTTCCGCTTTCTTCTTGGTCAAATACTTCTTTGAAGAGTCTATACTCGCTCTTCTTTTCCACGCAAATTTATCTTTCTAGAAGCCTAAACGTTCGCCATCTTTCTCTATCCTTTGTGAGAGCTATCACGATGCACCGACTTCATATAATCTCCCCATGATTCGAATGAGAACACCCTTAGATGGTTGGATTACAAATTCTATCAGGTTCGAACTGTGTTTTATCTCTTTCCTTAAAATCTTGAGATTCGACGTTCACGTCTTCTTGAAGCGTGCTTGAATCGTATTTCCGATACAAATTAGTCTTATTTTACTTGTTATACTCTTCTCTTTTCTTTAAAGTGGTAATCCGATTGTCTAGCTCCCGCTAGTGATCACCTTCGCTTGCATGCATAATAAGAATCGCATGTCTAGACTTTAACTGTAAGCTCGAAACTTGCTTGTTGACATCCATTGATCATCTCAAATGTTACGACCTGAGAAATTACTTTAGAAATGTACTTTCGACTTTGGAGAACACTAACTGATTTTTTTTTCGGTTCCATTCGTCATTATGGAATACTATCATTCGCTCTCCTGGCAATATACTTAAATGAATACTTCTATAAGCTCTCTCTTCTATTTGAAGACTCACACTTAAGTTCTATGAGTGAGATTAAAATAAATCAAACACCTCTGAGTGAGAACTTTATCTGATTAACAACAGTTGGAAGAGAGGTAACACTAGGTTATTTATACCGAAAATATTACCTTTTTAGAGGATTTATAACTCGAAGGGTTCTCACATTTTACAAAGATATATGAGAATAACAAAAGAAAATCAACGCTTAAGAACTGAGAACCGTGCTGAAATATTTTCATAAAGGCGTCAGCATAGCCTAACAAGTAAATGCCATTGCTGATTCTTGATGATCAAAGAAGTATCATCCAAAAGATTTCAAATTATCCAAGAGGATAAAATCAACGAATCGCAAGTGGTATAAATGGAGAATTTCAAACGATATGAAGCTGTTGAAGGGAAATTGATTCAATTAATAAGAGAATAAATCGATTTCAAAAGAGAATGAATAAATCGATTCTATCAATACGAGAATGAATAAATAGACTCATCAAAACTTCCTATCATAATGAAACTCTCAATCTATCGAACACTAGGTCTATCTTCTTAACGATATTCTTCGGGTTCTCCTTCCTTCTTTCTTGAGCTTTACCCATCTTATTTTTTTTACGAGGTTGCTACGATAAAGCACGAGTCGGCTAGACTTTGCACTGGCTGGAAAAGCGACGTCTCGGGAATCATTTTCTACCCATCGGAAGGATACGAGAGAACGACTTGATCTATGATACCTCCTATACTCAAAATAGTTTGACTTAACTTCTCATGAAAGCTGAGTAGAACACCGATAAACATATCTTTAAATTAATTTGGCTGCAATTGTGACGACCATCTTTACCCTCATTCTAAAAATTGATCTAAAACAAGCTACAAATCTTGGGAATGAAACACGCCAGGGCCTCGATTAGCCATCCACTGAGGTGAAGAGCTTTCTCTTGGAGGAACGAATCTTTATTCCCTGTAATCGCAACAGGATCGTTAAACATGACTCCTAGGTTGAAAGCTTGCGTAGGGATTTCTTGAACGTGTAGTAGATCTACAATCTGATAACTGGCCTATAAATCGATTACTCGTTTCTTTGCTTCTAGTTCAAAGTTAAAGCTTTATAACCTCATCTCCACATGGAGGTATAAAAGACAGTGATCGATCTACCTCAATATTTTGCTCAGGTGACAATTCTGATGTTGAACCTTGTTTGTAGCAGCATCATCGTCCATCTTCCTAGCAACAACGTAAATTCTTGGTCAATCTTGACACAATCTCCATCTCAAAGATTTCTTCTAACCAGATGTTAACTCCCATAGAGTAAGTTATTTCTCCAATAAACTCGAACACCGAATCAATCTCTTTCTTAGTATACGTATGAAATCTCGTAATCCGCTCATCAATGGTGATGTACGTGTGGCAGTTCTTCTGAGCCATAAGTTTATGTTCAGTCATCAAAATGAAACATTTCCTCAGTCAAACTATGTTCTCAACAGTCTCATTAGTGTTTACAAATTCAGCCTAAGTTCAGCAACTATAGGCTAAGTTAATCTTACATTCTCCCACTTTCAAGTTCTTGTACTCATCTAAGAGTATGAACAATAAACACATTCCGGCTATCAAGGTTTACAGTATGCATTCCGCACGTTCCCAACATCACAAGTATGCACAAGGCATATATAAACAAGTTCATACATATATGTAATCAACATAGTTTTTCGACAGAAGCCAGTATGCTCACAGACATATTTCAAAACCAGTATGCTATCACCATAGCAACAGAGTACGCAATCAGCGTAGTTAATCAGAGTATGCTATCCGCATAATAATCAATCTTTCCAGGAATTCCCGTCAACACGGCGAATCCTAATCTTTCCTTTTTAGACAGACTTAACATTTCAACAAATAATGTAAACTTTTAAAAACTAAAATTTGCATAAAAACATGCGTACCTTTTAAGCTGTTGCGTGAGTGACGAGCTGAGGGCTTATATAATATCACACAAGAATTTACGACTCCCAAATGAAAGATGACCCAACAGGTCTGCAGAGTTGCAAACCTGCTCTGATACCACTTTGTAGCGCCCCGGTCCCGAAAGACCGTGGAAATGGACGCCACGGGGGTGGGAATTAAGAAGCGGGAAAGAAATGGGGTAATTAAATTAATGACGGGGTGTTAATCCAAAAGGATTAATGTTTGGAATAAAATTTAACAATCGAGTATGCCAAAGATAGGTTATGGCTTCCGAAAAAATTAGGCAGCATAACCTCTGTAACTAGAGCGAATCCCCGTTTATAACGGCTTATAAGAGAAGAATGGAAGCTGTAACAATTCAATAAGCCCTTTCATAGGCCAAACGGAAACAAATAACCAGATACCAACAATTAATAGACTCATTCATAGGTCGACAAAGAAACAGACACCAATATGCTGAACAAATGAAGCCCTTCCATAGGCCAAAATGAATGATCAAATAGACATAACGAAAGACGGACTTCCTCCCCTTGGAATAATTATGTAGCTAAGCATATGATACATGTTAACTAGGAAGTCAACAAATGTTCAGAATCAGAGAAGCAGAATCATATCAACAAAATACCAAGATCAAAGTTCTTAGCATTTAGCAAAAGAATACCATAAGTGCGAAAGCTCAATTCTTAACAGAATACTAACAAAAAGGGACAACGGAAAAATATGTAAATCATAATAGCCCATATCTCAGCCTCGTCACCTCCACGCTCCAGCTTGCTGACCTGAAAATGTTTGTAAAGATTTGGGCTGAGTACTAATGCACTCAGTGGGCAAGTTCTCACAATTTAAGTTATACAAATCATTTTGTTAAAGTAATCTATCTGTGTTCATGCAGGTAGTGAAGCTTAGGAGGTTTAAAAGTTGAAAGCAACCTAAGTTCACCAAAACATTTTATCGTGAAGCGCTTAAGAGTATAACCCGTCACTGCCCGCAACCCGAACTACATCACCAGCGCATAAAGTTGAGTATGGCCATAATATACCCAATGAGTATAACCAATAAGTGTTTCATTTTAGTCTCACCGACAAGGAGTAGGGCAGGACAAACAATGCATGCATACTGTAGCTACTCACATTGACACAGCGCTGGTTTATGAGACTCCGACAACATACAGTAGCACGTAAATATTTAACACAGATAGTCACATATGCAATTTTAACAAAGCAGAGCTTAATAACTCGAAAGATACAAGTTGCAAATATATAATAGCCCACCTTTCTCAGGATTCTGAAAAGCTAACTCCTGAAGAATCAACCCTGATACTCTTTCTCTAGCTCAGCTGGTACTACAGAAGGTAAACTTCAACTCAGGATAATCGCTATATTTTCAGGAATTAATCTACTATAAACAGAACTATTATTAATTCTATTCTATTCTAAAATAGATTGCGCAACTCTAGAGATCTCAAATAATTTCGACGAAGAAGGAAATAAATTCTAAAACGTTATTCTTGCTTTACTGGGATCAACTGATTTGACAGAGGTCTCTTTCCAAAACTTGTCATTTTAATCGATTTTTATCAGATTTGTGCCACGGCACTTTCTAACCGTTCAAAAATTATGAAAATATTCAAGGACCATCCTATATATGCCAAGACTATAGTTTGAGAGTTTTAGAATTTTTCGATAACACATGACTCCAGTATAAAAATAACTGCTTATATTAAATAATCGATATTATTCAAAACTCATCCGAAAATTACGAAATTCGACGGGAGCATAGGAAATATTATTTCGAGCAACTTTTGAGAAGAAACTTTTTCGATTTGACGACCCAAAATGGGTGAAACGGGACAAAAACTCACAGATTTTAGCTGAAATGTATCGGTCTCGATTGAGATCGATACTCGTTGGATTTTCGCTCAAAAGTACAATTTTTGATAGTGCAGAAAATAAGGAATTTAATGGTGTAATCAGATCAAAGATCAGACGGCTAGATCATAAATTCGAAACTGACATATTTATAATATAATATTCGGATTCGGATTTCAAACGACGAGAAATCAAAAATCTATTCCGGTTAACTACAAGATCCAAATGATCAAAGGCTATTTATAAAAAGAAGATTTCTAATACGACTATCCAGGAAGAGTAGATCTGAGATTTATATAAAATGAAAACGGGAAAAAATACCGAAAACTCACAACATCAAAAATCGGAATCGGTAGAATTAAAGATAATCGAAATATAAGCATATTTAGAACTTGAAATTTCTAAATTCATCGGTCCGAATGACCAGAATCGGAGAAAGTACCTTCTCCGAGGAATTGGCAGCGATCACGATGATTTTCCATCGTGATCATCCTTCGTGTCATCATTTCAATCATGTATTCGTGATCTACGCGTTGACACCTTCAAAATGACTATTTCAGAATTGAAATAGGAAACTAGAGTTGTATATTCTCTGGAAGCTGCTCGGCGTTTCGATTTTGAAAATGAATGAAAAATGAAACCTTAAGCTCCTATTTATAGAGGAAAAATAAATAGGATAATAACGAATAAAAGAAAGAGGATAATGATGGAAAAAGAATAGGATAATTAAGAATAAGATAATCTTTTGAAAAAGAAATTGGATAATGACGGATGTGCCTTTTTATATTAAATTTATTATTTTCCAACTTAAAGTTGTGCCAGGAGTTCATTTGAACTCGAAATTTAAAATTTCAAAGGTTGGCACAATTCTTGAAATATTTCCTATCAACCCGAGAAAAATATCATAACATATTTTTAAGGTAATTTTTTACCAAATTAGATTTAACAGATTTCCCTGGCTGCGATTTTCCTTTATTTGAGTCATTTAAGGACCCAACTTATTTTCTAACTTACCAGAGGGTAACATAAGCTGATTAAAATCTTCTAAAATATTTTGGGGTATTACAACTAAACTGCAACTAACACAGGACAATGCAATATAGCAAGCGAATCGAGTATCGTATCCACATGCACTGAATATTTGATAATACTGAGTACTAAGCTAACAACTCTCTATTATCTAGGCTACCAATTTATGGGTTTACTAAAACTAGACACAAATTTAAATTAAATAAGAGAAAATAAACAAACTTCAAAAGACACAAATAAATCAATTAAATAAATAATGAAACTCAATCAATTAATGAAAGATTAATCCTGGGGAATGCAACACACATGTATCCACTATGATTCAATTTAATCCTAATCTTTCCCAATTTTAATCTGATTAAAGGTGAGGAATCAGAAATATATCTACCTATCTCCGCCAGGTCTCAAGGTAGAAGCAGATTAACAAACAACCTATTACTTTCATCTCTAGGTTAATTTACTAACTCCCGATAGAACCACAGATTTAAATTCCCCTACAGATTCTTTAGAACGTGTATCAAATTATTCAATTAATCCCACTAATTAATTATCTCCACCAGAACTCAAATTAACTAGCTAGCATGCATCAATTGTGATCAGTAATTAAGCATGAAATCAAAAGCTCTTGAACAATTGAACACAATAATCGGAAGGGAAAAATAACAAGATTAAATTAAATACATAGCTTCAATCATGCTTTGCAAACCCTAGAATTAATAAAAGACTACTCACGCATAATTAAACCCATAGAAATAATAGAAATAACAATAAACATTGACATAAAATAAATGTGCAATAGAATAGAAAAACCGGAATGACGATTCGTTGAATAAAATTTCAATTCTTCTTTCTTGAATCTTCACAGAAAACCTCGAAAGTAAAATAAGTTTGGAACTCTAAAATAATGAATAAAGTGTGAGAAAAACATCCAAAGAAGTCCTATTTATACTAGGTATCGAAAATCCGGGCCGAAAGATGAGTTCGTGGGCCGAAAACGCGTCCCGAAAGCCAAAAACGTCGATCCCGCCGACCCGTAAGTAAAGACCTGCCGACCGACAGCCCCCACCCGCAGATCGGCGGCTGGATCGGCGGCCAAAACAGTGAAAACCACCGATCTGGCCGCCGGTCGGCGGGTTGGTCGGCAGCTCCACACGCCTCCACCGTTTCACTCCGTTCTCCTTCGTTTCTCATCCGATTGACCCGATTCAAGTTGCGTTGCGACCCTCTCTTGATCCTATATCTTTATAGCAACTTTCATCCTTGAATTGGATCTTGGATAAATCCCAAATTCAGCTCAAACTTGCACAAGAAACACCAAAACATCAAATAGCCCATGGAAACTCGAAACTAGTATAAAAACTCAACAAACACATGTATTAATCTTCGAATATGATCCATATAACTCCTCAAATGCATGTAAAAGCCATGTTTATCATGGAATCATCAACCTTGTTGTGAACAATCTTATTTGTAGCACCAAAACTATCCTTCATTTCTAGCATCGCAACTGAATTCTTTTCTGAAATATTACAAACACGACAGACATAACATGCATATTCAATCTCCTTCTGAACCTCGTAGAACTTATTCCTAGTATAAACAGTGGCAGCATGTTTCTCAAATGCAAATGGGGTCTTCAACTAAGGAATTGACGACTCATCAATGTTGTTCAAGTAGGCATGTACATGTCTCTGAGTATCAAGTGCGCTATCAAAGTTCATCAGAAACTTAATAAGGTTTGACTTTGATCTAAGAAACCTCGAATAAAAAATTATTCACACTCTCTGAAATTGAGGTAGTCCTGCACAGCCCACTCATCGGTAAATTCCTAAAATATGCAGGCACCCAATCTTCACGAATATCATACAATGACTTGAACCAACTATCGTCTGCCAATCCAAATTCAACCATAATTTCCTTCCATATCAACTCAAAATCTGTGATGTTTATACAATTAGACCACACAATACTATTTAACCTCTTTCTGAATGTCTCATTCTTTCCGATATGCGCAGGCAACTTATCTGGAACTTTAAACATAATATGCCACATACACAATCGATGTCTGGTATCGGGAAGTACAACTTTCAATCCAAGATCCTGATCAATGATTATTAGGCTAGGAGAACCACACATACAGTCCTTGAATTTCTGAAGAATCCATGAATAAGATTCAGCATCCTCACCAGACATTAAAGCAGCACCAAAGGTCACAAGCTTCCCGTGATTGTCCTCCCCGGTAAAGGGTACAAAAATCATTGAATACCTGCAACAATATAAAAATTCACAAACCTCTATTATTATCATGTCTTTATCATTGTATATAAAAGATTATAAATGATAACACTATCACCTAACAAATATTCAAACATTAGGTAACAGTGCTAGAAAAGGAAATGCAAGTGCTAAAATATACACTACAAGTGCTAAAAAAGGAAATGCAAGTGCTAAAAAAGGAAATGCAAGTGCTAAATAGAAAAATACTAGTGCTAAACCACCAGAATGCTAAAACTAATAGAACAACAAGTCTAAACAATATAGCACACTAACATGTTAGCCTTATATGTTGCATCAAACGACACAACATCCCCGAATAGAGAAAAGTTCCTTCTTGATATAGGATCAGCCCAAAACACACACCTCAACTGATCATCCTTGTTAACTTTATAATCAAATGTGAAAGCAGAGCAGAGTTCATGCCTTTTGAACATTTTATCCAACATCATTTGCGCATCTACACCCACAACATACGCCTTAAGATCTCGACTGAAGTTTTTGAAATCAACTGTTGTACAGCCTATATTCGAATATCCACCAACAACTTCTTTAAATAATCTAAATGTTGTCACAGGTCCAATGTTTACCCTTGTACAGTTTAAAATAAACATTTGATGTGAAGGATCTATATTCCTATTTAGATTCATAAACTCTCTGTGTGTATCCGTAACAAGAGAATGTGTATGTCTTTCTTTAAATAATCTAACACTATACTCATCACAACCAATATACTTCAAACTAATCCTAGCCATACAGCAATTCCTCTTCGATACACGACGTCTCTTTTTCTTTGAAGATTCACCAAAATCAACAGATGTGTTCTTAACTCCCTCACAGCTACACAGAATATACTTCCAAATTATAGTACCATCTTTAGACCTCTTTGTAGTAGACAGACGAGCATCAAATCCACACGATGAGGCATACACCTTGTAAAATATTATACCATCATCTAAAGTAGGAAAAGTCTTGCCCAATGCATGCTTCAAAGATGGTTCACATTCAGGTGTGTAAAATTCAGAAAACACGAGTGAAATCTCCAAATTGAAAGAAGCACAATCTGCACATTTATAACATATTCTAAGATCATGTTATAAAAATTCACAGTGCTGCTAAACTAGCTTACAACAGTGCTAAAATAGTTCACAGTAGTGCTAAAATAGGTTACAACAGTGCTAAAATATTTCACAGTAGTGCTAAAGTACATGTTAAGTCAAGGATATAATTTAAACTGATTATTTTTGCGAATCAAATTCTCAAACCCTAGTGGAGTCCCGAATTTGCAACTTTCTGTTATAATGTGCAACCTAAATTTTATATTTTGGACAAAAAGATATGACATATGATTTTAGTGTTAATTTTAGCCTTTTAAGAGCGCTACTGATTTCAATCTAGCTTACTTGAAGTGAAATCGTTGGTTAATTGATACAAATAATTGAACTAAACTATTGGTGTGATGCTAGGGTTACTTCTACACTAACAATCAACCATGCAAAATGCATTTGTAGGATCTTAATTTTAATAACATGAATTATGTGTATTTCACGATAATAGCAACAAATTATAAAAGTTCAAGTTGCAGAATGTAACTTTCACACAAGTTCAAGGTGCACTTTGTAAAAAAAGAAAAGTGTACAACTTGTCATGGCTTAAATATATTTTCTATATGCAATTAACCAAAACTTAATTACTTGTGTAAATTTGAGGTGAAAAGCAGCGTACAAATAATAAAATTTTAATAAACAGTATGACTTGACATCATATAGTAACTGTCTGACCAAAATTTGCTTCTACATGGCGAATAATTCATATTGTCATGCTAATAAATCTACAGATATACAAAAAATCAAAACACACAATATACAGCCTTAAAAACACAGTAGTGCTAAACTAGGTTACAAAAGTGCTAAAATAGTTCACATCAGTGCTAAAGTACAAGACAGAAACATAAAAATTAACACATGACAATTATATTTACATATTGTTCTCATAAAAGCATACAAATAATAAGATGTTAATAAACAGTATGACTTTACTTCGTATAGCAAGTGTCTGACCAAAATTTACTTTTTGCATAGCTAATAATCCATATTGTGATGCTAATAAATATACAAATATACAGAAAATGAAAACACACAATATGAAGCATTAGAAACACATGCTCATCGTCAAGAATTCAAAATAACAGCTTAGTAAGCTTCGTCAACCTAAAAGCAGTCGTAATATAGTTCACAGCAGTGCTAAAATACGTTACAACAATGTTAAAATAGTTCATAGTAGTGCTAAACTACATGTTCAGAAAATATTATTTATAATACTCATTTGTTATTCTAAATTCTGCATTCGTCGTACAAATACTTTATTAACAAGATACTCTTATGATACTCAATCGTTTTTACAATGATAAAAACTAAATTCACAATGCTAATAATTCGTATTGTGATGCTAATAAATCTACATATATACAGAAAATCAAAACACACAATACACAGCCCTAAAAACACATGTTGATCGTCAAAAATTCAAAATAAGCTTCGTAAACCTAGTCAAACAAATGTATAAGAAAATCGCAGTAAAATTACAGAAAAAACTTTTTTACCCGGCATCTTCGTCAAATAACGGTGAATAACACAAACTCCAGTAAAAAATCACATGAACACCAATTCAGTTGAATAAAATTCGAAGAGAATCGACTGAAATTTCGATTACATAAGCACAAAGGAATTTGATATATACAAGGAAAGAGATTTCAAATGGAAAAGGAATTGCAGACCAAAATACATTCATTCCAAAAATAACAGAATTAATAAATTACAAAAATACCCTTGATTCATTAAAAAATCGCTAATATTACAATAATGCCACCGTCATTTTTAAAATTTTAGGACAGATCTTGGCCGTCCAAATCAGAGCAATCTGTGGCTGAGATCGGTTCTCAGTTCTCACGTAGATGTCTAGTTCTCACATGATCCTATCTCTATACATATATATAGGATATGGATTAGATGAGACTATTTTCCTGGTGTGAGAACTATGACCTCATCTTACACCATCCAATTTAATGATCTAATGGTTGAGATTTAATGTAGAGATGGTGGCAATTTCGTAAATAATAGGGCAAAAAATAAAGGAATGAGGGCTATTTTCATCCAAACGTATTAAAAATGATGATGTCAGCAATTAAAAAAAATCTTAAGAACTTTAAAACGACCATAACTTGCTCGTTTTTAATCCAAATCCAATGCACATGAAAAATATATCAAATTAAAGCTCTCTTCGTGCTCTTTCATTTAAGATGTCGAAAAGCTATGTTTAGATGAAAAAATATGAACGAAAAATAAAAAATATAATTTTTTACTCGTACCCAGATTGTAAATGCTTTCGTTAGCATATAATAATTCTTCGTCAGCATTATGATAACATATGATAACGTATACTAACGAAGCATTTGTCATATGCTAACATAATGTATTCACTGTGCTAACAAAGAATTATCATAATGCTAGTGTAGTACAAATTTATTAGGGTTTATTCAATCTCAATTATGGTTTATTTCATCTCAATTATGGTTTATTCCATCTAATTATGATTTTTTTAATTTAATTTTTTGATTTTTGTTCTTAATTGATTGTTATGGTTTATCCCATCCAATTATGATTTATAACATATGTTGACAGAGTATTGGCATATGCTAACATAGTGTATTCACAGTGTTAATGAAGCAAAACCATAATACTAACGTAGTACAGATATATTATTATTATGATTTGTTCCGACTCATTTGGGGTTTACCACATCCAATCAATGTTTGTTTCATCTAATTAGGTTTATTTCATCAAATTATGGTTTCTTCAATTTAATTAGGGTTTATTAAATCACATTAGGTTTATAATTAATTTTTAGAATATATTTTTTGCTAACAATATTTGAAAACTTTAATTGGGATAATGATAATCCTTCGTTAGCATGATGATCTGTTATCAAATCATCCATGATTTTTATAAGAATTATCAAATTACGTTAATACCCCGCGCGAAATTTTTTTCAAATATTACAAAATTGTCACCGCTTTTTTTATCAAATCTGGGCCTTTAATTTTTTAGGATTGTGTGGTGTGAGATGTGGTCCTCGTTCTCACACTAGGATTTGTTTTTACCTAACGCCTCCCCTATATATATATATGTGTGTGTGTGTGTGTGTGTGTGTGTGTATACACGGGGTGGTTATAATGCAAACTAATCCTAGTGTGAGAACTAGGAACCCATCATACACCACGCAATCAATAAAAATCAAAGGTCTAGATTTACTTAAAAGGGGTGGTGGTAATTAGAGCTATCAACCGCGGGCTCGGAAAGCCCATCTTTTGACGAGGCGGGGGTGGGTAAGTCCGTCTGGGGAGGGCCTGATTTTCAGGGCCCTATCTGTCCCCGCCTAGGCCCGCGGATTGGTGAACTGGCCCGTGGGCTTTAGGTTTTTTGTTCACTTGTGTTTCTATTTGTCTGTGTCTACTATTTTTTGATAAAAAGTTTCAACTTCACTGAGTTCATTCTTACAAAAAACCAAACCAAAAAAAATAGTGGTAATTAAAGAAGAAATTGTGAAAAATATAACCAGTAGAAAAATAATCAAGACTTGCCATAGCACCTCTCCAAACAAGTATCTCAGCTTCTGCCACCAGAGACCCCATTGATGTGCATGTAATGCCATATTTTTCAATTAGGATCATTTTCTTATCTTCTAGAGGCATCGTGAGAAAAGCTAATGAGAAGAGGTGTCGTCTGCCTTGTTGTGAATCGTGAGAGGTCCCTGTCTTGCTGTGAATCGGTGACAAGAAGAGTTGTCGTCGGCCTTGCTCTGAATCGTGAAAGGTCCCTACCTTGGAGTGAATCAGCCACAAGAAGAGGTGTCGTCATCGGCCTTGTTCTGAGTCGTGAGAGGCCTCAGCCTTGCAGCGAATCGGCCACGAGAAAAGATATCATCTACATTGCTGAGAATCAGCTACGAGAGGAACTAAATCGGTGATGATGGCTGAGGGCTGGAGGCGAGGCAGCGAGAGGGAGAGAAAGGCAGTCATTTTGGCGGCAAAAGGGAAAGGAAGAGGGTTAGGTCAAAATATTCACGTGAATTCTAGATTAGGAAATTTGAATTTAGGAAATTAGATTAATTATTTTTATAAAAAAAAATTATATATGGGCGGGTAGCCTGCCCCGCCGCAGCTTTACCCGTCAAACCCCACCCCGTCGCGGGCTTACCCGTTTGGGCCCGCTAAAGAAATGAGCCTCAAAATGAAAGCCTTACCCGCCTACAAATGTGATGGGATCGGGTAGGTCCGACGGGCCTAGCCCGTTTTGAAGGGTCTAGTGGTAATTCTGTAATATTTGATAAGTTTTCTAGGTTGGAGTATTAAAGTAATTCGATAATGTTTATAAAGAGGCGCTAGGTAGTTGATAATAGCATCGTCATCCTAACGAAGTATTACTATCTTGCTAACGAAGCATTATCGTAATGCTAATGAAAGTTTTCTCATATTGTTAACGAAAAATTAAATTCTAAAAAGTAATTATAAATCATAATTCAGATGTAATAAATTCCAATGATCCAAAAAATAGAATTAGATTCTAAAGAATAATTATAAACTTTGATTGGATGAATAAATCATAATAGCAATATAAATATACGACGTTAGCATTATGATATTGTTTTATTAGCACTGCGGATAAATGATGTTAGCATATGACAATTCATCATTAGCAAAGGCATAAACCATAAATGGAATAAGAAAATCCTAATTAATATATTCTAATTTGATGAAATAAACAATATATAATAATCAATTAATAACTAAAATATAAAAATAAATAAAAAATAATAATTATAAGCCTTAATTGAAATGTAATAAATCATAGATATAATATAAGTACGTGTACTATGTTAATATTATGATAATCATTCGTTAGCACAATGAACACAGTATGTTAGCATATAATAAATGCTTCATTAGCATACATTACATAATGGGTAATGTTGACGAAACATTATTAAAAACTAACAAAAGCATTTTCGCGCTGAACACAGTAAAAAATATATATTTTGTATTTTTTGCCAAATATGACATTTTTCCTAGTATGGGAATTAGGACCACATCTCCACCATCCAATGTATTGATCTAATGGTTGAGATTTAATGGAAAATATGATGACAATTTCGTAAATAATAAGGATAAAATATAGGAATAAGGGTTATTTTTGTCCAAATCCATTAAAATTGATGATGTCAGCAATTTAAAAAAAAAACTTAAAAACTTTAAACGGCCATAACTTGCTCGTTTTTAATCCAATGCACAAAAAAAAATATCAAATTAAAGCTCTCTTCATACACTTTCATTTAAGATGTCGAAAGGCTATGTTTAGATGAAAAATATAGACGAAAAACGTAAAAAATAAATTTTTACGCATACCCAAGTTGTAAATGATTTCGTTAGCTTATAATAATGTTTCATCGGCATTATGATAACGTATGCTAACGAAATATTTGTCATATGCTAACATAATGCATTCACTGTGATAACGAAGAATTATCATAATGCAATTTTAATACAGATTTATTAGGGTTTATTCAATCTCAATTATGGTTTATTTCATCTCAATTATGGCTTATTCCATCTAATTATAATTACTTTTTTTGAATTTAATTTTTCTTTTTTAGTTCCTAATTGATTATTATGATTTATTCCATCCAATTATGGTTCAAAATGTATGTTGACAGAGTATTTCATACGCTAACATAGTGTATTCACCGTACTGACGAAGCTAAACCATAATGCTAACGTAGTATATATATATATATATATATATATATATATATATATATATATATATATTATTGTTATGATTTGTTCCGACTCATTTAGGATTTATCACATACAATCAATGTTTATTTCATCCAATTATGATTTCTTCCATTTAATTAAGGTTTATTAAATCAAATTAGGTTTATACTTCATTTTTAGAATATGTTTTTCGCTATTTTTTTTAACTTTAATTAGCATAATGATAACGCTTCGTTAACATGATGATAATACTTCGTTAGCATGATGATATGTTATCAAATCCTCCGTAATTTTTATAAGAATTACCGAATTACGTTAATACCCCCGCGTAAAAAACTTTTCAAATAATACAAAATTGTCATCACCCTTTTAATCAAATATGGGCCTTTGATTTTTGAGGATTGTATGGTGTTAGATGTGGTCCTAGTTTCCACACTAGGATTGATTTTTACCTAACCCATTCCCTATAGGCTATATGTGTGTGTGTGTGTGTGTGTGTGTGTGGAGAGAGAGAGAGAGAGAGAGAATGGATCATTTGTGAATCATAACTCAGTACATCGAACTTCATTTACACCCTAACTGGACCATATATACATACACACACACAAATTAATTAATTACAACTTAGATACGACAATATTGAGATAAAATTAAATACTATATATATGATAATCAAAATCGTGGATGTAATTAATAAAATTTGTGAAAATGATGAAGCTTATATACCTAGGAGGCTAGGACTATACCCTTTGATGAGTTATTCCAAATCTAAATTATGTTATATGTATCTATTTCAAAGAAAGCAACGCAAAATTCAGGTGGGCTATATACACAAAATTTTATGGATGCAAAGAATTCTCAATTTTATTAGAAGCTAAAACACTTTTTAATATATTTAAATTTCCTTTTCTATAAAGTTATTTTTTTGATAAAGAAATCCCCTTCGTTTTCAATTTTAGTCTGCATGCATTATATATTTCCTTCCCCACCATACGTCAACGTACTTTTCCATTATTATTATTATTATTATTATTATTATTATTATTAGATAATGGTCCAGTGCTTAATTATTAGGAGGGACCAATCAGCAATTGGCAGAAGTTAGAATTGGAAAAGGTTTTCGACATCAAAATATCATGCTAAATGTCAATATCATATTTTTATTTTTATTTTATTGTTGTCTCGTAAATGTCCTTTTTACCCCCTTTTTAAGAAATACGTAAATTTATATTTGTTGTACGAATAATAATTATTGAATATATATATATATATATATATATATATATATATATATATATATTCGATTGTAGGCGAGACGTAACGTTGGCAAAATGTAATTTTGGGTCCTAATTAAACTTCATGAAGTGCATTATAATTTTACACGGTCATTAATATAATTCCAAACAAACTAATTAATACGTACTATCCATAATTTTATGTGTGTGTGTGTGTGTGTGTGGTAGAAAAGCATGAAATTCCAACCATTATATATATTTAATTAAGCTGCTGCTTTTGCAAATGTGGTGGGTGAGCAATTAAGAGCAACCCATCTATCAACCTCAAATTTTTAGGGAAACTTTTAAATAATCATTATTACTTAGTAAATAATATAAATATTTTTTTTAAAAAAAATTAATGTTTCTAACTATTATCATAAAAAAAAAGTACTATAATATCCCTAGTTCCATATTTATTATTAAGAATTATTATTTATGTATATCTATATGTTCATATATTAATATTATTAGAAAAAAGATCTGATTTTTTCTCTCTTCCCTCTGCAAATACCGTTCTCTCGCCTCTCTCATTTTTTAATCTTTATTTTATCAATTGAAACAAAACTACCATTGATGAAGATTATCAAGCTATGATTTTTGAAGATTATTATGATTTTTTCTCTCTAATCCCCTTTTCAGCAATAAATTATCTATTGAAATATCCAAAATTAGAGATTATTCGTAAATTTGGGATTTTTTGAAGTTTTGTTGACATTACGTGTGTTGTTTTTTTGCGGCAATAAGGTATATGATATTTACGAATATGTACTCTTTTTTATCGATTTAGATATTTAAGTTATTTGAATCTTTCTTTGGAATGGGTGAAAGAAAATTGAATGTTCTTTGGTGCACGTACGAATCTATTTCTTTTGGTACACGAGTATTGGAGTTGATTCGTGCAATGATTTATTTGTGAACTCGTGCAATATCTCATTTTTTTTTATTGTTGCATGAGGGCACGAATTAGCAAACTCATGCACATGTGTATCTATGTATTTTTTAACTAGTGCACGAGTACACGAATAAGCATACTTATGCAGTCGTGTATCAATTTAATAATCAACTGCTGCACATGTACACGAACGACTCTAATCGTATCTTCGTGTATAAGTTATTTTTGAATTGTCAGTCTGCCACATTGAACTAATCGTGTACTTGTGTATAAAACTATTATTGAACTAATGCACGAGAACATGACTTGGAATACTTGTGTTGTTGCACTCGTGTACTCGTGTATTCATTATGAGGATGAGGTTGTTGGAAATCATCGTCCATGATTGTTTGGTGATGAGGGCATTTGAACCTTGACAGAGACGACAGTTAAATCTTGTAATTTTCATCTCCAGAAACAGCAATGACAGAAGACGGCAACAGCAGCAACCGAAAACGACAACAAAAACTTGGCAGTTGTGACTTCTGAAACTTAGACGTAGAACGGCGGCGAAAGATAGATTTTTTTTAGGGTGCGAAGAATAGACTCTGAAATTATCGGTCATAATTTTATTTGTTAATATATTATGGTGTTTTTATTTTAGGAAATAATTAATGTTAAAAATTATTTATATTATTACTAAGGGTTTTGATATATATTCTTATCCTAAAAGACTATAAATATTATATTTTTAAAAGGTGTCTATTTACATTATTTACTAAATAATAATGGCTATTTTCTGATATTAACACTAAAAATTTTGTGGTCGGGATATATACATGTATTGCATGTTGTTTTTCTGTAGGCATACGTACAAAGATTGTTGCTTCTCAATCAATCTCTAAAATATATTTTTTGCTTCACTTATATACATATATATAGGGGTGGGGTTATATAAAAGCAATCCCTTGTGTGAGAAATGAGAACACATCTCACACCACACATCCATCAAAAATCAAAGGTCCAGATTTGCTAAAAAAGACGGTGGCAATTATGTAATATCTGAATTTTTTTTCACGCGGGGGTATTAACGTAATTTGATAATTCTTATAAAAATCGTGAAGGATTTGATAACAGATCGTTATGCTAACGAAGTATTATCATCATGCTAACGAAGCATTATAATTATGCTAATTAAAGTTTTCAAATATTATTAGCGAAAAAATATTATAAATATTAATTATAAACATAATTTGATTTAATAAACTCTAATTAAATAGAAAAAATCATAATTGGATGAAATAAACCTAATTAGATGAAATAAACATTGATTGGATGTGGTAAAAACTAAATGAGTTGGAACAAATCATAATAATAATATATTTGTACTACGTTAGCATTATGGTTTTATTTTGTCAGCATTGCGAATACACTATGTTAGCATATGACAATACTCTGTCAACATAATTTATAAACCATAATTGGATGAGATAAACCATAATAATCAATTAAGAACTATAAACAAAAAAATTAAATTTTTAAAAAAAATGATAATTAGATGGAATAAATCATAATCGAGATTAAATAAACCATAATTGAGATTTAATAATACCTAATAAATTTATATTATGCTAGCATTATGATAATTATTTGTTAGCACAACGAATACATTATGTTAGCATATGACAAATGCTTCGTTAGCATACGTTATCATATGTTATCACAATGCTGACGAAGAATTATTATATGCTAACGAAAGCATTTACAACCTGGGCACACGTAAAAAAATTTCTTTTTTATTTTTATTCATATTTTTTCATCTAAATGTAGCCTTTCGACATCTTAAATGAAAGAGCATGAAGAGAGCTTTAGTTTGATATATTTTTTGTGTACATTGGATTAAAAACGAGCAAATTATGGTCGGTTAAAGTTTTTAAGATTTTTTTTTAATTGCTGACATCATCATTTTTAATGGGTTTGGATGAAAATAGCCCTCCTTCCTTTATTTTATTGGATGATGGATGTGTTCTCTTTTCTCACACCAACAAAGTGTTCTCATATGATCCATATCATATATATATATATATAGGAATTGGTTCAAATAAAAACTTATCTTGGTGTGAAAACTGCGGACTGTGCTTCTTTAGTATATTTTTAATGTTTTTCTTTATGTATTTTGATGCTATTTTTTTTTTTAATGTTTTTCTTATTGTGTTTTGGTGCTAGATGTTTTTAGCACCAAAATACAGTAAGAAAAGCACTAAAAGTACACTAAACAAGCACAGTCCGCACGTTTTCACACCAACATAAGTTTTTATTATAACCAACCCATATATATATATATATCCATTGAATTTAGGAACGTAACGGCTTTTAATTTATACATGTAGACCATCTCTCATACATTCTACTCATGTAGACCATCTCTCATACATTCTACTATACCTCTCTCATACATTCTACTATATTTACGCAAATCAAGAATTAAACTTATTTATACACACGTTATAACAAATCAATTATATTAAAAAATAATTGTAGACGATGTTGTGATATTACTAAGTGGCTAGATCAAATCATGAATAGGAATAGGAACAGGAATTCGATGCATTTACGACTATATATAAATACACACACACATATTTATATATACACATCATCCAGTAGTCGTCTACATAATGCGTGAATTGCTTACGTGGCATATATATCGATAGGCTGAGTGAGACAGGTGATGGTAAAATGTGGGTCCCCCCACAATTTCTGGTCTTATATATTCTCCTCGTCTTTATCATTTTACTGTTTTATCACACCCCACATATATAAACGACTGTTCAAATTTAATTTCCTCTTTCACTCTTAAAATAATACTTATTATACAGTACAAATTAATTATAACATAAATAATCATAATCAATATTTATCATAAGAAAATAAATTATAAATTATAAATTTTAATTATGAATTAAGCAATCAACCATAATAATGAATTATTAAATGAAAATTAAAAATTCAATTATAGATCATAATGGGGTGAATGAACTCTAATAAACTACCGTAAAATTAAACTAAATTACAAATAAATTAAATTATAGAAAAAATACAAAAAAAAAATCTTAATGTGAAAATACAACACAGAGTAAAACACAGAGAATGTGACAGAAAATCTCATGTGCAAAGACAATAGATCTTTTCCTTAAATTTCTCTTTTATTAATAATGATGCCATTACTGCAAACAATGTTGATTATGTGTTATATAACCTTCCTGGAGATCTTCCTATAAAAGAGATTAGATATCCCATGTTCTACAAATTCCATTCTTCTAACTAAAACACACACACACATATTTCTCCTTCAAATTTTTGGGTGACGAGTGAAATATACAATTTGCATATGTTTGTATTCATTTTATTTATAAAGTTGGGCGACTTTGGTACAAATCACAATCTACAATCCTCCAACTTCAAAATAAAAAATAAAGTAAAGAAATAAAATGAATATACTGGATTAAAATAGTATATGTTATATAATATATTGGAATCTTAACCAACAGATATAGTCATAGAGACCTCATACGAGAGCATAAATGGGTAGTTGCCGCACACATTATGACGTGTAGTATGAAATAAAAACATATATTGAAACTCTTCATTCAACGGTTAGTACCTGAAAATAGCAAACGACCATAAATAAATCGTAAGTAAAATAGAAAAAAAATATGCAACTTCACCAATATGGCATATATTTATTACCCGAGAATATAGTATTTTTAATAACAAGTTAATTTTAGTAAATCAATGTACACTGTATCTGATATGTATTTAAAAGAAAATCAATTAATTTATAACATTCTTAGATTCTTCATATCTATATTCGTTAGAGATAGATATGGTAGTTATTGATTATATATATTTACTTTATTTTACAAACCAAACTTATTTTCAGGGGGACGAACCCACATATAACGTTAGGTAGGCTTTCATCTAATCATCTTTACATGGTTAATTATTTCAAAGGAATCCAACTTAAATAAGCTTGAAAAAGCAAATTAATTAATGCAAACATTATTTTACTTCTAGCTAGTTTTCTACGGATATATTACTAATATTTAGTATTTATGTACCGCTGCTAGGTGCATTTAATTCCAGTTTCTTTCATTAAACAGAAGCTTCTAGAAGTAATTATAGCATTAATTAAGCTGTCATGCATCGTTCGCTTGAAAATTAAAATCGGTTACCCTAAAATAAAATAAAAATTAAAAAAAATTGAAATTGGTTCGGCTTCTTTAGTCAGTTTTGTGAGTTGTAGAAAAGCTCTAATTTTATTGCAAATTAGATTTCTAATGTTTAACAACCACAGTATAATTATGGCACTTGCTTAAATTATCTGAATTGTTTTCCCAGTAAAAGACACTTAAATAAGAGTTGTTGATTAGAATTAGTTGAAGAAAGTTGTAGGGTTCATCTCACAACATTATATTATTTGTTGGAAATAATAGACGCGGATAATTTTAAAAGGAGTTATGTTGACAATATAATCGATAAAAAATATTTACTTGAATACATATACACATACATATGTATATATGTACATGTTATAAAATAATATTATAATATATTTCAAATTATAAAAAAAATATTTATATATGTCTATATATATATATAATATTTTAAATAATTTCATAAATAATTAATGGGTAAACTACACTTTGATACCTACATTTTTGACATTTTTTAAAAAATGGATCATTTTTTTCAAAATTAACGAAACAGTACCCACTTGTTCAACTTTTTTGTAAATCTAACATTTAATCAATTTTACGGCCTAAAAATCGTATGTAATTGATTATATTTTACTATTTACAGGCCATTAAATTGATTAAATGTTAGATTTGCAAAAAAAAAATGAAAAATGGGGTAATGTTTTGTTAATTTTTAAAAAATGAGTCATTTTTTAAAAAGTGCCCAAAATGTAAGTATCAAAGTGTAATTTAATAATTATTACAATCAAATTATTATATTATAAATTATGCAACACTTATTCGTATACAATGTTTCTAGTAGCATTTTATAGATTTATAAATATCAATCTCTATTTGATTTAGTTATACATTAAATTAGAATGTTAAATTATTAACTATTTCATATTCATTATAATTAAAAAATAGTATAAATTTTATATCTGCGTATAAAGTATACAAAGTATACTACCAATTATGATTTTTTAGCAAATAATTTACTTTATTATTTCATTTAATTATTTAATATTTATTGGGTAATTTTTTTCCATAATAAAATCTACCAAACGATAATCGTTACTTCTTAATATGAGAAAATTCAAATAGTTATTCATTCGTATGAATAAATTTGAATGCATGTACATAATGAAATATATTTTGGAATATAAAATATAGCATAAGTGTATTCTATAATTAAAAATATGCGTGTGTATATGTGTGTGTAGAGAGAGAGAGAGAGAGAAAGAGAGAGGAAGAAGAAACAATAAAAAAATGAAATTTTTTTTTTATTTATGATAACTATTAATGATGTGATATTTTTGAGGGGAGAAGGGAAATTAGGAGAGAACTTTATTGTATCATGTAGATATATAGATATAGATATTCACTTGGTAAGTGACGTGTAGTATGAAATAAAATACAAAAGAAAAATGTTAGTTCAGATGGTAAAGCGCAGATTTGTGTAAGAGAGCAGAGCTTTACCAAAAAGTAAAATATCTGATTGATATTCTATATAATTAATTATTAAATTAAATATGAATGGCTGTAGAACACTTGACTACTTGAGTGAGATGAGAGACAAAGACTAAAGAGGGCATTAAATTTTGTGTCAGCAAAGACTTGTTTAATCAAAGCCTAATTTTCTTTTAACAAATTATGCTGTACTCTTTATTTAATCAACTACCTTAAACCACATTTCCACAGGGCTATTATTGACTTTTACTAATAGAAAGCATACACAATAACAATACCTGTTGCTTAACTGTAGCAATATATTTAATATTTTATTAACGTCGGTAATTCAATGGGTAAAATACAAAATTCTTCCATATCGATATTTTCTAATTTCTAGTATTTTCAGTCTGGCATATTATTTTGTGAAATTATATCGAGAATATTACCTCATTTCTACCATTTTTAGAATCATATTACCCCCCCCCCCCCCCCACCAAAAAAAAAGACATTTGCACATATATGTTATTTTCGTCAATAAAAATTTCAATTTAGCTATGATTTTAGCAATCAGGTGAAATTTTGGTAAGTTTATCAATCTATAAATTTGGCCAAAATAATGCATTTACTACACAGAGCTTCTTTTTTTTTTTTATAAAAATGAAGTCCAGTTGAATCCAACAAGTCATGATTAAATTTGGTCTGTTTTATGTTTAATCGAGACCTTTGTTTTAAAGAAGGTAACTCGCGTCTAATACATGAGGTTTTTCACTGATCACAGGATAAATTTCGCTTCTATTCAATAGCTTGCAAATCACGTTTAAAAAATTAAGTATAAGAAGCTAACAACTAATGGTGTTGATGGATCTCCCAATTCCAAGTTATCTCACTCAACTACTAGAGCATGCCACTTACGTCTGATTGAGACTTGATAAATCTAATTGTGGCTAGATTCATAATGACCAAAATTATAGTCATTTGATAAAATCATTGCTAAATTGATAGCTTTTAAAGAACTGACTAAAATTGTAAATTTGCTCGGTGGGTTTATTATAAATAAAACTATTCAAAACAATATTCAACTTTCAAGGATATATTTTTTTTTTGTGAATTTTGTCAACTTAAACAGTCTTGATTTTTATAATTTAACTATCCAAAATATAAAAACATTACTCCTAAAGTCTGATCTAATACATGAAAAGTACACTTCATAAATTATAAATACTCAATCATGCTCGTCACCAATCACCATATTGCAGTTTGCATCTTCTAAGAAGAGGTATTTGTTTACAATTTATGAAGTTAAGCAATAACTCATATATTCAAATGAAAACCCAACAATAGTATTTGTTGTGTATATATCCTTACAAATTTTTATTTGACAAGCATAGCTTTAAACTTTTTCTTACTTATTCTACCCTTATAATAATAATAATAATAATAATAATAATAATAATAATAATAATAATAATAATAATAATAATAATAATAATAATAATAATAATAATAATAATAATAATAATAATAATAATTGTGGCATGCAGCATAATAGTAGCAAACAATGTCTATGTATTCAAATTGAAAAAGGAAATAAAATAAAATAACATTAAGATCGATTAAGGGGCAGGACATGGGTGAAGTTATTAATAAAAATTTAATATGCCCTTGGAATACAATTAGGACAAATAAAACAATTAAGATCAAAACCACATCATAAACCCTAATGCTTTACCAAAAAATTAGATTAGCCCGAAACAAGTAATTAAAACCCAATATCCACACAACTACATTCCAGAACACCTAATAAATTAAATTAAATTAAAGAGCAGAGAAAAGTTTAAAGGCAAATATGAACCAACCGCGCTAATTATTGAAACCGCGTAGGCATGTATCGCATCCCTTTAATACCTCAAACAACTATGTTATGTTACAATCAACACCCCTTCTCAAAATAAAATATAAGATGACATATTATTAAAACAATCGATCCAATCACACCGTTTTTTAAATAAATATCAAATGAAATACTACTTTAGTATAATGGGGTAGTTTTTTTGTCAAAACACCCGTAACAGATTTTATTCATACATCCATACAATTATATGTAAAATGCAAAATGAATCTAAATATAAATATCGCCAAACACATTTTGACTCATCAGATGATCGAACACACATCGCCACATCCTTCTCTCTCTCTCTCACACACACACACAGGGGGAGGGGGGCGCAACATGGCCTAAATCTTTAAAAAATAAAGATTAGGTTTAGTTAAAGAATGATAGGATTAAAAATAAAGAACGAAAGAACTCCCAAGGAGATGAAATAAAAAAATGATGTGAGGGGTCCAATAGTACAAGTCCCATGTGAGTTGATTAGGACAGCAATTAAAAAAGAGTAATTAGCCTTAACATCACCAACTTCGATGGATTATAATATCAAATGTTGGCATGCAAAGTAACGTGATGGACAAAGAGAGCAAAAAACATAACAGAAACATTAACTAACACGAAAATCTATACTATAATGCAGTCATAATAACAATCACCTAAAAAACTATTGAAAGGGACATACCAATCATACAGATGCATGTACTAAATAGAATTTTCAGGCCAACATCCTATTTTCTTAAGCCATGCATAACCCCAAATGTCCGGCTCCTATGCCAATGACAGCTTCCAAATAACATGCCTCTCTCTCTCTCTCTCTCTCACACACACACACACACACACAATGAGAGAGAGAGAGAGAGACTATTTCATTGATTCAAGGATATGCATATAAGTGATATATATATGATCACATCAAACAGTAGTTTCAACAACCTGAACAGAGTTGAACATTCATCGCCAAATGAACTTCACAAGTACTAGAGAAGAAAAGAAATGTGAATTCTAGTTTTTTTCATGTACGAGCAATGTTGGGATCAGATCAGCAAAATGCAGCTATCCACAGCAGAAGTTAAACCACCTACAAAAATCACACAGCATGAACCTTGCTCAACTTAATGGTAAACGAGTTAGGATGCTGACATTCGAAACAAGCAGAGTGACAATGATATCTGGATTCCATGCACAACAAACAAAAGGAGAAAACACACATCAGATTCTACTTTCAACGGGATGGAATCACTCTTGAAGTCACAAATTTTTGGATTTATTAAGGTCTCGTTTCAACGAATATCGTGGAATAAGATCTCCACTCCAGGCAACTAAAGTACGAAAGATACAGGACAATATCTCAAGAAAACTAAAGAGGTGAAAGAATTCCTTTTGACAAACTCATAATCAAAATCAGTGGAAGGAATTTTATTCAGTCATGGTCATGAATTTTCAACTAGCTATGGTAAAAGGGCTCTGTAAAAACATCAATGATCATAACAATGTGCAATTCAGATCAACTCTTCAATCCACAGCCCCAAATCAAAGAATCAGTTAAAAGGGTTAATTCTTTTGTTGTTTTTTTCTTTTTCTTCCATTCCTGGTTTCCCAATACTGTCCAGTGTATGGATACAAACACAATAAGATCCATGATTAACATACGATAGTGAATAAGATAACTATATTAGAACATCCAGTACTAAAATGTGCCTGGTTCTTTTGAAAGTTGGAAACAATCTGCCCGAGTCACCGAGAAAATTAGCAGAAGACACTCAGGCATGATGAATATTCATAAAATTCAAGGGATTAAGGCAGTGAGTTGTGAAATTCAGGGCACCTTCTTGAGATTGAGAATTCCACGAGAGCAAGAGCTGAGCTTTAGCATCTCCAGGCCGTAGCAGAGATCAGTTCCTTCCTTTGCCAACAAAGAACGAGAGAAGACTGCCTTTTCTCTACCTGAAATCCTCGAACCGGAGTCCTCTTTATCACACATTCTGCCTGCGATTCTGTGAAATTGCTAAATGTTATTGGTGAGAACCCTGATGACAAAAAAAGAGCCCTCCAATGCTGTGTCTTTTCAGGAGAACGAAGACGGCCCATTACAATTTTTTCAATCCCCGGCTGGAGCAAGAACCTTTCAATCTTTTGCAGGGCGTCCATATTCACATTAACAGCATCAAGAGACTCAAGCAGGTTGGAATACGACTGGAGGGCATGAACTATATGGTTGGCAAATGGAAGATCAGTTCTATCACACCCTCTGTCCACAGAAACAACAATTCTTGGTGAGAGCTGCTTCACAAAACGTAGAATCAATGGAACCGACAATTGGTGATTGGCAAGAGAACCAACTGGCAGATTAACTGCAACCCCCTCATTCTCTTGTGCATGAAAAGGCAGAGACCATGAACCAGAATTCAACGAATCAATACTGATAGCCTCGAACTCGAAAGCAATATTAATCTCACTAGCAAACTGAATTAGGTTTTCACGGGTGAGGCCGAGCTCCAGTTGATCATGAGATGATGTAGATGCTAGTGCAGTGATCTTCAACGAGGGGGCGCCCCCGCCCCGTAGTGCAAGCTCCTGCATAAGAGAAGCCCACTGCCCACCATACCCAATATCAAAATCCACAATATGAATCCGATCAAATCCTTCAAGAACTTCAAGAATGGCCTGATTGCAAGTGAAGTTAGCAAACTGCACGAGGGGAGAGATCTCGGAGAAAGACTTGTAAGCACCAATCTTGAAAACGAGGCTAAAAGGCGAAGACGTGGGCGTAGAGGGGTTGACATCGTTGCTATTGGAGTGGAGGAGCAACTGTAATGCCTCCTTGCAATAGAAAGCAGCCCGGTTGAAAGGCTTTCCAATGGGAGAGAGCTGGTGATTGAGCCGCGCCAATATCCCTTGCGCGAGTACTGGATTCCCCGTCTGGACCAGCTCAGCAGCTTTGTATAGCTGGTCGACTATAGCCTGTTGTTGCTGCTGCTGCTGCTGCTGCTGGCAATGCCCCAACTCGTCGCCAACGCCGATTTTTGGCTTCTGCCCCGGCGCCGTTGGCCTTTGCTGCTGCAGGTAGTGAGGAAGCAACTGAAGCTGCTGGAGATGCAGCTGCTGCTGCTGCTGCCTGCCCATGAACACTTCTTGCTGCCCGGTGTCAGTGAACGGGCCTTTCGAGATCTGGGAGCCGGCGTCAACGGCGACGCCGGGGTTGTGGCGTTTGGCCTGCGGCGGCCCGAAGAGGCTCTGGTCTTGCTGCTGAGTGTACGACAAGGGGAAGAAAAATGAAGGGTTCTGAGCGTGGTGAGTTTGGTGTGAATTGAAAATTGGAGGCTTCATTTCTGCACAAGAATCAAATGCAGTCTGATGATGAAGAGCTATTGCTCCCAGATTGTTAGAAACTGAAGATGGATGCATCAAATTCTGAGAGTTGGATAAAAATTTGAAATTAGTAGTGGGATTGGAAGAAGCCAAACCAATCTTGTCAGCGCTGGATCTGTTATTGTTGGGAAAATTTGGGAGCGTGGGCATGAAACTAGAACCAAATTGGTCTCCGCCAAAACCTTGATCTACCACGCCAAAACCACCACTGAAGTCGAACTCCGCCGCAGTCGAGCCTCCGCCTCCGCCTCCGCCGCTAATTTGAAGAACCTTATTGAGATTCCCCATTGCAGGGTCCTCGACATCTCCCATGACCCAGCGGAGAAAGGCCTGCTCTTGGCTCGGCGAGACGGCGGCAGACTCCGACAGCACGCTCTCCCAGTCCTCCATGGCGAATTTCTCCGGGTTCCCGGCGCCGGCAGCTCCGATCTCGAGAGACGGCGGAACGGGAAGCAGCTCGGAATCAGGTCCTCCAGCATTGGAACTGGTGGCAGTAGTCGAGTCTTGCTGCCATTTGGGAGAAGGGTTTGTGTCCGAAACTGCCGCCACCCCGGCCGTGTCGGTAGAAGCAGCACCACCCCCACCGCCGCCGAGAGATGAAGACAGGGTTGAGGAAGATGTGGGCCTGCTGGGAATTCTTGCAGAATCCAGCACAGATGTAGGCTCACCGAAACTGTTGCTCAAGAAACAATTCTTCTTCACAAAATCTGTGATGAAATCTTTGTTCTTCACCACGAAATCTAAGTCTAACACCCCCTTCCCCTCAAAATCAAAGGGTAAGGGCATCCCCTTCATCTAATAACCGCCGAATCCCCAAATTCCACCAACTTAATACTTCCAGCTCTAGAAAACAAAAAAAAGAAAAAAAAAAAGATGGAACACAATAATTAAAGCCTGCAATCTTGAAGCACGACAATACACTTAAGCTTCCGAAAATGCAGGGAATTCAAGAATATATACATGCAAGTATGTATAAAATCTATGCGATGAATAATCGAGAGCTAGTCAAGAAAATGGAGATTGTGAATGGAGAAGAAAATGGTGGGTTCGAGGTATTGTTCTTTTTTAACAATTTCTCTCCTCTGGCTCTCGTCGATGAAGTAGTACTCTGTCTGCCTTCTGTTTTCTGCCATGGATGCGTGCAACATAAAAAAGTAGTAAAGTGACCCCCCTTCATTCATCTTCTCTCTCTCTCTCTCTCTTCCCTATACTCTCTATTGTTTTCTTTTTTTAATTTTTTTTCCTTTTTCTTTTTTTCTTTTTCACCCCTTTTTTTTAGTTAATTTATGTGGCTTGTCTAGTTATCTTTCTTGCTAGGGTTTCTCTCCTTCTCCCGTAACCCACGCGCGCAAATCTCGCGTGTTTTCTATTTGGCCCATTCTCAATTTTTTTTAATCCCCAACGTTGAGGAATGAGGATAGTGTGTAAATATGCAATCTGTTGCTGTTTATATCTCAATTCAATATTAAAATATTCAAATTTATTTGGTGAGGCTCCTTAAACTAAATAAATTGAACTTGGTTGAGTTTGATTCTAGTTACTCAATTCGTCAGGTAGCCTGAAAATATATATATAATTGACATTTAACTTATATTTTAATTAGTGATAAGTAATTAGTTTTATTTTTTTGCAAGAAAATAATATAATTTAATTATAAAAATTATCAACATAAATATATGTGTGTGTATATATATATATATATATTTACTAAACTAGTGTAGACTTGAATAAACTTCTGATAAATTAATGTATTTTATTATATCAACCTGATTAATTTTTACCTTTTATTTAGAGTTCTACTTATCAATTGAATTTTAAGGCAACTTTATTAGTTATATTATTTTAATTTGTATTTGTTAGCATTAAATTATGAATCATCAATAAGTTGATCAAGTAATTAGACTATCAATAATCATTATGAGTGAAAATTATGGCATATCAAAATCTTAATTTTTAGGGCTTACACACTATAAAGGTTTGCGTGATTAATTATAGGTATGATTAGATGTTGTGGGAGTAGACTGTCATAAAACTCTTTAAGCATAAGTAGATTATTAATTATGTTATAATTATTGATATTACTCGTTAATTCAAAACTTGGAAGCGTTAATTACCAGTAATCAATCACCCTACTTATGGTATGGTACAATAATTGAACTCGCCCGTACGGAAGAATTGAATGCAACTCAAACAATCCAAAAACACAAATCTCGCACATCAGCAGCATTAACAATTTACATTTTACAATACAACAATACAATTAATTTCCTCAATTCGTCAAAACAATTAACTCTGAAGAGTGATCAAGGAGGGGTTGATAGCACGCGCTGGTGAGGAGCGTGGGCGATGGGAAATTTAGTGCTCTCCTCCTGTAGTTTTCTACAGGGACCAACAATGCAGTGGAGAGATGAACTGGCAGAAGTGGCGCCCTATTTAATCCCGGAAATGCCCCTCCCGAAGCGTGACCACAAGAGGGTTGCCTCGTATATCAGTGTCGGGGTTGTTTCGTCCTTTCATCCGAAGCAGCTTCTGCTGTCCTGGTTTTCGAAACTGCATCTGACGACACGAGATAATGAAAAAAGGCTATTGTTTTTGCTCTGAGCTGAGTTTTGAAAATATCGAGACCAAATCGACGGATGGGATTTCTCCGTGGGGATGGGAATCGACGGCTGAGATTAGATCTTTGTTTTTCTATTGGGTTAAGGGCTTGTTTGGTTGTGGTTATTAAATTGCGGTTAAAGGAGGACTTGAGTTTGCCAACCAATGGGTTCTTATTTGATTGACTGTCAATTTCGACTGTTGCCAGAGGGTAAAAAGGTAAAAACAAAATGCACGAGGAATGGGAACACAAGTGGTAAAACTGGTTCATGGCAATTCGGCATCTTTGTCAGGGGTGTAAATGTCATTTTGTATCCATATACTTTTTTTCAGAATATATATCAAATATCCATAATTCCATATGCTTGTTAAACACCCCATATATATCTAGGACTAGCACCCAAATTCTACACACAACTTCAATTTAGTTTCCCAAAATCTCGAAAACTGTACATGCAATTTATAATCATTAATCCCAAAATAACCTTACATCTTGTACCAAAAGACCCTTTTAAACCTAAAATCCACGATTGTAATATTTGACTGTTATAAGTAAATTTATTTATTTGATCAAATATTTAATTAGCATGAAATTGTCCTCTCTCTTTAGATTGTTCTTTTTTATGTTATTGATCTCTACAATACTTCACCACCACTTGAATGTCTTCGTTGATTATCTTTTTCATAGTAATATAGAATGGAAAATGAAGAGAGGAGAAGGGAAACGTGAAATAACTAATTTGGGATTGCAAATATAAGAATTAGGAATATTACATTTATTTAAAAGTATAGTATTGTCGTATTGAATTGGATGTATTTCTATCTGAAATAAATTAGGTCGCAAATAAAATTTTCGTATATTTATTTCAGCGGCAACAAAAGAAGACTTCATTAGTGACTCAACCTTAGCTCAATTTAATTATTGTAAAATTACAGCGCATAAATCAAATTAGTGCTAATATGAATAGATAATTTATGTATGATTCTGGCCATAATATTATTAAAGACTTGTTTACTCGTATGTAAGGAGATAAATTTTCATAACAACAAACTACTTGTTGCGTCAACAAATATATTGTTGTGGGAGTGGCTAAGACTAGCCATTTTTTATAACACAAATTCACTAGCCAACATATGTATATAAATAAATTGGTTAAAAGAATGGATTAATTGACGATTATTCAATCTTATAATATATTTCTCTTTCAGTGTTTAATTTTTCTGTGTGTTTGGGTGGTTGTGGTTAGTTTTATTGCTTTAATTATTTTAGTGCTTTAAATTACTTTAAGTATTTTGAATCTATTGAGCAGTCTAGATAATTGTAGGCAGTGACGGACGTAAAAATTTTGTTCATGAGGCCCATTTAACAGTATTATAAGAATAAAATATTATATATGTATAATTAAAAATGATAAAAATAAAATAAATTGATAACTATATATATATATATATAATATTAGAATTAGGAGGTCCAACTGAAATATCATAAAAATATAAATTATATATATACATATATTGTGCATACATAAATTAATTACTATCAAAATTACACAACATAAATAATATAAAAATAGTGAATTAAAGATCCATAGACAAGATTTCGGCAAAAAAAAAATTGAATGATAAAATTGTTACTTTGATGAGAAAATATGAAACTCTCAAATAAAAATATATAATTACAAATACAAATTATTTCTAATAGTGAAATTAAAATAATCTTCAACTTAAAAAATAAAGAAAAATTAAAAAAGAGGAAAATTAGCAATGCGATCAGGAAAATAATTATCAACTTTAAAAAAAAACTATTAAAGCAAATAGCAATGCATGCCCATGACACATCCTCTTCGTAAATACCAAGCACATTTTCGACTTTGACAAACGTGCAACTTGAAACTTTTATCAATTATTTTGATATGTATATATATATATATATATATATATATATTGATAAAATCGTATATTATTACTATATTAATATTAAATTCAAAATTTTAGGAGGGCCAATGCCCTCTTTTTTTATGTCGAAGGTAACATGCAGCAGCTATCGAAGTGCGTACTGGGTAAACTCCGTCCTTGTGTAATAGTCTGCAAACCACACAGAGAAGGTAAACCACGCTTGGTAGGCCAGGTGTGACAGGCTCACACCTAGTGTTATTGGTGGTGGGATTTGAACTTGAGACATTTGGCCTTAAGATAACACCACTCCACCACTTCATCATCCCCAGGGGGGACAGAACCCAGTGCCCCCTTGCCGCTACATGGGTCCGTCATTGACTATAGGTGATTTTATTTAGATAATTAGTAACTTATAGAATTTAAGCCCATGTGGATTCGACATTGTTCATTGTTTTACTATTAATCTCATTGTAGACTTGCAATATATGTTAAATAATTACCAAAACAACTCCCAAGTCCCATCTTTTACGTCGGCGACAACCCATATCCACCAAGCCAAATTCTGCCTCCACGGCTGAGATATATTAAGAAGGTTTGAAAATTATTTTTGAATTTATAGTTTTAGCTTATTTTTCAAATATAATAAGAAGGTTTGGAATTTATTTTTTGAATTTATAGTTTTAGCTTGTTTTTCAAATATATTAAGGAAGTTTGGAAATTAGTTTTTTGAACATCGTAGCTTCGAAAAAATTGTTTTCAAAGTTCATTGTCGTGTTTCATCTTGTATTATAATCATTAGATTCATGCTATGTGTATTTATTTATTTTTAGGGCTTGTTACTTCAAAAATTTACAATTGAGTGATAGATAATTTAGAGGATGAGAGGATGGATAAATCTTATCCCACCTCTTTAGGTGGGATGAATACATATCTCACAAATAAGCACACGAAGCTCATTTATCACGGGCCTTGATTATCCACTATTTTAACATCATGCAAAGTAAACATAGGATAACTTATTAATCCACATCTATCCATCAAAGTAAACAAGACCTTAGTGGATAATTGTTTAATTTTTTAAATACACATGTCATGAATTCAATGATTAGAATATAAGATGAAATACAAAATTGAAACGGAGGATCTCATCCGCTATTCGTAATGCATGCATGAGAGTTATATGCACTAAAAAATCTTTAAAATGTTTGTTTGATATATAGTTTTCTTTTTACTCACTCACCCGACCTTGTGGTATCGAGGAGAATCGAACTCGTGACTTTTAGTTTTCAAACAACCTCACTCCACCACTAGACCATTCCCACCGAGACTCTTTGATATATAGTTTGATACAACGAAGAATAAAAATTCAAGAGTTCATACAAAATAATAAACGTATGTACAATGAGTACTCAATAAAACAAAATCTAATAGTTTTTCTTTTACTCACACACCTGACATGTGGTATTGAGAAAATTCGAACCCGTGACAAAATCTAATAGTTTAAATATATATATTTTTCCCAGTTTCAAAGTGGTATATATTCCATCAACGTATTAATTGAATTCATACATTGACAAATTCGAAAAAAATAAAAGGGAAAGGAGAAAGCTATTTCGGCCAAAATAGATAAATGGTTCAAAATGGATTAGTATTGACTCGACCTTTTGGTCTAAATTAGATTGCAATTCTATTTGGAAGAAATTACGATTGATTTTAAACTCTTATATAAAATTAATTAAAGATGTGAAATTAAAATTATTTACCAAATAGGTGCAATATATACACCAATTTTTTGGCAACTCCAATCCTATGCACTAAATATTAGATAAATAAGAATATTCTCAAAAAAATTTCATTTTGTTTTATCATTGAAATATGAATATGCTTAATGATTTAGTATTTTTTAAATGATAACTAGTATTGCACCCCGTGCGATGCACGGATCGCACGGTGAGAGACATATAAAACATTTGTACAAATAAATTAATTTAGAATTAAATAATTAATAAAAACAGTAAGAATGATAAATATTTCCACAACATATTGAAGAGCAATTAATTATAAGTGGATGTGTGTGCGTGTGTGTGTGTGTGTATATCACTTTCCATGTCTTATCAAATAATCTAATTAAATAATAAAATTTAATTTAGAGGTGATTTAATTGAGAATTTTGACCGTTAACATGTTTAATATAATTGATTATAAGTTTAAGCAATCTAATCAAATGTATTTATATATAATCAAATCAAATCTACTTCCATATTTAATTAGCTCAACTTTATATATAATGAAATATATTAGTACATTAGTACAATTATAATCAACTCTATTTCCATATGTAAAAATTGTGAATATATTTATTGGATAAAAATGTATCTGAATAAACAAATATACAATTTTCAGTGATGCAGGATAAGAAAGACATTAAAAAAATTATTTTTAGTCTCTTCTCGGACTACCTTCATCTCTTTTATAGGACTATAGAAGAAAAATTACCATTTAAGAGATATATGAACATACCATATTCAAATGCTTCAATTAAATCATTCAAATCATCGAATGAGTATTCAAGTTGGGGTTTACTAATAGGATGTTCCAAAGATGAATCTTAGGAAATAAAATTTGATTTTAATTGCAAATTAAAGATACAAAATCTTAAAATTAATTGAAGCATAGCCATTAAAAATATGGCCTTTTTCTCAAATAATTGATTTGTTATTGCGAGCTGAAACCTGCAAATAAAGAAAATAATATCAACAACAATACATGATAAATGTAATGCACAAAAAAGAAAAAAAAAATACTCTTAAAGCATTGCAAAAGAAGAATGCAATGCAAATGACAATTATTTTCCTATATATAGAGAAAATGACTCGTTCTGAACTAAAAATGACTTCAATAAATATTATTTTAAATATCAATTGAAATTTAATTAACTAAAATTATTACAAAAAATAACTTTCATCAAATAAGGAATTGAAGATTGAAATGCCAAAATGACAATCGTGTATATAATTTTCATAATTAAATGTAAATAGGTGATTGATTAATTAGCACAATGAAGGGAGGATCTTGATTAATATAACATATGAAAGGAAAATATTTTACATAATATATATATATATATTAATATAGACTCATTTTAATGGTTGATAATTATAATTTTTTTTTAATATATGACGCCGATACTATTAGATATTGAGGTTAAGATGCACATGGTAATTATATGTTTATATTTCTAATTAAATGTGATTTTGATTATTTCATAAATGATTTAAAGTTTGACTACTAATATATTTATGCATGTTTATTTTCCCGATTCATTTCAATTCATTATGATATGATATGGCAATTTATTTTTTTCGAAGAGATGTATGTGGCAATATATTAATAAGATATGATATGCGACGTTGATACAACGATATATTAATTTATGGTATGATATGTAGGATTTTTAATAAATGAAGAATCCTTAAATTGCTACCCATTCTAATTAATTTGTGAAACATGGAATTTGATTGGGTGTATCATGTATATATCTATACATAATATAAAAATTACGTATTTCCTTAATTAGTTTTAAATATACCATATAAGATTAATTTGATATTTTCTTCAAATAAAGATTTATTTGATTGTGTATGGATAAAAGTAATGTAGTGAACTATCATTTAGTAAATATCCACGATCTTGATTTTATTAATTAGGCAAAATTAATTTTAAACTTCCTGATTTTGGGTATTTAATATAATTAGATAAGTTTAATTCTCTAATAAAATCAAATCTACTTCTATATTGAATTGGTTTGACTAATTTTTCTATGGACGTTTATTAATTAATATATGTAAATAATACTTTAATTAAATAGCACAAATTTCTATATCTAGAAATGTAGTTTAGACGGAAAAATGAGTAATTTTTCTTTGTGATAGACTATCTTACTTTTAGATATAATATAGATTATTGAAAATGATGACTATTAATTATATACATTCAAAAATTTTCTCAAAAAATAAATAAATTATATACATTCAAAAAAATATTAAAAAATTAAATACTCTTAAAAAATTGTAGTGAATAATATTAAAAAAATAAATAATATTCAAAAGTTAAATACTATTAAATATATAATATTAAAAAAATAAATCCTATTAAAAATATATATAGCATTAAAATATAAAATACTATTAAAAATATAATATTAAAAAACATATAATATTAAAAAAATAATATTATTAATTATATATTTCGAATATATATGTATATATATAATATTCAAAATTAATAACTATTGATTATATATTTTTCAAGTAGTTTTATGTTATTTGTAGTGTGTTGCCACCCTCTCTCATCTATGTGACTTTGCCACCCGCAACAATAATCTCTTTAATTTCCTATCGATTTGATTAAAATCAATCATACTCTTTTTTATTTCTTTTGATATTAATTTTAGAAAATCAGTTCTTGTATGTACAATTGGCTCGAAAAATTATTTTCGAATATGAGATTGAAGTTCAAAAAATAATTTTTGAAAATGGAAATGTGGATCAAAAAATATTTTTCGAACAATGGGACTCTGATTCGAATATCTTTTTCGAAGGTTGGCCTCTGCATCATGTTCGAAAATGTTTTCTTTTTATCTGGTTGCTAGCGGAGGTAGAGATGGTGGTGGTAGAGGTGGAGTGGCGGCGGCGGAGGAGTTCTTAAAATGGAGGTGTTCTTGATTAGGATGGTGGCGGCTGTGGCAATCCACATTCATCTTCATATATTTTTTTTTTATCTTGAGATTTTTTATTTTTTAAAATTGATTATTAAACTAAAGGGTAAAAATGAAAAAACAAATGAGATGTATATATAAAAAATATTGAAAGAAAAATATAGTGATGGTGTATGTAGTAAATGTGGTGTATATTGAAAAAAAAGTGATGCAACTAGCAACACCCATCTATGAATTATGACTAATGATAAATAAAAAGGAGACATTTATGTGATAATGGGAGTGTATATATACATATATGAATGAATTATTAACATTTCATATTAATAATCTGTACAATAGAAAATATCATTTTGACAGGAAAAAAATAGTGGTATTATTTATATAGACTATTTTGCTTATATATATATATAGAGAGAGAGAGAATGAAATGACTAATTCAATATATATTCATTGAGATCAAATGAAACGACTAATTCAATATATATTCATTGGCAAAAACTTGCATGCATCATGATGCAAATAATACTATATGAGACGGGTCAGTCAAATTCTATTTTGATCCGGTCAACTCGCTTTGACTGGGTCAACCCATAAAAAAAACTGTCCAAAGTGAGTACCAACCTTCCTATTAAAAAGTATCACAAAACATTCGAAAAGTACCATTTGTATAATTAAAAAGTAAGGGTCTGCTAGTTATTTTATACTAGTTTATTTAGTTCAAATTCTGATTTTTTTTTTCAGTTTTTATATTGTATGTGTTGAGATTAATCTAAAACAATCATCATTACAAGAATTTGCAAAGGAAAGCAAAACATGAGTTCGGTAAAATAAAAAGTACCATGTGGTAAGAATAAAAGTATCAAGTACGATAAAGACAAGTATCAACCTGAGATTAATACTATCATCATTCCAACTACAATAAAAAGTACCATGTGGTAAGAAAAAAGATATCAAGTATGATAAAAATAGGTATAAAAAAAATTAAAAAAACGCAAAAAAAAAGACGGGCGCATTGGCCTCACGCGCCACGCGTGGGCGCCACGTGGCACGCCCACGTGTGGCCACGCGCCTGCCTGAAATAGGTGCACGGATGCCCTGTTGCACGCAAGTGCACCTCATATTCATTAATTATAACTCACTCATATAGGTGCTTGTGTGTGTAATTAAAGCTTGCTGGCAATACCTTGATATTAATCTTATACTCCCTCCGTTAATGAATAAATGTGATTCTAGTTCTAGCATTTTAATTTTCTTTCACAAAAAGCGTCATACTACAAATTCGAAACATAAAATTCACAATTTTCTCACATTTACCCCCACTTAATGCATTCAAACATCTATATTTAACTTATTTAATATATTCACACAAGAGTGTATTGAGTAATTTAATTAATTTATTAATTTATGTCCATTCATCCAAAATGACATTTAAACAGGAATGTAGGGAGTACAAATTAGTATTTTTTTTTAATTATATATTTTATATTTTTTCATTTTTTTTAAATTAAGAGAACAATATACACATTAATCAGATAAAAAAGATAAATTTTGCATAATTAGTCAATTACGACAAAAAAAATAACACAATGAAAAAAATGATTAAAACAAAATAGAAGAAAAAATTAATAAGAGAGAAGAAATTAAACAAAACATAAAGCAAGGCGGAGATTGGAAGGAATACAGTGCTAAGGCCATCTCCAACAGTTTTCACCAGAATACAGTTAACTCTACACTATTGTACAGTTAAAGTTACAGATTTTCAATTTTCATCTCCAACAGCATCACTCTACATTTCACCCTACAATGGAATATTCTATTTTGATACTTTTTACTGTTGATTTAATTATTTTATCGAATTATTTAATTGAATATGATTATATATATAAATATAAAACTACATATTAATATTATTGCTCATTATTTTTATTTTTAATTAATATATAATTAAATTTTATTTTTATTTTACCATAATTAAAAGGTTCATGTAAAAACAATCAACTTATTCAAAATAAAATTCAACATTTCATAATAGATCATTTATTAAAAATAAATCACATGTTATAATAATTATGTATTTGTATTATTTATTGTAATATATTGTGGCTTGTATCGTTTATTAATATATTTGTGGTTTTGTATTTTTAAAATTTAAACACAAAAAGGAGAAAGAAGAAAGAAGATAAATAAAATTTTATAAAGAAATTCATATAAAATATATAAAGAATAAAAAAGAAAAAAAAACTAAAAAAAAAAAAACTAACGTTGGTGAACAGTGCATCGGCTAATCAACCGATGCACTGTTCATCCCACACCAGTTTACCGAGAGGGGAAGCCATCTGTTGGAGATAGTAATTGTATTAATTTTGCCCTTTTTCACGCTAAATTGCCGACGTACCGACTTTGTTGGAGAAGCTCTTAGGCCATCTCCAACGGTTTTCACCAGATTACAGTTAACTAGTGTACAGTTAAAGTTACAGATTTTCAATTTTCATCTCCAACAGTATCACTCTATATTTCACCCTACAATGGAATATTCCCTTTTTATACTCTTTACTATTGATTTAATTTTTTTATCAAATTATTTAATTGAATATGATTATATATATAAATTAAAAAATATATATTAATATTCTTGCTCATTATTTTTTATTTTTAATTAATATATAATTAAATTTTATTTTATTTTTATTTTACAAAAATTAAAAGGTTTATGTAAAAACAATCAACTTATTCAAAATAAAATTCAACATTTCATAATAGATCATTTAATAAAAACATAAATTAAATATCATAACAATTACATCTCTGAATTTGAAAATTCCTCCCACAAATGATCAATCAAAACATTACGAAGTGCCAAGTGAGTATCTTTGGAAGTTATTTTCCAGATATTCCCAGTGCAGGATCTGGATTCAGAAGTGGTTTGGGGGATTATTAGCTAAAATTATTATGTTGTATTTTTAATATTTTACTCTTATTGTATTATGTTTGTAATTTTATTAATTATGTATTTGTATTGTTTATTGTAATATATTTGTGGCTTTGTATCGTTTATTATAATATATTTGTGGTTTTGTATTGTTAAATATGTATGTAATTCTATTTTTATTAATTGTGTATTTTGTGTTTTAAAATAATTGAAAGAAATTTAATACAAAATATAAAAAATCATACAAATATATTATCAGAATTATATAATGAAAGAAAGAAAAAAAGAAGAGAAAATCAGCTGTCAATATAATGAAAGGAGAACAAAAAAAAAAAAAAAGAAATCAGCTACCTACCGAGAGGAACAGTGCCTCGATTATTTAACCGTGGCACTGTTGACCTCCCCTACATTTGCCGAGCCGCGCAGCTATTGTTGGAGAGAGAAACAATCAAAATTAACACTACATTTGGAGTTTACCGATGCTTTTGGAGAAGCTCTAATAGAAGAAATTAAACAAAACATAAATCATTTGAGTATTTTTTTTAGTCAGACAGTTATTTTACATAAAATTTTGACTTATTTTTAATTATAATTTTACCCTCATGATTTTACCTCTGTACATGTGTAAATAGATAGGTAGATTAGGTAATGAATATGCTTTATAAATTTGCATTATTCCCTCATTCCGTCTCAAATTAAATATATATGATCGGTAAAACTTTTTATAGGTGGATCTCGAAATTAATTAATGAGTGGTAATTAGAATTGAAGCAATTAAAAAAGGAATTAGTGCATCATATTATATATGGGAATGAATGTAGAGGCAAATTAAAGGGAATTGAAAGCCCCGATGAAAACTGCAATATATCTGTGTCAAAAGTGGAAAAAGATCGACGAAAAGAATGAAAAGAGTCTTGAAAAGCCCAAATCTTCAAATTTTATGTTGTCCAGATCTTCATGCTAAAAGCTGTCCTCCTCTAATTACCATTTACCCCTACCCTTCTTATTACTAATTTACGTACTACTATACAATAACATTAGTAATTGTATGAATTGCGTTGTAATTAATTAATTTTCCCTTTTTCTTTCTGGTGACAAATACAATGCATGTAAACCTCACGGATGCTATAATACATACATACATACATACATGATGGGTATTAAGTAAATATATATATATATATATATATATATATAGTTGTTGATGAATCATGAGTAGCTAATTTATAGAGTAAAGAAATATGAAGATGTAAAAGATTAATTAATGGAAATAATAAAATGAAAGGGGGCAGGGCAGAAGGTAGCAGAGAGCATAAAGGGGTTTGTTCTATTGTCCAGACAATTAAGCTTAGGTAGGTTGAAAATTGTGTGAAGGAAGAGATGACAATGACATGCTTAGTTTCAAACCACATTAATTTAATTGAATTGAATTGATTTGGATTTGGCTGCATGCAGCAATTTAAACCTTAATTTATTACATCCCTCCATGTGATGCCTCACAAACTTCTTCCTTCAATGAAGTGGAAAGTGCATCCAACTCAACTCCCTCTTTACTTGCCCCCTCCTTTCACAATCCCCTGTCTTTCTTTATGCATTATATATTCATCTCTACAATGCCTAAAAGATGTGTTTTCATGTTCTTTACTCTCTTCTCAAGAAACCAACATCTCAAGTAAGAACACCCCTCTTTGTCAACTACCTACGTACACAACACAACAACTCTTCTCACAAAATCACATTTTATGATTTTACTTTTTTTTTTCCAGAACAAAATTTAATTATTTCTGACGATATGTAGCTTTTATTTTTCGGCAGTGACACACTTTGGTCCAATATTAGACACACATACACATATCTATACTTATAATCTGCATTGCATCTATATAATATATATCTAAATTAACTACATTTCCTTAGAACTATCCCTATGATCAGGGAACACTAAAAAAAGTCCAGCTAAAATGAGTGTCCTATTACACCACCACCACCACTTCAGCCTTACTTATCCTTAGAAATATAAAAATAATAATCATACATGCATGCACATGTATATCAACTATTTATAAAATTTTAAAGGTCAATATATGTATATTAGTTAGATAAATTAAATAAAATTAGAAAAGAAGTAGAAGTTGAATTAAGGCAGCCTAGTGGAAGGCTACATAGATAAGACAAAACAAATCTTGCGAATTCGGTGACCGCCGCATCCATTAAAGATCACGGGATCAATTTATATTAACTGCTACGTAATAAGATATAGCTACCAAAATTTAAGGAAGAAAATTTATGTCTACCTTCTTATAATTTCTACGTAGATTTCCAATTTTAATTTTTTATCTTTTCAAAATTTCACATGCAATGTATGTATATATGGAAATCCATGAGTGGTTTCCCCTTCTTAATAATTATCAATCTGATTTGACCTTTTTAATTACAATATATATAAATGTACCTACATCGTTTGAGTAGTTACGAGGGATTTTTTTAGGTAATTTCTGAGGGGCTATTTTGTAACAAATAAAACATAAACACCAAATGACGTACACATTAATAGAATTAAAATTAACACACACACACACACAAGAGTGTCGTAAAACCCCCTACTTAATCATTAGGTAATCCTATATTTTTTTATAGAGGAAAATTGCGTAATGGGCAACCGTGTGCCAACATTAAAATTGTATATTGTTAATAATATTTTTTATAAAAATAAATTTTATTATATTATAACTAATCATAATTAATGTTTATTACTAAAAGTTGAAATTTTAAAATAATTATATACCTTAAGTTTGGAATAATCAACCCCAATAATTAATTATATTAATTAAAAAATAAATATTAAATATTAAAAAATAATTATAAACCCTAATTGGATGGAATAAACCCGAAATAATAATGTAAAATTATACTAAACCAATAGAAATTAAAATTGAGGAAAAAATGGAACAAAAAGTAATAATTTTGAGATTGATACACACAAGTTGCGACTAGAGAATCTCAAGTGAGCCAAGACATGACCAATCCCAGGGTTTCACTTTAAATTATTTATATATATTTTACCGTGCATTGCACGGAATGTAATACTTGTTATAATTATAATGAAAATTTTAACAGTTTAGCCATCTTCGGGGCTTTTTACCTAAGGTCTCAATTTATTGTTAATTGACATTTAGGGGGTGTATTGGTTGTGGATTTTGATGAATTTCATTGGACTTTTAAAATTCGGGTGTATCCAATCCAGACTTTTAAAAGTCCAATGAAATTCTGGTGTATTCAATCCAGACTTTTAAAAGTCCAATGAAATCCTGGTGTATTCAATCCAGACTTTTAAAAGTCCTTTAAAATTCTGGGGTATTCAACAATCCACGGACTTTAAAAAGTCATTGACTTCATTGGATTTCGGCTGGATTTTATGTGAAAATTACGAAGGATGAAATCCGACCTCCAGACACGAGATTTCGATAGATTTGGAAACCCCGGGGAGCGTTGTGTCCCAGCGGCCGCTGGGTAGATGAAATTGGCACCGCAGCGGTCACCCGAAGCCAGCGGCCGCTGGCTTCGCTGATGATGATCATCAACCTCGAACAACAAAGTAAAGTCATGTTTACTGTCCTGACTCAGGAACCGATTGGATAACAGGTACAAGAAGACACGAGCGATTATTGCTTTGTGGTGAGGTACCCATCTGATAACAGGGTTGTATCCTTCCACAAACATGACTCGCCATATTGTTCATCATAAAATAGCAAGAAAGGACATTATATATTCAAATTAACAGGAAACGAATAGAAGTTAATTGACACCCGTGTGTTTTTGGCATAGGCAAGGATAACTGACAAAAATTATGCAACAGACAATTCAAGAAAAACGAAAAACCAACATATTCAAAAACAAATTCATCATTGACAACATACATTGGTGACCCAAACCAACTGAGCTAAGGAAAGACGCATGAAAAAGACAAGCTGGAAAAGTAGCACGTGCAATCACAAGTTCATAGAAAAAAAAAGGAAAGACCTGCACATAGGCTAGTATGTCACCAAGCATCACTCTGATATCATTTTCTTGTTGCCTCAAAATCCAACTATAAAGCTTCTCCTGCAACCAGAAAACGGATTACCGTGAGTCAAAAATAATTCTTCAATAGATAAATCCCTTAAACACCCAAAAAAAGAACTCGAAAATAACTTTTCTACACTTGGAAGTCATCCTTTATCAGTGATTCAATATCAAGAAGTCCACAAAACATATAATTGAGCTAAGAGAATCACAGATACCCAAATTTCCAGAGCTAAAGCAAAACAAAGACATACTGCATACATGATACATACGCACATAAACTATTAATAAATGTTATCAGGTATCAACCAAAATTTCTTCACACCATCAACTCAATCACTCGAGACTAAGATAAACAACATCAAATTACCGCTCAATTAACACCCACCCATAATTCGATACACACAAAAATAAAAATGAAAATGAAAAAAAGCAGAATGACATAAAAAGGTGAAACAAACCATGGAGTGACATTCGCCGGCCTGAAAGGAGAGGCGCTGGTGGTTGACGGCCTGCGAGTAGAGCTGCGAGAGGGAGTTGGCGGTGCCGCAGAAAGCGGTGTACATGCCTCCCAGCGGCCGCTGGCTTCCAGCGGTTGCTGGGTTCTCCCGACTCGACTTTCCAGCGGCCACTCAATTCAAGCGGTCACTGGGTTCAATTTTTCCCCGAGTCTCCTGATCGTTGAGTTCCATCGAGCGCTGACTAGAATGATTTTAAATCCATTGAAATCATTCAAAATTGGTCCGAAATCTATCACGAAATCCGCCAGACTCCACATAGACATTTAAAAGTCTATCAAAATCCATCAAAAATCCAAACGAATACACCCCCCCTTAAACTTAAGGATGCACACTAAGTAAATCCGTTCACGTACAATAGTTTGCAAATCACACCAATAATAAAATTACAAGTCTAACATCTTTTACGATATAAAACATGTGAGCTCATAACCGGGCCACGGGCCAAGTATCAGAAGCAACAAAGCCCGGGGCCGAAACGGCCTTGGTCTTGGCCCAAATGTTGGTCGTGCAATCGTTTTTTGCCCAAGATAGAAACATGATTAGACAACTTGGTCTTGGCCCAAATGCTGGTCGTGCATTTATTGACCCGACCCGCTTAAAAGTTGCAGCCATCGTGGCCCATCTTTTATCTTTCACGTACTTCGGCTTAAATAATACACACGCTGAAAAATTCCTCCCCAAAATTGAACCTTTTCCGCAGCCTCGAATTGAACAGTGCCATCGTATCTCACGATTAATTTCGAGGAATTTTCAGTCGCAGAAATTTTACGCGAGATCCCGAGTTTATTATTGCTCAAGGTAAAATTTCTGTCTCAACTTCATAAATTTTTTAGGGTTTCTGCTTTTGGTACTGCAGAAATTGAGCTTATTTATGATTTGACTTGCTATGTTTTTGCGGCTCGAGGTGGAATTTCTAGCTGCATTTCCCTTTTCACCTCCCTCTCCCTCTCCCTCTCGTTAGAGATTTTGTGCTGTTCTCAACTCTCATCTAATTTCAACTCTTGATTTACTTACAAAAAAATTGTTACTCTTGATTTAATCTCTATGTATTTAAGATCAAGATCGTTTTTTCCATCTGTTCAATCGGAAAATGCTGCAGTTTTTATTTCAAAGAAAAGAATTTTAGAGTGCTCAAAATTTGAATTGTTGTTTGCACATACCTCAGCTAAGTTTCATGGATATATATTTCATGTTATTCTGGAATTTTAGCCCTTTGAAACAGTTCTTTTAGAGGTGTGAAATCGATTAATTTATTTGAGAGTGTCGATCTCGGGAAGACCCATTGGCCATTAGTGGACTAAGTACTAGCGCGTATTGTTTTCTTGAGAACACATGGGCCAGCTGATAATTAAAGCTAAAAGATTATTTGGTAAAGTTTTTGGTTGGAGAGGAAAGACAGACTTTGTCTGGATAAAGGTTTTGGATGTTTTGTTGTTGCACATTTTTGAACTGGTAATTTAAAAGTTTTATACGTAATCAAACCAAACATAGTCTATGAGTGGATATATTCGCGGAAATTGTATGTCAATTATTAAGTTTATGATGTTTTTAATGATACCTCATGCTATAATAAATCTTGATCCTGATCACTAATCCTTTGTCAGACTGCTAAATAATGTGAAATGAGTGATGAAGCAATGCATGCATATATAATTGACCGGGCATGGTGGCTTTGATTTTTTCTCCTCTTTTTTCTTGTTTGTAGGCTCGTATCCTATCCTCCAGTTGACTTGTGATACTCTCGACTTCCCTTTTTGTACAAAATATGAATCCTACAGTTCTGTCAGTGCCATTTATTCCATCACATCCTAAGTTAATTAATCTTATGTAACTCAATACCTTCATGCAGTAAAGCAACTGGCTGAAAATGGACACTTTGAATATGCTTCAAGATTCAAAGAAATACTTGAGGATTCCCGAAACCTGGTCTGCTCATGATCTTATCTGAATACCTTATAACGTTAAGCAGCTATCAGCTTCATAGAGTGCAGCATGGCTGAACAACTATTGAAAACTTGTAAGAAAGCATCAAAGACACATGAACTCAAGAGAGCATCTTCAAGTCCCAAGGATCAAATTCACCAATCCAAAAAACAAAGGAAGGGGGAAACCCCTATTCGGATTCCACCAAGTCCTGACCCATGCCTTGATTTCAAATCTTCTAATTCGTGGACCTGCAAAAATTCTGCATGTCGAGCCACTCTTTCAATAGATGACACATTTTGCAGGAGGTGCTCTTGTTGCATTTGCCATTTATTTGATGACAACAAGGACCCAAGTCTTTGGTTGGAGTGCATATCTGATTCTGGTCTAGGAGACTCATGTGGTTTATCGTGCCACATTGAATGTGCCCTCCAACGTGGTAAGGTTGGTGTTGTTGACCTGGGGCTGTTGATGCAGTTGGATGGAAGCTATTGTTGTGCTTCGTGTGGCAAAGTATCAGGGGTACTTGGGTAAGTTATTTGTCTCTACGATTGTTCTCATTGGCTAACCTTCGCATGCATACATTCCTTCTCTTTTTCCTCACTGTCTTACTTTTATGAGTGATGAAGGCAATATGCATGCTAAGTGCTGTACCTTTAAAGTTCGATCCAATCTATAACTTCTGTTTTCTGGCAATGGAATCACTATAGTCAGCTGTTAAAAACCTTAAATACCCAAATTTGTGATAGACAGTCCTTTTTTCTTCAATATGACTGGCAGTAAGTTCACCGAGTTTTGACTCATGTTTGAGGGTTCAACTCGTTTTTAACAGAGACCGATTATATATATTTGTGTTTTTGGTTGAATTTTTTAGGCTATCTGACATGGTATTTATTTTGACAGATGCTGGAAAAAGCAGTTAAGTATAGCTAAGGATGCTCGCCGTGTGGATGTCCTATGCTATCGAATATTTTTGAGTTATAGGCTCCTGGATGGGACTTCCAGATTTAGTGAACTTCATGAAATTATTAGAGATGCCAAAGCCAAGTTAGAAACTGAGGTGGGCCCAGTCAATGGAGTTTCAGCAAAAATGGCCCGAGGCATTGTAAGTAGACTCTCTGTAGCTGCTGAGGTGCAGAGACTCTGCTCTCTTGCTGTTGAAAAAGCTGATGAATTAATGGCCTCAAAGTCTACTGCAACCGTCAATTTGATTGGTAATACTGTCCCCTTTTGGTTCTTCATGAATTAGATCGTGTTGCCTTGTGCTTACATGCTTTTACTTCCCCACTTTGGCAGAGGGTTCACTTCCCGCAGCTTGCAAATTCGTGTTTGAGGAAGTGACATGTTCTTCAGTTGTACTTCTATTGATTGAATTATCGACCGTATCAATCAATGATATTAAGGGGTACAAACTCTGGTATTGCAAGACAAGAGAAGAGGCTTACTCTAAAGAGCCTGTTTTTGTCTTTCCAAGAGAGCAGAGGAGGATCTGGATATCCAATCTGCAGCCGTGCACAGAGTACTCATTCCGGATCATATCTTATACAGAAGCTGATGACTTTGGGCACTCTGAAGCGAAGTGCTTCACGAAGAGTGTAGAAATTATTCAAAAGAATCAAGATTCTACTGCAGAAGGAACTGAAATGGATACTTCACATAATGGAGGGAGCTCTAGGGCCAAGCAAAATCACAGGACTGCAGAAATAGAACTAGACTCGGGATTCAAGGTTCGAGATCTTGGAAGAATCTTAAAGCTAGCTTGGATGCAACATCAAGGCTATTTGGAGTCATTTCATGGTGTACAAGTCAATAAGTGCTTCAATGATCATGACACAGTGAAGCTAGAAGCTCAGGGCGAAAGGCCGTCTTCTGTTTCACGTCAACTTGACTTGAATGTTGCTTCTGTGCCTGATCTGAACGAGGAGTTCACGCCTCCTGTTGAGTCATCAAGAGATGAAGAAAATGGTTGCACTTTAGGACAAGCAGTTGAGGCAGATGATGCTATTTCACATGGCATACATAGAAAATCTGGAGAAGTACCTGCTGATTCCAAGTTGGCTGCTTGCCAGAAAAGCGGCAATAGAGATACACAGGATTCTGATAGCACTTTGACTAATGGATCCCCATTTCAAGTTCAGAACGATCTCTGCTTGGATGAGAACTTTGAATATTGTGTAAAGATCATCCGTTGGCTGGAATGTGAGGGTCATATTAAGAAGGATTTCAGATTGAAGTTGCTGACGTGGTTCTGTCTAAGGTCTACGGAGCAGGAACGCAGAGTGTTAAACACCTTTATACAGACTCTAATTGATGACCCGAGTAGTTTGGCGGGACAACTGGTAGATTCATTTTCAGATATATCTAGCAAAAGGCCACACCATGGTTCCTGTAGTGAGTTCTGGCATTAAAATTTTCAGCTAGTTCGAAGAAAACACTGCTAATAGACTCGTGGTTGTCATTATTTGTGATGAGATTATTTCTGATCATCGTGTTGGTTCTTTTCTACAGGCATTTTTTGCTGAGTCGCTCGGCCCGATTCGTTTGTAAGATGGACGAACTCTCAAAGCTCGTAGATAATGGAGAGCATCCCTGATTCCTTCGCTGACTGCCTATTGTTTAAGGAAGAATCTCACGCATTGTGGGATGATTTTTTCATTAGCTAAGGCGCTCCTGCAGATTGCATATTGACTAGTGAAGTTTAATTTAAGGCTGTAGATTCCATTAATTCTAGAAGCTGAAATGCACTATTTTTGTTATAGACCTTTTTATATCTGTCATTTCTAATATCTATTTATCTAGGATCATCTGATGCGACTGTGGCATTCCTCCAATTAATTTTCTTTATTTATATAATATAATTGAAGGGCTTGCTACCTGGCCTATTATTTTAAAGCATGTTTGTGCATTTATTTTTTATACCTGAAAAGCATATTATAATTATATGCTTACGTGTAATTAATAATCTTGATATATATATATACACACACACACACACACACACAGACATATACATGGTCTTCTTCTGCTAAATTGCTGTAAATTGTGGTAGATGAAATAAAGTAAAATTCATGTAAATTTTTGTGAGTCTAGTGTAGACCCTTTTGATTGACAGAAAATAATATTTTCATCTAAATTAAAAAACTATGTTTTGTCACTTCTTGGTGCTGGGGTATGTCTTCAGTCATCAGATTGTGTGTGTGTGTGTGAGAGAGAGAGAGAGAGAGAGAGAGAGAGACGGGGACAAGGGTGGGAAGGGGGTGTGGAGATGCAGGGCTTTAAGATGACAGTGGGATGATCGTATGTGCGCATTATAATAATATACATATATATCTGGCGCAACAAGAAGGCCATTGCCACTAAATCTACGTGGCAAGTCAGTGGTGACACGTGTCATGGGTAACCGTTATTGGTGGTTGGGCCCATTCACCCATGTCCCTTGCAAGAGCTACAAACCCATGCGTACCTGTCTCTTCGTGACTTCGATCTCCCCCAGCCTACCCACCTCCATCTTTAATTAATTGCATGGTTTCACTCCTCTCTCTCTCTCTCTCTCTCTCTCCAACTGAAGAATTAATGCATATTATAAAAAAATATTTGACTTGCTAATTAATTTATGGATCGTTCACCCCTTGAGCGATGCCCTCGGAAATGATGATCATCTTAAACTCACTTTTTGACAAGTAAAATTGATTAATTTAAAACATTAAAAAAAAAAGTAGGTGTGGTACGGTGTTTGAGAAAACGGTAGAAGTAGAAAGGAGGAAGCACATGAGCTTGAACAGAAAGACAAGGAAATAAGGGTTCCTCGTTATGAACAAATGAGACAGGCTCTTGCTTTAGTGTTTCTCTTGTTTCTTAATTTACAATTCTACCCACTTAATTCTATATTCATTCATTCAAATATATATACTCCTAGTCATAGCTATATGTTTGTTGTTTGATCGATCATCATCGTATTAATTAATTAATTATTCATCTGCGGTGTGTTAATTAATTTGAGTTTCATAATATATATCATGAAGATGTGAAAGCGACATCCATACCTTTATCTATCATCAATTCTTTTCACAACCCATACATTTGCATGTTCTCAGGGAGAAGCTAAGTCGTCTGCGTTCATTCAATATATATACATACATTTCTTCTTCAAATCTATCTAGCTAGGTACAAATGTTTCCACATTCGCAATTAATTATTTGTGTCCAATTAATTAATTAATAATAATAAAACTTTGTCGCAGCTGCTACCAATGTCAATCATATTTTCTCTGCTGCTACTGATACTACTTCTAGGGGTTTCTCTCCATGCATGCGAATGCGATGCTCGAACTTTCGGAGCTGTTGTTCACGACTCAATCAAGGTTTGCTCAACGTACTACTTTTAATTTTCCTTAAAAAAATGGTGTTAATTATAAATTCATTGAGATATTTTGAAGTTTTATACATTATAATCTCGCAGGAGACTAATGAGAAGTTGAATCGGGGGGCTAGGGTTTCCATTAATGAGAAGGTTAAGAAGAATGAATCAAATGATGATGATGATGATCTTGATCAGACGACGACGGAGAGTGAGTCCGTACGGTGGAGGCCTCACCGGAAGAAAGGAGAGGCAGAACCAGGGTTTAACTTGGACTATTTGCCTCCTAAAACCCACCCTCCCGTCCACAATTGACATGCATCGATCCATCGAGGCTATTTCTGGCTAATTTTGCACCTTATATATATATTATATTAGGGCACCTACGTATCTTCATCCCCGAGCTAGGATAAATGCAGTAAGATCTCAACTACCTAGATTATATATATTTTCACAAATATATATATAGTCAAATTAAGGATACTAGCTAGAAATCAACATGATATATATTAATTAATGCCTGCTTTAATTAATTATGATCATAACTAGCTAGCCTACTTGTGTGCATATTGCTGCATTATTATCTATATATCTCTTGAAGGAACTCGTGAGCATTTTGCATCCTTTATTATAAAATGTTAGTTTGAATGTATATGTATCATTTGAAGTTACGGATCGATCTACTTGCATTCACCTTCAACAACAAGGAAATCAAACACATGGATATATATATATATATATATATATATATATGTGTGTGTGTGTGTGTGTGTGTGTGTGATACCCCAAAATCATGAATTGAGCCTGAGTAAACTAATTAAGTCAAACAAGATATAATCCAAATGTTATAAATTGAGTTGGACTTTTATAAATTCATTTTTAGCCCAATTCGAGCAAGCCCATCTAACTTGCTCCACATAGCTTATTTAAGGAGTCTACATGTATGGTAAGATGTGTCATTTTAAAGATATACAGATGTTGGAAAAGTTGTCATTCACCAAATTAAATGAAGCAACTATGGAAAAGAGAACCTTATAAAGCTTCTCATTCTTCTTCTTCGTTTCGTCCGCCAATTCACTACCAAAAAAAAGGTCTTTAACGACAATATTATTTGCGACGATAAATGTCGTCACTAATAATCGACTTAAGTAACAACATGTCGTCTCTAATAATTACACATCATTTCTAATGACACTTTTTGTGACGACAATGTTGTCACTTAAAATAATTTTTAACTTATTTGAGACGAGCTTTAGGGACGCGGCAAAAAATATTTTTAAACGACAACAATGTCATCACAAAAATTTTATTAGAGATAACATGTGATGATTAGAAACGACATGTCGTTACTAAAAATCTAGTTTTAGTGACGAATTTGTCGTCACTAATAATCTTGTCTCTAAAGACCATTTTTTTGGTAGTGGTTGCTCTAATTTATTTCACTTTCTCCACAGTCAAGTCATGGCTAAATCTCACGAAAATTATATCAAGTTGTTCCTCTCCAACAACAGATTACATGTATGTAAGATTTATTTCAAATTGGTGCTCAAAAAGATGAAGAACGAAGTCAAAACAGTTCGGAATTGTTGCCCCGTCTATGTGTGTCGCATCTCACTTGCGAGGCCATTTCCGATCAATCCGGTCACCGAATTTGCCTCATCTTTATATCATTTCGAACTTCTTATATCAGGCTATGCATACAAAGTATTGGATTGCTGATTAGAGCACGTTTGGTTCATCGAAATCATGTCGGAAGTTGACAAAAAACTGTTGTCAAATGTTAAAGTGTGCAGTTGCTGCTACTTCGACTGCACATCTCTAACTTTTCCGGTTATTAAAAGTTATCATGTCATAGATGGTAAGAAGCCTCTCCTTACAAGCTATACAGATATATTTTTAGATTATAAATTTGGAGTTGTTTTCCCTTTTGTTTTTATGTCGAAACTTGTCTTAAACTCATGTTTAAAAACCAAGTTACATTGTCTTTTCAATGAGGTTTGGAGCCGAACATGTTGTCGGAGCTGCTATATATATATATATATGTAGAGAGAGAGAGAAAAGAGATGTTTGGTTGTACATACATGCATATATATATATATATATATTGGGGTTTCCTTTGAAGGTTTAAATGAGATGGATTATAATGGGGTTAGTCGTGAGTTTTCAATGTGTAATTATATTGTTCAAAATTATAGGAGTTGTTTTAATGTTTTGAAATAAATTGGAGGCAGATTACTTAACTTTCTAAAGGTATGGATCAATTTAAAAATTGAGGAAATATAGGGTTTTACTTTTGAAAATTTGACAAACGATTGGACTAAAATAAATATAAAAAATCTGATTTTTCTTTCCAATTGTTTCGAAAATCAAATATTTAGTCCAACATGTTATATGAAGCTTATACTATCAAATGTTCCTCCTTTTTTAAGGTCCCAAAATCTTTCAAAAGTAATCAAGAAATTTGATTATAAAATGAATTGGTATAGTTTATGTTCGACTGAGTCCGTTTTTATTCCGAACGACTTCAAATTTTAGAAAGACATATAAGAATATATTTGTGACCTACATGTATAAGATTTTATTGTGAGTGGTCATTATTTATGCAGGTCCTAGGCCAATGGGCCATGCGTCGGGCCCACAACATCAATTTAATTAGGTTGTTAAGCATCGTGATGTGCGCATGAGCCCAAGTTGTATGGGAATCATATTTTAAGCTTGTATCTACGTTATAGAATAAGTTTTTGGTTGTTATGACAATACTAAGAGGTAGCCATCCTTGTAGGCCAAGTACGAGAAGTTCTGACTTAGAAACTACAATGATCGTGGTAAAGGCTTCAGCTATTATAGCTATAAGGTGAGTTTTGCTAACTAAAGCATATGTTTTTAAAATACTTTCATCCACATATGATTTATGACTGTTTTCGCTCTTCGTGGATATGATTTAACCTGCATGATGAATTCGGGCATTGCCAATTATATTGATATATGATTATGTGATCACATATGATCTGTATAAACACATGATTAATTGAGTGCATCAGTTTTGGAATAAATATATTTTTAAGCGCATTTATATGTGAATGAATATTGAATTGTTCGCTTTTAAATAGATATTCTTAACCATATTGATATGTGAACGTATATTGAATTATTCATTTTTGAATAATTATTTTTAACCGCATGGGCATCAGAAAGAACATTGATTTATCAACTTTTGATTAAACATTCTTAGGCGCATTGACATGGTTATAAATATTGGATTTTGATATGATAAATCTTTGCATGTGTTTGGACGAACACGATAAGCCCATTTAGTGTAGCGCCCCGATCCCGAAAGACCGTGAAAATGGACGCCACGGGGGTTGGAATTAAGAAGTGGGAAAGAAAGGGGAATAATCTGATTAACAAAACCTCAACAGAAGACTCAGAATAACCAAAAATAATTTTTAATACATATACTTATCCGAAACACCAAGATCGGGGTTCTTAACGTTTAACAAAAGAGTAGCATAGGTGCGGAAGCTTAATTCACAACATAATATTAACGAAAAGAGATAATGGGAAATAACTAAATAACAAAAGCCCATCTCTCAGCATCATCACGTCTACGCGCCAGCCTACTGACTTGAAAATGTTTGAAAAGATTTGGGTTGAGTACTAATGCACTAAGTGGACAAGTTTTCACAATTTAAGTTATGCAAATCATTTTCTAAAAGTAATCTATTTGTGTCTATGCAGGTAGTGAAACTTAGGAGGTGTTAAAGTTGAAAGCAACCTAAGTTCCACAAAACATTTCATCGTGACGCGCTAAGAGTATAACCAGTCACTGCCCGCAACCCATACTACATCACCAACGCGTAAAGTTGAGTATGGCCAAAGTATACCCAATGAGTATAACTAAAGAGTGTAACCAATAAGTGTTTCATTTTAGTCTCATCGACAAGGAGTAGGGCATGACGAATAATGCATGCATACTGTAGCTACTCACATTGACACAACGCTGGTATATGAGACTCCGACAACATATAGTAGCACGTAAATAGTTAACACAGATAGTCACATATGCAATTTTAACAAAGCAGAGCTTAATAACTCGAAAGATACAATTTGCAAAGAAAGTATAGTCCACCTGAATAGCTATAATAGCTGAAGCTTTAACGATTCTTCTAAGAGTCCCGTAAGTCCGATGTTCCGGATTTTGTCCTACACATAAAGACTAAGACTTAGAAGCTTATTGATGCCATTAACCTATTTTATAATGTAAATATGGATATAATGGTATAAAGGCAAGTTTATAGAATAAGGTCGTGAAAAGACGACACTTGGAGATCAAACGGGTAATCCTAGCTTTAAGAAGATATACCCGAGTACTTGATGGAGAAAAATATATTTTAATCATGTAGGTTAAAATCATATGATTAAATGCATGGTTTAAAAGAAAATAATATCCCAATAAAGTGACACTTATCATATATTTAATTTTAAATTAAATTCTAAAATTAAACAAAATAGAAAAAGAAATAAATTAAATAAATAAATACATAAATAAAATTGTAGTCAAAAGAATTTGAATCCATGACTTTACTATAAAATAATGAGACCTTAATCACTATACCAAATGATTTTATATAACATAAAACAAACTACTTTAATTAAATAGCTTCCTTTGAATTAAATACACAAATCAAGAATTAAAACAGTGGGCTAAATCTCATTTTTAAAATTTATAATCCATCATTAATAATTTATATAGTCCAGAAAGGTTTTATGATAAAAAGATTAAAAGCATAAATGTAACTTTAATGAGATTCGAACCATAGACTTCTCAAATAGTATTCTAAACTCTAACCACTTAACTAAGTACCATTTTTGAAATTGAATAGATGACATTAATTATATAAGATCCAAAATAGTCTTAGATAAAAAAAAAGGATTAAAACTAAATTAAAACTGAGTTAATGGGACCCGAACCCTTAACCTTTTAATTAATAAATCTAAAGCATATTCATTAGGCTAGATGCTATTTTGGAAATTTATAACATGATTTTAATTAATTATAGTTGAAATAGAAAATATTATAAATTGCAATAACAAGATGTATTAAAATGGGTGCAGTAGTGTTTGAACCTTAAACCTCTTTAATATAAACATTAATCCCCAACTACTAAACCAAATCCCATTTTCAAAAACAATCCCAAGATTTTATTTAAATATAATCATAGAATACACCTTATTAATTAAAACAATAATCTACTCCCAAATAAATTCGAACCCTAGATCTTTGTAACAACAAGAATAGTCCTTAACCATTAATCAAGAAGACCATGTAGTAAAATTTTGGCTATGTTTTTTTCGTTCATTTTTATTTTTATTAAATAATATCATAATTCCATTTTTCAATAACTATTAAAAAGACCGCAAATTAAACTTTCAACGAGAAGGATTGAACAAGAAAAATGCATAACTTATCAATTAGGCTATGATTTGATTTTAAAGTACAACTTATGCTTTTTAATTAATATGGAAGGAACTATACGAAAAAGTGAAAATAACTAAATAAATAAAAAGTAATAACAAAACAAAGAACAAGAAATACACACACACATACCAGTAACACACGCACACATACACGACAATCATACAAAAATCTAAAACAATTTACATTTTATTTTTTTTCCTTATCTTTTCTTTTCATTTCAACAATCCACCATTTAACCTTAAATTAAAGTAGTCAAGAACACCAAGAACACTTTAAATAAAATTAAGAATTTTTTTTTAAAGAAATAATTTAAAACAGCCCTAAAATCACAATCTACATACAAAAATTGAAAACAAAGTTGAAAAATAAAGAAGGAAATGAAGTATTGATAGGCTAGGGTTTAACCCATTCTTAGATCCGAAAATCAGAAGCCTAAACTTCAAAATCTCTTAAAAATATTCAAAGAAAAAGAAAGAGGAGAAGAAGGGGAGTCCGAAAATGTAATTGCATGTTAAAAATAGGATCGCCGGAAAATTATTCCAGCCGGTGGAGACGGTGGCGCCGCCGCCGGCACCGGAGGAGAGGGGGAGGCGAGAGGGAGAGAGAAAAGAGGGGAAAGGGGGCTGACCTAAAATCTGAAATGGAGAAAATGAATTATTCATTCATTTATCATAGATATATATTTATGGGTAATAGGCTTGGATGGGCCATCCACTAGACTGGCCGAAAATCAAAGGCTTCAACAACTGTTAGGCTTAACTAATTATATTTTTCTAAGGCCCACTTCAAGATGTTGGATTAATTAAAAAAAATAAACTATACTACTTATTCTAACTATAAGACTTGCATCTATAATTAAATTTTGGATGATAAAATTTTTGGGGTATTACATTCCTCCCCTTTAAAAGAATTTCATCCCGAAATTCACGTACTTTAGAACATCTCAAGATATTGTTGTCTCATTTTGATTTAAAGTTCCCATGTTGCTTCTATTCGATCATGATGATTCAATTGCACAAGTACCAATGGAATTTGCTTACTTCTTAGAACTTGAATTTTTCTATCAAGAATCTCGTGAGGTTTTTTCCTCGTACGTCATATCAGAACGTAGAACCAACTCACTATTTTTTATAATGTGTTCTGGGTCAAACACATATTTCCTGAGCATTGATACGTGATATACATCATGAAATTGTGACAGGTCCGGTGGTAGAGCTAGTCGGTATGCAACCTCACCAATTCTTTCTAGTATCTCAAATGGCCCAATAAATCTTGGTCTCAATTTAACTCGCTTTCCAAATCTCACAACGCCCCGTGTTGGAGATACATTTAAGAAAACCTTTTCACCAACTTGGAACTGTAGGTAGGGATGTCAAACTAGCCCGAAACCGATGGGTTGGCCTGAACCGCCCAAAAAAAAGACGGGTTAAGGTCATATTTTTTAGGCCCGAAATAAATTTTAACCGAACGGGCCCGCCCGAACGGACCGACGGGCTAAACAGGCCAGCCCGCTAGGTCCGTGGGTTGGCCCGTAGGGCTGATTTTTTTTTAATCTGCTCTTATTATTATTTGATAAGAAACAAATAGATACTAGAAAATAGTTAGATTATGCTTTCAACTGGTAACTCACCATTCTTTGTTCTTCTTTCCTTCTGTTGAACTTGGATTTTGATTTTTTATAATAAACAAATGAATTATCATAAAATAGTTAGATTATGCTCTTAGCCGACTATCTATTATCTAAATTTCTAAAAAAAAAAAAAACTCACTGTTGAAAAAATGGTCACTGCTGCGGAAGAGATAAATCCAATCAAATAATTAGAATATATGTTTTGGAAACTCTTCTATAGAATATAGTGAAAAAAATATAATACAACTTGCAATCAATTCGACACTGAAGAATGCGCAGTTCCACTGTTTAACGAAATTCCTCAATGAATAAATTGTAATGCATCGTAATATAGAACTGTAGATTATGTGAGGATTTTAACCTATGCATCTATACAGACTGTGTTGCTTAAGTTCTCGTGTATCAACTTTGCTTGTAATTATATGATGCTTGTATAAACATATGGTGTCTCTGTTATAGTTTTGGATCTAATATAGGACATGAAAACTTACTATTTGAAAGAGTATTCTCCTTACACTTAACTTTTATCGTAAACATGTTGGCCCGACGGGCTAGCCCGAAAACCGAAATTTTAGGGTTAGGGCCAGTATTTTTTAGCCCGAAAAAATTTCAGCCCGAAATGGCCCGACCCGAATAGCCCGATAACCCAATAGGGTTGGCCCGAAACCGACGGGCTAGCCCGTTTGACATCCCTAACTGTAGGTCTGTTCTACGCTTATCTGCATAAGCCTTCTGTCTGTCTTGTGTTTCTTTCATTCTTGCTCGAATATGGTCGATCATCTTGACAGTGGTTTGCACGATCTTTGGACCCAAAATTTTCCTTCATCCAACTTTATCCCAATATAGGGCCGATCTGCATTTGCGACCATACAAGGCTTCATATGGTGCCATTTTTATAGTTGATTGGTAGCCGTTGTTATAAGCAAACTCCGCTAAGGGTAAAACATCTTCCCAGCTTGTATTTCCATCCAACACAACTCCTCGGAGCATGTCCTCCAAAATCCATATCCTTCTCTCTGATTAGCGATCTGTTTGAGGATGAAAAGCGGTATTGAAGTTCAGCTTCGTTCCCATTGCTTCTTGAAGACTCTTCCAAAACCTTGATGTGAAACGAGTATCACGATCCAGCGTGATAAAAACTGGAATTCCATGCAAGCGAACAATTTCTTTTACATAAGTTTGTGCTAATTTGCTTAACTCCATTGTTGTTTTGATCGGCACAAAGTGTGCTGATTTGGTCAACCGATCTACAATGACCCACACTGTTGAGTTTCCTTTCACTGATTGCGGTAAGCCTACGATAAAATCCATCATTATATGCTCCCATTTCCACTCTAGAATTTCTAACGGCTGCAATAATCCAGAAGGTCGTTGATGTACGGCTTTCACTTGCTGGCATGTTAAACATCTCTCCACAAATGTTGCTATCTCTCTTTTCATATTGTTCCACCAAAAGTATTGCTCCAAGTCTTTGTATAGCTTCATGCTGCCTGGATGTGCAACGTAGGGAGTATTATGAGTCTCTCTCATAATTTCTTACTTCAGTGTGTCGTCATTTAGAATGCATAGTCGGTCACGGAACATTAAAGCTCCATCGTTAGCTTCCCTAAATTCTTTTGGTTCGCCCACTTTGACTCTTTGCCTTATCTTCTCCAATCATTCATCTTTTGGCTGAGCTTCTACGATTCTCGATCGTAAGTCTAGTTTGGCTACCACTGCAGTTATCACACCTTTTGTAGAGCTTGGTGGAAATACTAACTCTAATTCCATCTTTTCTATTTCTATGACAAGTTCATCCTTATTTGTGAGCGTATATCCCAGCACTCCTTGTTTCTTTCCGCTCAAAGCGTCAGCTACTACATTTGCTTTCCCCGGATGATAATGTATCATGCAGTCATAATCCTTCACCAACTCCAACCATCTTCTCTGCCTCATATTAAGCTCTTTTTGATCGAAGATATACTTCAAACTCTTATGGTCAGTATAGATCTCGCATTTCACCCCATAAAGATAATGTCTCCAAATCTTGAGTGCATGAATGACGGTGGCAAGCTCCAAATCGTGGGTTGGGTAGTTCAGCTCGTCAGGTCTTAATTGTCGTGAGGCATAATCTACCACTTTTCCGTTCTGCATCAGCACACATCCTAAACATAGTTTAGAAGCGTCAATGTATATCATAAATCCTTGCATTCCTTCTGGCAAAGTCAAGACCGGTGCAGTAGTTAATCTTGTCTTGAGTTCCCGAAAACTCTGTTCACACGCATCAGTCCACTCAAATTTGACCTTCTTTCTTAAAAGTTGCGTTATTGACCTTGCTATTTTCAAGAAATCTTTAATGAACTTCTGGTAATATTCTGCTAAACCGAGAAAACTTCTTATCTCATGAACATTGGTTGGCGATTTTCACCTCTTCACCGCCTCGACCTTTACAAGATCTACCTTGATCCCCTCTGCTAACACAATGTGTCCAAGGAACATTACTTCCTTTAGCCAAAATTCACACTTGCTGAATTTAGCATATAACTTTTCTCTCTGTAGTGTTTCCAGTACTAGTCGCAAGTGTTCTTCTTCATTTATCGAGTAGATTAGTATGTCATCAATAAAGACCAACATAAACTTATCCAGATATTCATGAAAAACATGATTCATTTTATTAATCCAAATGGCAACACTAGATACTCATGGTGGCCATATCTTGTTCGGAATGCAGTCTTGGGTATGTCATCTTCTCTTACTTTAACTTGGTGATACCCAGATCGTAGATCAATTTTGGAAAAGACTTTTGCACCTGATAACTGATCGAAGAGATCATCTATCTGTGCTGCTCTTGGTTCCAAGTCTATTGTGAATTCTATTTGTCTATCTGGCGGTAAACCTGGCAAATCATTTGAAAATACGTCCTCGTATTCTCGTACCACTGGTACCTGATCCACCGTTAGATCTTCTTCTTTCTTACTTGTAAGGTTTACTAGAAATGCCTGACAATCTCCTTTCTGTAACAATTTGGCAGCCTTCAACGCTATGATGATGGGAATTATATTTCCCATTTTTGCTCCATAAAACTTCACATCTTCCTCGCTTAGCTTCTGAAATATTATCTCTCTCTCGTGGCAGCGTATTGTTGCACTCTCCTTTGTCAGCCAATCCATCCCAAATATAATGTCAAAGTCTCGTATCTCAAGAGTATAGAGATCAGTTGTGAAATTCTTTTCACCTACTGCCAAGTCTAAGTTCTTACAAACACAATCGGCTAAGAGAGTTTGTCCTGAGGGAATGCTTACTGCTAAGGCTTCTCTTGCTAATTCTAGCTCTAGATTGAGATGTTTATATGTATCTCTAGATATAAAGGAATGTGAAGCTCCATTATCAAATAAAGTAAGCACAGGTATATCGCTCAAACTAATCATACATGCTAAATTCCTAGGGTTTCCAGCTGCCTCTTGCTGGTTGAGAGCATACGCTCTGGCTTGTTGTGGTGCCCGAGGACCTTGATTCTGATTTTACTGAGGCCTAGGATTATCTCTATTGTTGTTATTATTCACTCGACCTCCTCCACCTTGTGGTCCTGTATTTCTCATGACCTCCTCCACTTTTCGGCTATCACAGTTCACAGTATGCATTCTACACATTCCCAACATCACAAGTATGCACAAGACATAGATAAACAAGTTCATACAATTATGTAATCAACATAGTTTTTTGACAGAAACCAATATGCTAACAGACATATTTCAAAACCAGTATGCTATCAAAATAGTAACAGAGTATGCAATCCGCGCAGTTAATCAAAGTATGCAATCAGCATAAAAATCAATTTTTCGAGGAATTCTCGTCAACACGGTCAATCCTAATCTTTCATTTTCAGACAGACTTAACATTTTAATAAATAATGTAAACTTTTGAAAACTAAAATCTGCATAAAAACATGCATACCTTTTAGGCTGTTACATGAGTGACGAGCTGAGGGCTTGTATAATATCACACGGGAATTTAATAGAAATGAAATAACACCCAGCAGGTCTGCAGAGCTGCAAACCTGCTCTGATAGCACTTTGTAGCGCCACGGTCCCGAAAGACCGTGGAAATGGATGCCACGGGGGTTGGAATTAAGAAGTGGGAAAGAAAGAGGAATAATCTAATTAACAAAACCTCAACAGAAGACTTAGAATAACACAACATGATTTTTAATACATATACTTATCCGAAACACCAAGATTGGGGTTCTTAACGTTTAACAAAAGAGTAGCATAGGTGCGGAAGCTTAATTCCCAACATAATATTAACAAAAAGAGATAATGAGAAATAACTAACTAACAAAAGCCCATCTCTCAGCATCGTCACGTCCACGCGCTAGCCTACTGACCTGAAAATGTTTGAAAAGATTTGGGCTGAGTACTAATGCACTCAGTGGGCAAGTTTTCACAATTTAAGTTATGCAAAGCATTTTCTAAAAGTAATCTATTTGTGTCCATGCAGTTAGTGAAACTTAGGAGGTGTTAAAGTTGAAAGCAACCTAAGTTCACCAAAACATTTTATCATGAAGCGCTAAGAGTATAACCAGTCACTGCCCGCAATCCGCACTACATCACCAATGCGTAAAGTTGAGTATGGCTAAAGTATACCCAATGAGTATAACCAAAGAGTGTAACCAATAAGTATGTCATTTTAGTCTCACCGACAAGGAGTGGGGCATGACGAATAATGCATGTATACCGTAGCTACTCACATTGACACAACGCTGGTATATGAGACTCCGACAACATACAATAGCACGTAAATAGTTAACACAGATAGTCACATATGCAATTTTAACAAAACAGAGCTTAATAACTCGAAAGATACAATTTGCAAAAATAGTATAGCCAACCTGGATAGCTATAATAGCTGAAGCTTTAACGATTCTTCTAAGAGTCCTCTAAGTCTGATGTTCCGGGTTTTGTCCTGCACATAAAGACTAAGACTTAGAAGCTTATTGAGGTCATTAACCTATTTTATAATGTAAATATGGGTATAATGGTATAAAGGCAAGTTTATAGAATAAGGTCGTGAAAAGACGACGCTTGGAGATCAAACGGGTAATCCTAGCTTTAAGAAGCTATACCCGAGTACTTGATCGAGAAAAATATATTTTAATCATGTAGGTTAAAATCATATGATTAAATGCATGGTTTAAAAGAAAATAATATCCCAATAAAGTGACACTTATCATATATTTAATTTTAAATTAAATTCTAAAATTAAACAAAATAGAAAAAGAAATAAATTAAATAAATAAATACATAAATAAAATTGTAGTCAAAAGGATTTGAACCCATGACTTTACTATAAAATAATGAGACCTTAACCACTATACCAAATAATTTTATATAACATAAAACAAACTACTTTAATTAAATAGCTTCATGAATGCTTTGAATTAAATACACAAATCAAGAATTAAAATAGTATCAAAAAGTTTCAAACCGTGGACCCCCTTAATCACAATTAGAACACTAACCACTAGGCTAAGTCTCATTTTCAAAATTTATAATCCATCATTAATAATTTATATAGTCCAGAAAGGTTGTATGATAAAAAGATTAAAAGCATAAATGTAACTTTAATGAGATTCAAACCATAGACCTCTCAAATAGTATTCTAAACTCTAACCACTTAACTAAGTACCATTTTTGAAATTGAATAGATGACATTAATTATATAAGATCCAAAATAGTCTTAGATAAAAAAAAGGATTAAAACTTAAAACTAAATTAAAACTGAGTTAATGGGACTCGAACTCTTAACTTTTCAATTAATAAATCTTAAACATATCCATTAGGCTAGATGCTATTTTGGAAATTTATAACATGATTTTAATTAATTATAGTTGAAACATAAGATATTATAAATTGCAATAACAAGATATCTTAAAATGGATGCAGTAGGGTTTGAACCTTAAACCTCTTTAATATAAACATTAATCCCCAACCTTACACCAAATCCAATTTTCAAAAACAGTTCCAAGATTTTATTTAAATATAGTCATAAAACACACCTTATTAATTAAAACAATAATCTACTCCCAAATAAATTCGAACCCTAGATCTTTGTAACAACAAGAATAGTCCTTAACCATTAATCAAGAAGACCATGTAATAAAATTTTGGCTATGCTTTTTTTTCGTTCATTTTTATTTTTATTAAATAATATCATAATTCCATTTTTAATAACTATTAAAAAGACTGCAAATTAAACTTTCAACGAGAAGGATTGAACAAGAAAAATGCATAACTTATCAATTAGGCTATGATTTGATTTTAAAGTATAACTTATGCTTTTTAATTAATATGGAAGGATCTATACGAAAAAGTGAAAATATCTAAATAAATAAAAAGTAATAACAAAATAAAGAACAAAAATAAAGAACAAGAAATACACACACACACCAGTAACACACGCACACACACACGACAATCATACAAAAATCTCAAACAATTTACATTTTATTTATTTTTTCTTTTTTTTTTTCTTTTCATTTCAACAATCCACCATTTAATCTTAAATTAAAGTAGTCAAGAACACCAAGAACACTTTAAATAAAATTAAGAATTTTTTTTTTAAAAAAATAATTTAAAACAAACCGAAAATCACAATTTACATACAAAAATCGAAAACAAAGTTGAAAAATAAAGAAGGAAATGAAGTATTGATAGGCTAGGGTTTAACCCATTCTTAGATCTGAAAATCGGAAGCCTAAACTTCAAAATCTCTTAAAAATATTCAAAGAAAAAGAAAGAGGAGAAGAAGGGGAGTCCGAAAATGTAATTGCATGCTAAAAATAAGGTCGCCGGAAAATTATTCCGGCCGGTGGAGATGGTGGCGCCGGCGCCGGAGGAGGGGGAGGCGAGAGGGAGAGAAAAGATAGGGGAAAGGGGGCTGACCTAAAATCTGAAATGGAGAAAATGAATTATTCATTCATTTATCATAGATATATATTTATGGGTAATGGGCTATGATGGGGCTCCAACAATAGTTATGCTTAACTAATTATATTTTTCTAAGGCCCACTTCAAGATGTTGGATTAATTAAAAAAAAATAAACTATACTACTTATTCTAACTATAAGACTTGCATCTATAATTAAATTTTGGATGATAAAATTTTTAGGGTATTACAATTAGTCCAAATAATTTATTGTTAATTCTAGATTAAAATCATAAAATAATAAACATATGGAAACGGGGAGTATATCCTTCGTCCCATTTTGATAGGCTCGTTTTTCTTTTTAGTATGTCCCGATATATAGGCATGTTTCCATATATATTTAGCTAATTTACTAATATATACCCCTATTTAATATGTTCACATTAGGTATTAATTCAATATCAAAGAAATAAATAGGGGCGTATTAGGAAGTTTCTTGATTAATTGTCTTTCTCAATACTTTTTTTAATCCCCGTGAAAAACCCCAATCAGCCTATCAAAATGGGACGGGACGACACGGCATTTTCGTTCAAATATAATATAGGCCGGTCGTACTTGTGATGGTTCTTAATCCCCGTAAAAAACCTCAATCAGTCTATCAAAATGAAACGGAGGGAGTATTAGTGAAATTTTTAAATGTTCAGTGACATTATTTTTATAATTTTTTGTTTCTATGATATATGTGTGTATGCATTATTATATACATGTATGTATGTAGATTTCTAGCAATGAGGTTGTCAAATAAAAGCATTTGACCGCTATTTAGTATTAAGCCACAATTTATTATTAAAATTATTCTTTAAATTATTATATTCTATAATATTGAGAATTTTAGTGTAATATTTATAGTTTATGTATCAAGCATTAATTATGTAACTAGACCTCAAACATTTATCCATAGTTTTGATGTTAAGTATTTTATTCAATTGCTATTTTATAATAATTTAATGTAGAAATATTCATGTTAAATGGTTAATATTGGTTTCATAATATATATTTTAACCACTTATCTAGTTTGTGCTTTCTCGATCGTTCAATTGAGATCAATATTAATTATATTTTAAATTTAAATATTTAATTTTATAAATTAAATATATTTCAATTTTGTGTTTGAAATTTTAAATATATGAAATATATTTTAAACAAATTCAATTTTATATATTTAAATTTACAAACTAACTTTATCCCACGTCGAAAAACTAAACAAATATTATTTTGCATGAACATACAATATTATTTCAAAAAATTATAATTAAGTATATTATAAAATGCCAATAAATATATTTAAATTTGAAATATTTTTAAGTTTGTAATTGAAATATATTTTAATCAAATATATCTTATATATATATATATATATTGATTTTTAAAACTAAATTTATTTTAAATTGAAGACTAACAAATATTATTCATCATGAACAAATAATATTAATATTCTTAAAAAAAGGTTATAGCCATGCAATTTTTTATTATTAAAAAGGTGCAAATAATTAAAAAAATGTATATACTATTATTTTAAATAATAGATATGATTATTTCGGAAGCAGACAGTCAAATTTATTTTTAAAATTTTTATGTATTCATAATAAACCGGAGGTGAAGATGAATTAACATAGCAATTACTAGTTGCAAAAAATTAGGATGAATAAGCATTCTTGGAAAAGAATGAGGGCCTCGAAAAAACAAGATATGGCATCGAAAAACAAGACAAAACCAAGGCTTGCTCTTAGGCCTAAAACTCGAGACTTGATAATTGTTCAAACTCTACATTCATAGCCCGTATAACTACAATGAGGGGTTAATTGTAGGATTCATTTCACGAACTCCTCAAAACCATCTCGAAACCCAAGGACGCCCTTTGCGACCTCATATAGTACCAACCTCAAGTGCACATAAGCCCTCCTCTTCACCACTTAGATCAACAAAACAACTTAAGTCAATCCCGCCATTCCCACCATCAGATCTCGTACGACGAAGAATCCAAATCAATCATATTATAATTAATCCTCATCAAAGATTGATCGACCAGATCCTAAAACAGAGATATCAACCAACCAATGATCACAAAAATATACCCAAATTAGTATAAATGTAACTAGAACTCTAGGAAAAGGACATTGCCAAATGCCAAATTGATACTGATTATTCATCATCTTTTAAAGAGCTAATATATTATCAAATTGTCAATCATCGGTGTTTCCAGTTCATTTTCTATACGTAATTAATTGTAATATAGATCACCATTTTATAATAATATAATTTAATACATTCATACCTGTGTGTAATGAGACGTAAAATCATATGATGTCGAAGATGGAGTTTGAGATGTTTTCTACAAATAAAAGAACTGATAATAAAAACATTAATCACATTGTGGAAGATTACTCAAGTTGAGACAATTTTCTCTCAATTATGTTATATAAACTTCACATGGTTTGGAGGGATGAGGAAGATGTAAATAAAATAATTTTCTTAAATGTGTTTTTAGGGTGTTGTGTCATTTTCTTCTTAATTTTTTTTCTCATTGTACCTAAAATTACAAATGATTTCAATTATGTTTGTGATTAATTTCAAGCAAACCAATTATGTTTTTTTTGTTTTATTGGAGACAAATAGAAAGTGTAAATTTATTTTGGATATGCATTGTGTGTCAATAAAATATAGAATAAACTTGAATATATATAACATTACATTTTTTTACATTTTATAATTGCATATATTAATTATTTTATATGCACAAGCTACTTATTATAAATCATTTATATATCTCTCGCCGTGCACCGCACGATGTAATACTAGTGATTTAAGTGATAGACAAGTTGTGAGTGGGTGGGATAACAATTCTACCTATCACCTTTAATAATATTAATAAACTGCGGACATAATAAATAGTTCATAGTTTTGCAATCTTAGTTAGATATTATTGCGCACTTGACATCCTCTAGTCCCAACTTGTATGTATCAACCGTGTATTAAATCTCAAAATTATTATTTTTTCTTTCATTTTTTCTTCAATTTTAATTTCTTTTGGTTTAGTATAATTTTACATTATTATTTAGAGTGTATTCCACCCAATTGGAGTTTATAATTATGTTTTAATATTTAATATTCTTTTTTTAGTTAATATAATTGATTTTTGGGATTGATTATTCCAACTTAGGGTATATAATTTCTAAAAATTTAAATTTTTAGCAATGAATATTAATTATGATTAGTTACAGTATAATAAATTTTATTTTTATAAAAAATATTATTAACAATATAAAATTTTAATGTGACGCACACTTAGTATACACAAATTGGGACTGGAGGATCTCTACTCCTTACCAAAAGACTCAAATCCATATAAAATTCATAATGAAGTTCCGCCAAAAATAGTGTATTTTTTTTGTAACTATCAATATATTATTATATTAATTAATATGTATCAACTAGCAATATATATTATGTTTATGAATAAATAGGTCCTTGAACTTTTTACACTTATGTAACTGGATTCTTATTAATTCCATCTGATTGAATTGGATCCCCAAGTACAAAACATGCTATTTATTATTAGGTCCTTAAATTTTGGACTTTGCTCAAGTAGGCCCTCCTTGATGTATATTGCTTTTCGTTTCCTTCAAATTGAAACGAGCGGTTTCATTTTTAAACTTGCCCACCACACTCAGCTCTCTCTCTCTCTCTCTCTCTCTCACACACACACACACACACACACACACAGATGGACGTGAAAGAAGCGGGAGCGTCTCTCGATGCGCTAGTTTCCTCATTCAACTCCCGAATAGCGGAGCTCCAGCAGCTCGTTGTTGCTCGCAACAGTTGATAATGCTTATTTTGATAGTTTAATCATCAAATCGCTTTACCCTGAAAAGAATTAGCGTTCCCCTATGTCAATTTTTCTCAACAATTTCTTCTCGTATGTTTCAGTGTACCCAGCGAGCAGCATCAGCGAATTATCGGCGATTGATGCGGCATTAAAGGGCATGGAGCTTCAGGTTCAAAATATCAAGAATCGGTTGCACGATGAGACCCGAGCTATCCCTAAAGCCAAAGTAAATCATTATTGATTGTAGCTATTTACTGTTCTACTTCAATTTTTCCGATATCATTAAATGATTTGGATTTGTAGTGGTGAAGATTAAAATATGTGTGATGCGTTTTAATATAAGTGTTTTGTTTTTAAATGTTCAATTTTTGAAAGATTGTATGAAATTGGTTATAAGCATGAAGTTTGAATTTTTCCAATTTGATGTGCCAATACTCTCAAAAGGTGATAATTTCTGGTGATTGTTTTGTATGTGCTTATTAATTAGTCGACTGAAAGATAACATCATCTCAGTCTTGTAAGGAAAAGAGCTGATTGCAGCACTGAATAAAGGAGCACGAGCTTATTCAGAATGAATGTTTTCATTGTGATTGCAGAAGTTAATAGAGGCAGCACTGCAGCAACAAAAGAAATTGGAGAGCATATCTGCTTGTGTTCCATCATGCATGCCTGAAAGAATTGTTTACTCCAGTTGGGATGAGAACAAATGGTAATGTTATCTAGATGCCAATTTAATTTTAGGCACATAAGAATATGATCTTTAATCAATTTTAACTTCTTCTTTTTTTCTCAATTGGTTTCAGGGCACAAACAGAACAGTGTCAACAAGATCTTGGATTTGAGTCTTTAAAGCTTGAGGAGCCTGCACCTAAAGTAAGGAATCTCCCTCATTGTTTTGCATCTTTTTGTATGTGCTCTTCACAAGTCCATTTTTCAACTCCAACATGCTTGACTGTAAGCATTTTAAGAGAATGAGAAATGTCAAGTGACAATGGATCCTTTATTAAGATTTTTGGAGTGAGATTCGTGGTGATGTAAAACTTTTGAAGTTTTTGAGTTAGGGGCCCTGTATGGCCTTTAATCAAGTTTGACAGAGGCAGAGCACAAAGTGAGAGAGATAGAAAAAAAAAGGTTGAGTTGAGCCTAGCTAGACCACTTTGTTATAGAGCATATAATTTGATTGAGTTTTAATAAACTTGACTATGTTCTTGAATATTTAGTTGATTGCTGTTTGAACTCATTGGTCATTTGTATTGGATATGAACCCATCAATCAAGTGATACTCAACATGTGAAGAAAATTGGTTGATTGGTGATCTCTATATTTGTCTATTCAGGATATCATACTTCAGTAAAATTAAGATTTCCATGAATTATCACTTGGAGAGGTCACTGATTCAACCTGTTTTAGCAGGATGGTGCTTGGAAAATATTGGAGAACCTATGTATTCTTCTGTGATAGCTTGTGTCACTGACATGACTAAACTCTATAGATAGGATATGCAGTACAGAGTTTATTATTCAAGGAAAAAATTCATTTTTAAATTTTCACTGTGTACTCCAGGGGAAGAAAGGTCGAGTGTCCCCTCCAATGTGGTATATTACTGCTGAAGAGCTGAATTCAGTGCCATCGTAAGTCAATTCCTTTTTAGGCAGACAGTAGTTCAGCTGTGATCTGGAATAAAAAGCACTTTAAGGCGATTCTCAGATTTAGTAGGTCTAAGATATAGCAACTTGTAGGTACATGAAGCAAAGGCTCACTTTGGATAAGGTGAATGCTGCAATTGGTGACATGGTAAACTATGCTGAAGCAAATGCACAGCTAATCACAGCACCAAGGAAAAAGGTAGTTATTTCTTTTCATATTCCCTAAAGCTTATATTTTCCATTTAGACTGATCCTTATTTCTTTTAATTTCTTTCAAATTGTGAAGCTGGCAGATAACAACTTGGACAAGGCTCTGGTAAGTTTGTTATCTCAGACAGGTTTACTTGCATGTTTTAAAGAAAGGACTTTGATTTTTTCGTAGTTCACTGTTTATGTGTATAACATCCTTTTGGGGATTCTGCCATTTACTCATTTGCAATATTGTATAAGGGATAATGTTGCTCAAAATTCTAACAGTACCTGATGAAAGAAAAATGCAGTTGATAATTGGTGCAAATAACCCAGTAAATTCAGTATCTAGTGTAATTTTTTTAAAATGTTATCAGTGGTTGTTGTTCTGTTTCATGCCTAGATTTAGCTTATAGACAAAATTATAATATCTGTACCATACAACTTTTGCAGGAACTAAGGGAGATTTCAATGGCAGATTCAGTGAAAGGAAACCACTTTTTCCTAGAGTCAGATATAAAAGGGCCTTCCCTAAAACTTGACAACACCGGAAGAGCACTATTGCCAGTTAGTGTTTCTTATCTGTTTAGATAGTCTTGTGGGATTTTATAGTAGAAAGTGATGCATATGCTAATATGGCCTGCCTAGCAATTATGGTGTCTAAATCAGCTGAAGTGATTTTTCATCTAATTCAAATATCAGTTGAAGATACGAGCTCTTTCCTTGTCATGTTATCATCCTGTATGAGAGTCTGACTGCTTAAGTGTTTATCTTTCTTGGGAAACCTAACTTCCTGAGAGCAAGTATATATAAATAAATATCATTACATTATTTCTGGCAGCATATGTTTGGTTTTTATTGGATGTTGGATGGATCATTCTGCAAGTCGAGGTTTAGTACTTGGGTGCTATTTGCTTTGTCACTTTGTTCGTGTTACATTTTTAGTTAAAAAAGGTTTCAGTTCTGATCCATGCAGAATTTTAAATATTGAGATGAACAAATGGCTGGAGGATCTAATCTACTTTGCTTTTTGACCTTGCTAGGTCCTTCGGCATCTTGGACGGATAAGGGAAACTCGAATTGGTCATCACCGTGTCTACATCCTATTGAAGCCTTAGCCAAACATGTATCTTTGAACAAAAATTTAGGAGGTAGTACCATGTTTTCGTACAGTGCAGTCGATGATGGATCGATTTTCCTTGGTTTGTGACATTGTTGAGATAATGTTCTATAGGCTTAACTAATGATTCTCCTTATATTTTGATTCTTTCATTCTACCATCTGCAAGATACTTTCTAGAGCGAAGCATTTCTTTATTATAACAGGCAACAGCTGTGGCTTCTGAGTTAACATTACCTAGACTCATTATTTCTGGTGCGTTAGTAGATCATTGTGAAGTATCACGAACTTCTTTGTCCTTGTATGTGTGTGTGTCTGAGAGAGAGAGAGAGAGAGAGAGAGAGAGAGAGAGAGAGAGAGAGAGAGAGAGAGAGAGAGAGAGAGGGAGGGAGTCTCCTTCATTTATATTACTTGTCGAGACAGTAACAGAGCAGGCACCAAAATCAAAGTGAAATTGCAGCAGATACAATCAAGTAGGAGATGAGAACAATCTTTATCAGCAGACAAAGCCTTTTGGAACCTTCTTGCCACAGGAGTTGATGACCAGACTTATGGCGACAGGTATTTTAAATTTCAGAATGCCTAATACATTGGCCTTAATTGCAGTACACAAACACAATGCAGCTTCAACATCAGCCAGGCCCTCCAAAACTGCACAACACTCGCTGCTAGGCTTTGTCCCAATAACCTCGTGGACAAGTCCCAGCCAATCTCCACAGACACCAAACTTAAGGGTGTCTTTTGGGCACTTAGCTGGCTTCACGGGGGTGGTGGAGGGCGGTGAAGGAGCCGGTTTTGGGGTGGAGGGCGGTGAGGGAGCAGGTTTTGGGGTGGAGGGCGGTAAGGGAGTGGGCTGGGGTGGGCATGGCACGTAAGTAGATGAAACACAAGTGAAGAATATTGTGTTGAGTATAATGAGAGCAGCTATTGGTTTTAGACTTGCCATTTTCTTAGCTTACTAATTTTCTGTATATCGGAGTCATGTTTATATAGAAACTGTAGCAAATATTTGTTGAGCTTGTGGGTGATTCTTGACCATAGATGAGCAATAATTTGATGCAGTGATTGGTCTGGATTGAATCAAAGCTAGATCTTTATGTTCATGCCTAGAGGCCACCCATCTTTATGTGTAGACGTTGATGTTTGGCCCATTCAGGCTATTGCATGTGAGGATTTGGTTTCTGGTTCTTGTTAGTTTCTGTCCTGTGGGATCCGAGAAATCGATACGGGCATCCTCATTTTGTCTTGTATTTCATTCTACGGTTGTTCATTACGTTCACCATAAAGTTCCATGGTTGAGAAACTTAATTTTCTTGTTGGATCGATATTTGATAATATTATCATGTCACAAGCCTTGGAGAGGGGGAAAATTTTCTTGAGGCATACGAAATAAGACAGCATTATAAAAACCCAAAAGTGAATAAACTTTCTGCCGAAGGATCATGGGATTTATTGGGAGGAGTTTGACGTTGATGGTGGGGATGATCGGAGGAAGTTCGATTTACCCAATATCAGAGACTTGGTTGAAAGCGCGTTTTTGAAGGGGAAAATGACCTATCGGAAGCCCAAGATCAATGGACGACCCCACCAACCCTAAAGATATGGATCAAGCGTGATGTGTTTTATACTGAATAAAGATTATTGGTTTAAAGAAAAGTGTAAATGGATAAAAATGGGTAAAAGTAAAAAAGGATTAGAAAAAAAATAAAAATTTAAGAATAAGGAGTTTTGTCGGCAATTTGAATTTGTAAATGTCTTGGTCTCCACACTCAATCATTGGGTAGATGCATTTGGATATTTATTACTCATTGCACAACAACTTTATCTCTTCTTTTGTCGGCAATTTGAATTTGTAAATGTCTCAAATACTCCTATGATATACTTGGTCTCCACACTCAATTATTGGGTAGATGCATTTGGATATTTATTACTCATTGCACAACAATTTTATCTCTTATATATATATATGAATATGTTCAAATGAGTACTAGGTATTCACGTGAGAACTAGGAATCATGCTTATTTAGTACAATTTTATAGCTTATTTTATTGTATTTTAGTGCTATTTTTTTTTTTAAATTATGTCTTATCTTGTTGTATTTTAGTGCTAGTGTTAAAAGTACTAAAATACAACAAGATAAGCTACAAAATCATATTAAATAAGCATGGTTTCTAGTTTTCACACGAATAACTAGTACCTTATATATATATATAGAGAGAGAGAGATGGGATCAAGTGAGAACTAAACCCTCCTGTGAGAACAAAGAACCAATATGAGCCATAGATCTGGTATATTTGGACGGCCAAGATATGCTATATACTTAAAAAAACGCGGTGGCAATATTGTAATATTATCAACTTTTTAATGAACCGAGGTTATTTCTGTAATTTATCAATTCTGTTAAGCGAAGATGATGAAGGCGGCAAAGGCGGAGATATCAGCGGCGTTGAACAAGATGAAGAAGGAGACACAGGTGGAGGTGGAGGAGAAGGGCGGATAAACTCTCGCTGAACCACCACCGCCGTGGAGAAAATATTCTGGTAAATTAGCTCCACATTTTTCTCGTTTCTTTCTGCGTTTTATTCCCCTTTTGTTGTGTCTTCGGATGCTAGTAGTTTAATGGATTTATAAGTTAATCTGTATTTTTTTTAAATCTGTATATTGGTAAATCGATCGCGATTTTTGTTGATTGATATGTCGGTGTGTTGAATTATTTGGTTGTTGATGAGATGTATTGTTCAGTTTGTATTTGATTAGGTTCTATGATCTGGAGTTTGATCCATAAAGTGTATGAGAGTGTTTGTAATTGAAGAAATGGGATGTGATAATGAAGAAGATAATGGTGAGACTATGCAGAGACTCCAGTCATCATTTGAAACTTCATCATCTTCGCTTCATACACAGCAACAGCAGCAACATCACTATTTAGCACTGTCATTTTCTATTTTAGCACTGCCATTTTCTATTTTAGCAGCCTCTTCTTCAGATGAGTGTTCCATAGATTCTTTATCTCATTGTCTGTTCTTCCAGCTAGCTGAGAGGCAATTGCAGCCCACCTGATCATGAATTAAAATCATAATCATAATCACACCATTCCATATTTCCATTTCTTCAATCAATATATATATATATATATATACAAAAATGCAAAATCAAATCAACCTGTTTCCAAGAATCCCATGTAACTGTATGACAAGCTTCTCTTCTTCACTAGTAAAGAGACCTCTTCTAATGTCTGGCCTAAGATAGTTAGTCCAACGCAGGTGACATCTCTTCCCACAACGAAGAAGCCCTGTATAGCAATTCATGGAAAAAATATTCCAATTAAATTGTAGTAGGATTAATGTTGCACAATATTTAGGATTGACATTAATTATATAAGAGGCAAAGACCAGTGATAAATTCCTATTGATAGATTGGTGATTCACAATGACAATAAAGTTATTGTTGATATGAAATTAATTATAAGCAAGCATGATTAATGCTTGAAACAATTAAACCTGCAAGCTTGGGGAGAGAACGCCAGCTTCCTTGGCCGTGTTTGGTGATATATTCCACCAATTTCTCATCTTCCTCGGGAGTCCATGGTCCCTTCTTCGCTTCATACACAGCAACAGCAGCAACAACACTATTTAGCACTGTCATTTTTTATTTTAGCACTGTCATGACCTTTTTTAGCACTGTCATTTTCTATTTTAGCACTGTCATGACCTATTTTAGCATGTACGTGACATATATTTTTATAGATATAATGACTTAGATACATTATATTTTATTTTTCTATTAATGATAGTATTATTCTTTCTTATAATTGTAAATATGCATAGCTGGTATTTCGTTTTTTGCATTGGTAATAAATGTTTTAATATTTCTAGTAGGTGTGTAACATCAGTGCTAAACAAGGAAACGTAAGTGCTAAAGTATAAAGCTTCAGTGCTAAAATGAAAACTTTCAGTGCTAAAGTAGAATGCGAAATCTAGAGTTCAATTACTAGTGCTAAAAAAGAAATGAAAAGTGCTAAAAAAGCATATGCAAGTGCTAAAACTGCTGAACTATTCCATTTAGTGGTTTATACTTTAGCACTATATTAACATATGCAAGTAGTACTAAGTGCTTATATACGTCCTTTATTAATCACTTAGCATTAGTGCTACATACGTGTTTTATGCCAAAAACGCATTCTGAGATTGAATCTCTCATATATAGAAAAAGGTCAAACCCGTACACAAAAATAGTCTTCTATTTGGATTTTTTTTAATGTCCCAAAATTGTACTTAATAATGAACTTGAAAATTAAGTGACTTTCCCTTAACTTTGTTGTGTGTTTAAAATGTTTTACTATTGATCCATGATACATATAAATGAGCAAGTAAATGCAGTAGGACACATGATATATCTTTTTTTTTTTTAGATAGGACACATGATATATCTAACTGCAATGAAGAGAAATATTATATATATATGATGCAGTAACATCATTTCAATAGATCAGATACTACTAATTTTCATTATTTATGTTTCTAGCTAGTTTAAATATGAGATTTTCTCTTCTTTTTTTATTAATTTCAACAAAAGTTTCTTGTCTTTTATGTAAAGTTTTAAAAATTAAAGGAGTATACACTATTGAATTTCTAACAATATATCATCATAAGATAAGAAAATTTAACTTCTTTATGAAATCTCTGATTTTTATAGAATACATAAAAACAAAATGTTCTTCACTAAAATTGAAGTCGGAGGTAGAGTGTGGAATGTATTCTAAAACAAACAAATGTCCAAAGTGAGTCTATTCATGTTATTAATTGCAATGAAATCTAATTACTGCATCATATATATAATATTTCTCTTAATTAAATAGCAAAGTAGAAGAAGGTATAATGATAGTATTATTCTTTCTTATAATTGTAAATATGCATAGCTGGTATTTTGTTTTTTGCATTGGTAATAAATGTTTTAATATTTCTAGTAGGTGTGTAACATCAGTGCTAAACAAGGAAACGTAAGTGCTAAAGTATAAACCTTCAGTGCTAAAATGAAAACTTTCAGTGCTAAAGTAGAATGCGAAATCTAGAGTTCAATTACTAGTGCTAAAAAAAAAAATGGAAAGTGCTAAAAAAGCATATGCAAGTGCTAAAACTGCTGAACTATTCCATTTAATGGTTTATACTTTAGCACTATATTAACACTGCTAGAATGTCTTCAAATCTAGGATATTAAAGATCAATTATGTATACGTACAGATATAATTATAATAGTTAGAAGAAAAAATCGATGACTGAATCAAGGGAATTTAATTTCAAGTTCTTAAAAAGTTTATTGCCGGAGTACAGTTCGTGTGGAATGATAATTTATTGAATTAACTATTGAACATTGTTTCTCTTGATCTTATTTGAATTTTAGGAAAATCTATTTCTTTTCAGAAAAAAATAAAATAAAAAATAGCTCCCATACTCCCATAGTAGTAGTAGTATTTGAATTGGGGGAGGGGAATATCCCTCGTCTCTCATGTCTGCGGTAAATTGACTTGCGCAGGCATTTTTCGGAAAATCACCTAAATTAGTTTAACAACATTAGATTGTCTGGATCATCTCAACTGAATAAAATTTCAATTTTACAGACATATAATACAATATAATTTTTATAATTAAATAAAAGTTAATGAATTTGAACAACCAGTTTTCTTTTCTTATTTTACTGATTTATGAGATGAGATTATTTTTGGATTTATTTTGTATGTTGATGAGTTGTATTAATGTTTGTGGGATTTTATTTGAATGGATGAAGGTTTTTTAAGGAACATCAACATCCTGACGAGGATCATAGACTACAAACTGAGCTATTGAAGATGTTGAACAATGAGCTAAATAAGGAAATATAAGTGCTAAAGTAGAAACTAAAAGTGCTAAAATACTTTATAAAAGTGCTAAAACTTCAGAATTCAAATACTAGTGCTAAAAAAGGAATGACATAGCTGATATTTCATTTTTTGCATTGCTAATAAGGGTTTTAATATTTCTAGCAGGTGTGTAACAACAGTGCTAAACAAGGAAACGTAAGTGCTAAAGTAGAAACTACAAGTGCTAAAATACTTTATAAAAGTACTAAAACATCATAATTCAAATACCAGTGCTGAAAAAGGAAATGACAAGTGCTAAAACGTCAATTACCAGTGCTAAATATTGCATAAAACTGCTGAAAACTCAGAATAGTGAATCTAAATATTAACTTGACAAACCTGGTAGTCTTATATGATAGTAGCGGTGCTAAAAAATAATTTGTAAGTGCTAAAAGTCAAAATGCCAGTGTTAAAACTTCAGAATTCAAATACTAGTGCTAAAAAAGGAATGTCATAGCTGATATTTCATTTTTTGCATTGCTAATAATGGTTTTAATATTTCTAGCATGTGTCTAACAACAGTGCTAAACAAGGAAACATACGTGCTAAAGTAGAAACTACAAGTGCTAAAATACTTTATAAAGGTGCTAAAATGTCAGAATTCAAATACCAGTGCTAAAAAAGGAATGACAAGTGCTAAAACCTCAATTACCAGTGCTAAATGTCACATAAAACTGCTGGAAACTCAGATTTGTGAATCTAAATATTAACTAGACATGATTACAGAATTGTATGTTATATGTTTAATTTTTCTTCAACTTTTTTCAAGATTTGTTGATATTAATTATTAATCCCCTTGTTGTTGTTTCATTTGAGCTACCCAGTAAACCAATTGCTAATGTAAAACCAACTAGAAATTATCAAGGCCAAGGTAGGTACCTAGAGTATCATTCTGTTAATTAAACAGAGCATGGTTCAAGAAATTAAATTCATGTTGCTTTTGCAGGAGCTTCGTTGAGCATGATTTCTGTTGATCAGAAGCTGACAACGTCGTGGATTGATGAGGGAAGGACTTTCTACAGATACTCAGCGATAGTTACAAACAAATATTCAAAGAACTTGAAGAGTTTGAAGCTTCGTATATTGAATCTGTATGGCCCTCTATGGGGTCTCAACAGGGCAGATGACTATTACTTCTTCCCAGATTGGATCCACTCTTTGGCTGCAGGGAAAAGCATTGAGTTTGTGTATATTCACCCGGCTTCTCAAGCCGATGTCTCGGTTTTGAGCTACACTCTTGTATAGATCGATGTAAAGAAGTTCTCTCTCGAACTTCACTAATTTTGTCACATAGACCAACATGATTACAGAATTTTCTGCTCTCAATCCCAAGCCCCAACGACAAAATTCGGAGAGCAAAGGGTTCTACTCTTTGTCTTTTGTGTTTGCTACAGCCTACAGGTCTCAGCTTTTAGGATTGTAAGAAATGATCGAGAGCATTAGATCGATCGACCACGATCCTCTCATAATCGTTCATATATATGCAAATCTAATCCATAATAGCTTGCATAAATTAAAAAAGGCCATAACAGTGCTAAAAAAGGCCATGACAGTGCTAATTATCAGGTTTATGGACACATTGCATAATGTGTTAGTACATAAATGCTCTAAAATATTTTGAAACAACGTTTATTATCATTTTGTTGCAATTATATTTTACTTTTACTTTTAATACGTGAAAATGCTAGGGGAAATTATATTTGAACTAAAAAAAAGCTAAATATAGCTATCAATTTATTATAGTGACACATAAAATAAGATGAATACCTATTAAACTTAAGTATGCATAATTTTACATGCCCGATATTCAAAATGTATAATCTCAAAATTCTTGAATTATTAATAAAAATGTATAGTAATCTTGAAAATATAATTATGTAGGCCTTTCGAGTGTTGTATGTTGTCAAACCACACTAATTATGTTCCACATTCTAAAAAAAATAAACTAACATTTTAAAAAAAGTATTAATTAATTGAATTGAAAGAATAAAGTAGAAATCGGGATTGTGAATCAGTTACTTTAATCACAGTTCGTGGTTTTTTTACAATGTCGATGACATTTTTTTATGCTAATGCTAAAAAAAAAGTCATGCTAAAATAAGTCATGACAATGCTAAAAAAGAACACAACAGTGCTAAAATAGGAAATGACAGTGCTAAAATTAGAATGATCGATTGCAGCATCACCACGACACCACCACCACCTTCGACTGTGTTCTTCTCTTCTTATGTTGTTCCTCTTCATCTTCTGACAATGATCAAATATCCCAACATTAAACTCTCTCATCATCTTGTTAGAGCAGCCATGCTCTTTGCCACTCCCTCCACCTCATCTTCATCACCTAAGCTCAATCACAATCATTTTGATCAATTCTTGAATACATTGTTGGCACTTGTATTGCTAGTTCTCGAGGAAGAATGGGGGAAGAACTACAATGAGGCTTTTGAGAGAGACACTCTACATGAGATTGATCTGCTGGAATAAGAGTAGTCATGCTAATGCTAAAACAAGTGACATGCTAAAATAAGTCATGAGAGTGCTAAAATAGGCCATGAGAGTGCTAAAATAGAAAATGATATTGCTAAAATACTAAATTGAAAAATATACACAAAAACTGGTAGGGTTAGCACTTTTATACATATTTTCGTCATAAGCGAAATGAAAAAGAAACTGATCAATTATCATCCAATAAAATAAACACAACTTGTTCAAGATTAGATTTTTGTAGTGTTGTGCTTACAAAAATACGAAATATATTGTTAAATTATCATAATATAACGCTAAATGAATGTTTATAGCAAACATAAACTGATAAAACAACATCGTATAATCGCTAAAAAATAAATGAAATTTCTGAAAAATAACAAAGAAATACATATTACCTTGAGTTTTCATGATTGTCTGAGGATTTTGTTGATGGTTTGGGAGTTTTTGACGGTTGATTTTGATTTATTTTCAGTTTATCTTCAAATTTCTTGTGCTTCTGGTTTTGTGCGAGTCGTGCTATAGCATGAATGAGAAAGGTTTTCTCTGAAAAATGGCTGTAGAATTCGAATACGTTCAAATTTCTGATTTTACCCTCGCTGAGTTTTAGGGGTAGTGAAGTTCGGAGTTATTACAATTATGCCACCGCGTTTTTTTAATTTTGAAACAGATCTTGGCCGTCCAAATAGCGAGATCTGTGGCTGAGATTGGTTCTCGGTTTTCACATGGAGTATGGTTTCTTCCGGAACCCAACCCTATATATATATATATAGACACACACATTATATGTGAGTCCAAATTTGAATTTGAAATACGATTAAATATGATTATGGGTACGATTAAATATTTACGATTGAATTTGAAATATGATTTAGGATTGGAAAACAAAAATTAAGAATAAGGAGTTTTGTCGACAATTTGGATTTGTAAATGCTTCAAATACCTTTATGACACATTTGGTCCCCACACTCAATCATTGAGTAAGTTTATTTTGACATTTATTACTCATTGCACAATAACATTATATATATACACACACACACATACAATGTATGTGAGTTCAAATTTAAATTTAAAATACGATTAAATATGTATATGATTATGGGTACGATTAAATAGTCACAATTAAATAGATACGATTAAATCGCCACAATTAAATATCTATGATTAAATAGATACGATTAAATAGCTATTTAAGTAGCTACGATTAATTTAAAAAGGCAATGGTTATTTTTTAAAAATGCTACGATTATTTTGTAACAACAAAGCTACGATTATTTAAGTAGCTACGATTATTTTGTAACAACAATGCTACGATTATTTAAGTAGCTACGATTATTTTGTAACAACAATGCTACGATTCTGGGTACAATTATTTAAAAAATGCTATGATTATTTTGTAACAACAAAGCCATGATTATTTTTAAAAATCTAGGATTAATTGCAAACATTACTTGAACACATACGATGAACTTTGCTATGATTAAATTAGAATTATGGTGAATGTTATGATTAGATTTTAGGTGAATAGTTTCACTAGTTCAATGTTGATTGAATTGAATACATTTATGTCTTGTGTAAGCTTCATTAAATAAAAAGAAACATAAAGTACACGAGGTAGAAATTGGTTGACCAAATTTAATTCATGATTTTATTGTTGTGTAAAAAGGATAGGTAAATTTTGTAAATAAATACACATGAACACACCACATTATCACACTACAAAAAATCACAGCAAAAAACATACAACAAAAATTTGAGAGAAGTAAAATTTGAGCAAGGCGAGAGTGAAATTTTTTGCATTTTTGGAAAAGAGTGTGCGAGATTGTTCATCAAGAAGAAAAAATTTCCATTTCGAAAGGTACGTTTTGTAATACCCCTATTTTATGAAATTATTTACGTAAATATTCTTCGTTTACGATTTATATTGCATAATTATTGTTGATTTATGATTCGAAAATAGGTGAGAGGGAGAGATTTGCACCTCGTAGCCTTCTTTAATTAATTCTTTGGTTATTGATATTAATCGTAGTTTCTTTCTAATTAATCATAGCTTTTATATATTGATTGTAGGGCAAAACTTTATAACCGTAGCATCAATAAATAAGCCTACTAATTAATTGTAGCCTTATTTTTAATAATCGTAATTTTTATTAATTAATCGTGGCCTTAGTTGAAGAATCATAAGTATTGTTTATAATTAACGTAGTGTTATTTATATTGATCGTAGCCTTGTTTTAATAGTCGTAGCTTTTATTAGTTAATCGTAGTTGCATTTTAGTTAATCGTGGCTTTATAATTAATTGTAGCAAATTTTTATTTTATAAATTAATCGTACCAAATTTTTATATTAATCGTAGTTTTGTATTTATATTAATCATAGCTTTGTATTTTAGTTAATTTATCTTATAAATTAATCTCGGGTTTATTTTTCTATTAATCGTAGCAAATTTTTATGTCAATCGTAAGATTATTTTATATTTTAATCATAGCTTTGTATTTCAGTTAATTCTTTTTGTAAATTAATCGTAGGATTATTTTTATATTAATCATAGCAAAATTTTGTGTTAATCATAGCTTTATTTTTAATTAATCGTGACATTATTCTTTGAAATGTAGATTGTTAAACATCGCATTATTATATGATATGGTGATCGATAGGAGAGATCAGAATATGTAGATGGTGATGATCAACTTGTGGTGATGTCAGTCGATAATCTGTGTTTTAGTTCACTGGTAAGAGAGGTGCATAAGTTGTTACAGACTGATTCGAGCGCGGTGGAGTATCAGTTATTTTACATGATGAGCATCAATAATGGTAGACAAATCAGGACTTCTTGGCAAGATGATGCAGATTTGCTCGATGTGCTTTACGCACAGACCGCCAAGATAGTCGTGTATATAGTTGCGAGATATCTGAGCAGTTCTGGAGTCGGACCATCTAACACATGGAAGTGAGAAATCTGAGTAGAAATGATTATGTCCCCTACTTCCCACAATACTATGAGGCTCCATGTAACTCTGATGATGGCGGTGACTTCCTGCACGAAGAAACAGAAGAGATGCCAGCGGATGAAGAAAAGTAAGGAGAGACTTCAGCTACTGACGAAGATGAAGAAGAACAAGAAGAAGAGAATAACATAATGACCTTGATCGAATCATTATTGACAGAGTTCTCTGGATGGATTTGTTCTACTGGATGCACGGATAGATTGTTGGGCTTGATAGAAGCCGTATCATCATCTACTACTGGTCTTCGGGATACATCCAAGGGGGCTTCGAGCAATTAAGTGGTTCCTTTTACTGATTTAGACATTACGGGCCCACTGTCCTGGGATGAAGGACCGGTAGCACGGACAGATACACTGCATGAGGGAGCCATTTTCCGTATGAATGATGACTTAGCTCTGGCCATGTGAATCTATCACATGCAGAATTGAGTTGAGTAAGCTGTGTATCGATCAAATAAGAAACGACTGAGCTACGTATGCAAGCATGGAGGTACCTGTCCGTTCAAGTTATGTGCCATTGTTGATGGACATATTTAGAGAATCTACAAGTTCAACGATACTCACATATGCCACCTTGATATGAGTCGAATTGATCAACACCAGGTTCCTGCACGAGTGCTAGTGAAATATTTTATGCGTATATTGGTGAGCGATAGGGTTGTCCTGAAGCCAAAAAAGATGATGACGGAGCTTGTACGTGAGTTCGACATCTAGATCGATAATAGTTTTGCTCTGCACGCGAGGAACATTGCCATTGAGATGATTTATGGAGATTGTGACAAGTCCTACGATGAGCTGCCCACATTTCTGCACAATTTACAATTACTGAATCCAGGGATTGTGTGTGACATGCAGATCACTCGTGAAGATCGATTCAAGCATTTATTTTTTGGACATTGGTCTCGTTCACAGTGTCCTATACGGCGCTACACAACTTACCAAATGAGCATTGGTCTCGTTCACAGTGTCCTATACGGCGCTACAGTTTCATGATGTCTAATGCGACGCAAAGTCTCAATGCTCATTTGTTTTGGGCTTGGAGATTGCATGTTTTCTCACTGCTTGAGGTGTTCAGATCAGTTGTCAAGTAATGGTTTATCGAGCGAAGACCAACTGCACACGGTTTCAATCATGTGTTAACTGATGAAGCTGCGAGTAAGCTGTCAAAGAATGTCGAGAGATAGGGTGATATTTTGTAGTCCGGGCCATGTCATTATCATATTTATGGAAGGTTGAGGTTGAGAGGAACAGTTATATGGTCGATCTTTTACATCGAACCTGTGATTGTCATGAGTTCGAGCTAGATTTGATGCATTGTTCTCACACTACAGTGGCAATTTGACATTGTATTTTATTTTTTATTTGAACTAACATTTTTATATGTATCTATTTCATTTTTCTCACTTCATTTCCTTTTACAGTTGCACTGGTGGGCTCATCTATGATTATGTGAATAGATGTTATAAAATTTAGAGCTTAACCGGTATGTATGACTAGGTCATCATGGGATTACTCCGTCAAGAATATTGGATTTTGCCAGATCCGGAAAGACCACTAGTGGTGATGGCGCCCAAGATAGGTCGTCGTTCTGGTCGTCCACCCATGTTAAGAGCTAGAACACTATTTAAGGCATCATCTAGTGCACGCAGACAATTTTGCACTAGATGTCATGAACCGGGGCACAACAGACGTGCATGCACAGCCCATGTACCTATTGGTGGTGTGAACCTAAATGCTCTAGCAGATAACGTGAATATACATAGGAGAGAGCCTAAGAAATGTAGTATATGTAGTAGTACAGAGCATAGTCTGATATGTCCTGTTCGATTGTCGGCAGATATCGACTGATTATTTGGGGGTTTCTGTGAACTTTATTTAATATAAAATTTATTGTAGTAAATTTTTAATTTATTGTGGAAATTTAACAATTGATTGTAATATTGATAAATATAATCATAGCAATTTCTTACTTAATCATAGCAAAAGTACATCCACACATATATCTAAACAATGTCACATGCTCAAATGATAGGCCTACGACTATAATTCAATGAGTATATCCTAGCTCCTATAACATTTCGATAACATGCACGTGCTCCTATGATAAGTCCAATGGAGGGCCTCCACCCAACAGACGATCCACGTACATACAGATGTACACTCCACAACTTATGGCATATGTCTGCATATATTGTACACTCCACAACTTGTGGCATCTGTCTGCATATATTGATCTCTGATAGATCTTTCCAATGTCATCGCAAAAGCATGTCTGTGTGGTATTAGACGATCATGCCAAAATCCAGCACATGCGAGTAGATGTTGTAGTAGACGAAGAAGGGGCCTGAACTCTCTATCCCATCTCTTGTATAGCACGGGATCACTCAGATCGTCCATGTGAAATAGGAAGGAGTCATACAACTCGACTACCCAGTCAGTAAGGCAGATACGAATAGTGACTAGTGCTGATTCTCAATGTTACATACCACGATCGTCTACAACTTAGTATATAGGACATATCAAGAACAATGTTAATAAATAATGTATGACATGAAGCACACTCGTGAAGTTAGCTTACATAACCCGAGCCTTAACATCTAATAACGCCCATCTTTTCCCAGGATCCAATCTACAAGTCTGGATGGAGGTCTCCTCTGTCAATAGTCATCATCCCCATGTGTCTCTAAGCAATCAGGGTCGAGGGGATGGAGTCTCTTCCATTCTCCAACGAGGGCCTCCTGCAAAAACCAATTATAATTCACGTAAGTGTAAAAGACTAATATACAAATTAAAAAAAAAAAGAAGTATTTCAATTTACATATAGACTGGTAGCCGACACCACTGTCCTAGACTTGGTATCTCTCTTGACTCATCGACTAGTCAAGATCAAGAAGTAGCCAAGCGTCGAGTCATGTATCTTTTTCTTCGGGTCCTCGAGCTTGTCAAACCACACATGTTATAAATTCATATCATTGGCAAGAATCATCATATTCGCTCCAAGGCCTCGACTTCTGAATTGTCCGTAGGCTGTAGATAGGACCGTATCATTCTGACCATTCATGAGCTGCAGGGTCAAGCTGAATCGAGGGACGGAAGCCGATGTGCTGGCACTTTGGCAGGTGGAGAGGGATGTCGAGCACTCTAGACAGGTGCAGAAGTGGGCAATGGCCGAATGTTGTGCGCAGCACTATGGTCACTTGACTCTGGGCTGTGGTGGCCCATATCAAAAGTGGACGACCTACGACTCGGACCGGTGTCGTGGTGACTCAGAACTGGTCCCTGCTCTCTATGCAACTTAGCTAGTGCCTTCTCAACAGCCTCCTGAATACAGGACATCATATCCTCCCTCACAGCTACCACAACCCTCTAAAGCTACCATTCCATAAATCTCTCTGACGGATCCTCTGCACTTTGTCTAGGCCACTCGTGCTCCTCACTGCTCTGAGATTGATCCCTCATCGAACGCTTCCCCCATTCTCGAGGATGGCTCACTCTACGATTCGGAATCTCCTTTGTGCTCTGCTACCTCGATTGTGGAGGCCGGAGACCTGGTATCTCATCATCTGACTCATCCTTCAATGCCCGATTGCGGATCCTTCTGTGGTCTCTGAGCAGCCCTCGTCCCTCGAGGTGATGGGTCCACAACGCCCATAACTTCAGTAGAACAACAAGATGCTACATTTGCAATCATCTTCTTTTTGTTCCTCTTTCGAGGGACAACAAATCTCACGCTCTAATCATCGCCCTCCAGCTGCATGCTCTGGTAATATGGAGTCGTCGTCTCTTCTGACAATGGCACCAACGAAACCACCTGTAACTGCATGAAATTAATAATATCATTAAGATTAATTAATAAATATAGCTTTGATATTCTAAATAGAGAAAGAAACTTAAAAAACGTATTGATCCCTGCAATGAGGTGGATACGTCAGCGCCGGGGCGCGTGAATGACCACCTTAAACATCGAGGCGATATAAGTTGTGCACCAATCTCACGGGCCAACTCAGGTATCACCTCACAAGCCCATATCTGTAAAGTAAGCAGCATGTCAGTCATGTGTTGGTTTGATTTAATTATGCGTCACTAATTTATAACAACAAAATGAAAACTAATTACCCAAAGTGCCCATATCGGCCCATAGAAATGATACGTCACGTGCCATTTCCCTCATGTAGCCTGTCGAGTCATAGGGAGGATGTTGATGAAGTGTATCAACATCTGGTATGAATATGCCCTCATTGAAAGGAATTTCACTAGTCGACATCCTCCACGAGAGCCCACACTCATGGATCTATCACCCGGTTCGGATCAAGGCAGAAGATCATCTTATATACCAACAATATGTTTGCAACATTCTTATAATCCTGAAGGTCTCTGGCCATCCACATCTCCGTGAGTATATTCTCCATCTGTCGGAGGGTCATGCGCTTCCCTTGAAATAGTCGATAATACACTGCTCTTGACGGAACAACGTGCACTCCATTCGGATCGAATGTAGAGCTGCCGAACTGTAACATCGATACCAGATTATACTCACTTGGATTAAAGTGCAGTACGAATTGATGAATCTGAAACCATTTCTCCTATCCCTCCAATGCACGATCTGACACGTGCACCTCACGACTTATCACCACATGAAAAACCCTCTTCTGGACGTTACCACTCCTGTAGTCCAGAAAATATCTGAAGCATCCGGATCTAAACAATTACAGAGCATCATCACCACCTATCGCATTTAATGTGACTCTGATCTGCTCAACTACCTCCGACCTAACATAGACTATGACCATCGGCCTCAGGTGTTGTAGAGGTTGTTTAAGCCAATCAATCTAACAAAATTTATAAAATTAGATTTAAACATTACTTAATTATAATTTTAAATAAAATAAATACATAAATGATTACTTTTTTAAGATCTACAGTTAATTTTTTAAGATATATGATTAATTTTTTTAAGATCTACGATCTACTATTATTATTTAATTGAGCTACGATTATAATTTAAGTGCTGCTGGTATTATTTAATGAACTACGATTATTATTTAAGTGCTATGATTAATTTTTAAATGACTACGATTAATTTTTTAAGATCTACAATTAATTTTTTATTGAGCTACAATTACTAATTAAGAGGTAAGATTAGTAATTAAGTGGTATGATTATTAATTAAGTGCTATGATTAAGATTCAATTGAGATACAATTATTATTTTGGGGCTACGATTAATTTTTAATTGAGATACGATTATTAATTAAGTGCTATGATTAAGATTCGTTTGAGCCGTGATTAATTTCTAAAGCTAATCTTATGGCTACGATTATTATTTTGGGGCTACAATTATTTTGTAATTGAGATACGTTTATTAATTATAGGATATGATTATTAATTAAGTGCTACGAATAAGATTTAATTGAGCTACGATTAATTTCTAAAACTAATCTTATTGCTACGATTATTATTTTGGGACTATGATTAATTTTTATTTGAGCTACGATTATTTAATATAGGATATGATTATTAATTAAGTGCTACGAATAATATTTAATTGAGCTACGATTACTTTCTAAAACTAATCTTATAGTTACGATTATTATTTTGGGGCTACAATTAATTTTTATTTGAGCTACAATTATTAATTATAGGCTACAATTATTAATTAAGTGGTATGATTAAGATTTAATTGAGCTATGATTAATTTCTAAAACTAATCTTAGGGCTACAATTATACAAAAACCTACTAATCCTTCTATGATTAAACAAAATCAAGTATTGCAAAATTTAACAAAACAAACCATTGCAAAAATTAACCATTTGTCCAAAAATTGTACAAGCTATATACGAATTTTAAAAAAAAAAACTCGAAACCTAATTGAGAAGATGAAGACATCTCCGAAAATCGTTGCTCCATCGTCGGCTACGATTTTAATTGGGATGAGAAATGTCATCAGTTAGAGAGAGAGAGACCGATAGAGATTTTCCAATATGTTTTCCTTGTTCTCGAGCAGCAGCAATATTGGGGATAGAAATCCTAGTTCTGGTTCAAATCGAGAGTGGGAGAGTAACTGAGTAACAATTTTTTTTTGTTTCCAAATGAAGAATATTCATGGGGATATAGAGAGAGAGGCGTGGGTTGTTAGGGGGGGTTAATTCAAAACTTATCATATTTATTCCTTCTTGTTAGAAGTTCAAAAGTTGTAAGTTTTTATAATAAAATTAGATTTTGTGGATCCATACAATGGGTATTGTGTAAAGTAAATACAAATTACCCAAATAACTACTGAGTTTTGAATCTTGCTTGCCTACTCTAATTTTTTACTATATTTTTACCTAGACAAGTATTTTTCCGTAGAGAAAATGTTTATATATATATATATATATATATATATATATATATATATATATATATATATATATATATCCTGAACTGATGTGATGCAATAATGAATTAATATGACGTTGATTAATATACCTTTTCTTTTTTTCCCCGATATTATGTAGTTATGCCTCAATGATAAAATGCAGGGATCAGATGACCAAGTCCAACTCAGAAATTCAGACCAAAAATGTGTATATATAATAATTGTAGATATTTACATATTTGACAACCATCTATTCATCATCACTATATTTATACTAAACGGTAAATTAACGAATATTGATTTTTTTTTTCTCTTTTAATTTCTTTCTTAGTAATATCAATCTATTGGTACTAATTAGAAGTATATTATTATAACTGAGCAAATGGCAAAGGCTGGTCCAAGCTGATTTGATTGTGTTTAAAAATATATATGAGAGTTTAGTGTTGGGCCGAAAATATCCATCATTTTGGAAACAAATTAGACAACAAGATATGTGTGGTATACCGGGAAAGTGTAACAGTCCATTGGGATTGAAGCGTCTGTGTTTGATAAGGTCAATAAGTTAACGTAAAAATATTCCAAATTCCTCCTATTTTTGCAGTTTTAATTTCTCTATCATTAGCTGCATTTGAATTTCTCACTTTGTAATTAAATATTGATGTCCTATATGTATCAAATGTTCTAATTTGTGTTTTCTGTTCTTCAACATATGCATCTCCTAATTCAACTATGTATTACAATAATGTGATTTCTGCTCATATAACACTATTCTCAGAATTTGGGATGTATCAATTAGCCTCAAAATATAGGTAGCAACTTTGATTCTGTATGAATTAAGGCCACATTAATATTAATAGGTTAATATTCAATAACACTGCAACAATTCTACACAGAAACATGCAGCATGAGACCTAATGTGAAAGATTCATATTCCAAAATTTCATACTGCATAATACAATGGCCAAAATTTCCCTGTAAAAATAAATATGACCTCTAAAAGTCTCTAAGAGGGTAAAAATTGGAAGAAATTTCGATGTGAGAATTTATGACATCTCAAGTTTCTGAACAAAGAATCGGACTATTTCTGCACTGTAAGCTCTTATTTCCTGATAAAATATCCCACCAATATTCCGAGAATTAGGCCAAATAAAAGCACGACAATGGATGAAGCACCACGTCGCCCTTGACTGATTTGTTGCCGCATGAGATCCTGGCCAGCAAATGCAATGAAGCATCATGTAAGCATAGAAAAGCATATGCAGATGCAAAAAACTTTGCTGCATGTTGATACATGAAATAGGCTGACTGATTACAAACAGATAAAACAATAAGAAAACTACAGCAATCATGCATCAACAGAGCAGTCCTTGAACTAAAAAATCGTTTGAAATCTTCAATTGTAATCCAGTTCAGAATGTTTAGTATAATGGGGAATCGATAACACTCAAAACTGGATAACTAGTTCAAAATGTCGGAAAATTTGTCTGAAATCTATGTCAAATGATCATCAGGTGAATATCAACCTCCAACATAAACTATAGCATGCACATTTTGGTGTAGATCTCAACAAAGGACAAGGACATACGTAAGCAAAAAAAAAAGGCATCATCTCACATCAGACTTGGCTCTAAACGAAGGTTCTTATATTTAAATTAACATTTAAGTGATTCTAATAGAGTGATATAAGAAGATAGACTCATCGAATAAAAATAGACAGGAACACTAATTACAAGATGCATAGGAACCAAAGTGTACCAATTCGCCAAGGAGCTTTTCGTTTTGATTAGAAACATAAGCTCTCTCCTCTTGCAATTTTGAGACAGTAGACATTTCCTGAAGATAAAGATTGCCTTTAAAATAGAACTCCAGCAGCAGCATGGCAAGAAAAAAATGAGATACATTTGGATACGAAGTATTTTGCCTTCTATTTAATATCTAAAATAAAGCAGCTACACAAATCATGAGAACAAACGACTACATCCGAATAAAAAGAGACTAATGCCCTTGATCATACCTTTTGGAATATTTGGTTACACATTTAACAGAAAATAAAAAATTTAGAAACCTTGAAACCTAGGCAAGCACGATAAAACATAATTTGAATAGTTGTTTGAACAGTATGTATTTGCTTATTAGTTGCTTGTAAAAACTTAAAGAATGAGGCAGTAAAAAGTTTCAAGGCTTATTCAAAGATAGCCTTATCAAGCTGTTCATGAGTGACATGAAAGTGTATGATTTCCTACAATTGAATTTATCACTAAAGATTCTCAACTAGTAAGGTAGTGCACGAAGATTAACTGGTGTATCCCTGCTAATTGTATAATTATTTTGCACATACTCTAGGAGAGTGACATACAAGAATAGAGAGGGGGGTGCGGTTATGCAGCATACATTTTGGATGACAAATTGACAAGTCAGTACATATAGAGAGCATCTCTTAACTTGATAATGCATTTGCAACTAAGAGAATACGGACTTCTACAGATATCAGCATACATTTTGCATGACAAATTGACAAGTCAGTACATATAGAGAGCATCTCTTAACTTGATAATGCATTTGCAACTAAGAGAATACGGACTTCTACAGATATCATACTTCAGACTATATAATTTTTTATCATTAATTAGAAGGTTCTTTCCAATATGCCTTGCAGGGTAAGGGGCCATCACCGTATCATACAACGAAGATTTTCTAATTTCATCATCTGTTGAAGATGTTCCAGGAGAAGTCCCTTCTTCATCTTCTTCAGGTACTGGGGAGGGAGGGTTAGCAGGAATAAAAACGACCCTCAACTTGAACTCATCAACAAACTTTCCATTATCCCTGTTGAACTACAAAAAAAGATTGATAGAAGTAATGCAAACATAAGCTTCAAATTTCTTTATGTGTTATCACTTTATAGCAAACTCAACCCACCATTTCTTGGTTTATATCCTTAATTGTCGTGCCATTTGGAACAATAACACTCTGAACCAGAAACTTATCCCTGCATTGCATATCAGGAGGGGCCTCTTTCTGTGCTGGCATATTAACTACAAGTGGCGGAACACGAAAATCCCAAACGGAAAAAATAAGTTAAGGAAATGAACGAAACTTTAGAGTGATCATAGTGATTTTCACCTGTGACATTGCACACAGAATAGGGCAAAACAACGCCAGCATTCGGTCGAACACAATACCTTTTTGGATTGGTAGTCTTAACCTATCACATTGAAAAACATTAAAATTAAGCTACTGCACAATTTCAATCATATACCTCATGAAACAATCAGACATACTAACTAAAGTATGATCTTTGAGGAAATATTTTTACCTTAAATGCAACATACTGATCTGTCTTATTAGCCAACTGAATGGCACATGAACTCTGCTTCCTCACTTCAACTGAATCCACAAAGCCCACATAAAGCATAATCAAACTCACATCAATAATCATATAATAAATATTTTTTATTATTATTTTTTAAAAAGATAACATCTTAGATTCATATGAATTTGGAAAGGGCTAAACAAATTGATTAAAACCTAAAAAAAGAAAATACTTACAAAATAAAAACCGAAAAAGCATCGTAGAACAGCTAATAAAAGATCACATAAAGTAAACAGGATTCCTCTTTTTCTCTTTATTCATTCCTCGTTGGAAATAGAACAAAAAGGGACAAAATTACGAAATATGCTTACATTGGAATTTTAGCTCTGAAGGCTGAATACGGAGAAGCTCCCCCATTGTCATCTTTCCGAATTTTTGGTTTGAATCCGGAAAATTTAGTCTGAATTTATCCAGAAATACGAAATTGCAAAAGGGAAGAAATTCAAGAATTCGAAAAAATAAAATAAAAAAGAATAATTTCCTTTTCTGGGTAATATATTAACCCTTGCGAAATCAAGAACGAGGGGAATAGAGTTTTATTTTCCCTTTTTTTTTTGTTTTCACTTTTGTTACGTTTTCGTTCCGAACATAATAAGCACGACGTTGAAACTTGCTCAAACCTAATTTTATGAATTTTACTTTTGGTATAGTATTCCTATTAATATTATGCCCCATATTTTTTTTATAAATGTTATTTTCTCCTATCTTTTTGCCATTTATTAAGATAAAGTTTATATAAAGTATAAACGATTTGGATGGATAATATATTTAAGTATAAGATTTTTTCTTTGGGGTGAGGGAGCCTTATATTTTCTATTATTTTTGTTCTTGCAAATTGCAATAACGAATTATTTAACAAAAAATAAAAAGATAAATACTCCAACCCTATCTAAATCTGTACTAGCCACATTGAGCCTCTGCAATAATGCAATATGTATATATACGTACACCATATTATTTTTACCATCATTATTCTCATATTGAATAATTCGATATTACAAAAATTTAAAATATAATAACTCGAGCATTGTCTGGGCAGAATATCTAGTTAAAGTTTATGATCATATTTTTAAGACTCTTTGTGCACATGCTCCCAACTATATAAGACACAATATTTCTCTTTTTCTTTCTTCAATGTAATGGAGGGAACATCTGTTCGCTATGTGAAATCTTTTGTTCAATAATTCACAAATCACAAGAAAGAGAGAAGTTGGATCAAAAAAAATTGAGTCAAATATTCGAGCTCGTAACAATTGACCACAAGCTTATCCATTTCATTACAATGTCATGCAAAGAAGGTATAAGAAGCAACATTTTCTGAACTAGTTAATTTCCTACAATTGTGATTCGTGTGATATAAGTAGGGATGTCAAACATAGTTCAGTTCGACTCTGAGTTTTGGATGGATTGAAGAACGGAAAAGCGTCGGGATGGTGGTCGGGCCCTATCCCATGCATTTGACAGAGGACGCAGATTCACATTTTTAAATGTTAAGCCCGATATCCAATTCAATTCTCAAGAGTCAGCCCGGCCCTATCCCGTGCAAGTAAAATTTTGTGATTTTTCATCATAAAAAAAATATATGTGATATATTAGATTTGCATATTATGCATTCTTATATTTACACTATTAGTCATACATGCAATAAGAGTAAATAGTTGTACATTCATTAGAGATGGTCGAATCATTATTACTAGCTATCTTCAGACTTGTATGTTAACTTCACACAACCAATTTCTGAATAAATTTTGATTAATAAATTCGATATATATATATATATATATGTCTTGATCTAAACAACTTTTGATAAAGAATTCAATGCAGGTACTGGACTGCATTTATATATTGATCATATTCATTGCTCATTGCACATTGACCAACTAACTACTCACTTTGAAATAGTAATTGATCAATATCAATAATTCAAGTTAGTATACTCTCTCTTTTTTATTTTAATTTTATTTTTGCTTGATAAACTGGTGTTATGATACACTATAATTCCATTTCTAGGTGATTCTATATAATTATTTATGGTTGCATCGAATGTGAGTTTACAGCTCAAAATGTACATGTGTTTCCCGTTGAATCTTGGTAAGACCTGCACGGATCAAATTATTATTGGATATTTCGGCTTTACTTAGATATATAGAGAATTTATCTTATCACTTAAATCAAATCTTTATAAACTTGCAAGTTGCAACTTGTCAATATATCCTTTAAATTTTATTGAGCATGATCGCGAAATTTAAAGTAAAACTATAATTTTGCAGTGTTTTGAAAATTGAATCGGACCGGCCAGGTCGACCGGTCTTACCACGAATCGGCCATTGTTCGGTCTGATTATTAGATAATTTTATACAATGTGCTCAACCAACTTGGTCAATTCACTCTTATGTTAGTATTTGAATACTAATAACACACACACACACACATATATGCACAACTTGAAAATAATTAATTTTCATTTTAATTAAAATCAATGTTTAGCATATAATTAAAATCAAGATTTAACAATAACTAATTTAGTATTTTTCAGAACTAAAATCTAAAATAGCGGTTCATGAAATAATGATTGGTAATGTTTTTAATTGTTATTGTATAATATTCTTTTTATTTAAAATCAATATATAATTATTTGACATTTAATTATATATTGTCTCAAAATCTAGTATTTAATGTTCAATATTTATTTTTATAAATGTTACACTTTTAACATTTATAAAAGTTCGGTTCGGTCTTAAAAACATTGTAATTTTGTCCATTGGCTTTATTTATTTTTATAAAAAAAAGGGAAAAGGTGCAAATATACCCCTAACGTTTACATGGAAGAGCAAATTCACCCTTAACGTTTTGTTTAGAGCAAATACTACCCTAACGTTTTTCAAATAGTGCAAATTCCCCCATCCCTCCCCAAAAATAGTGTTTTTTGCGCAAAATATCATTTTATTCATGATTTTTTTCCAAAAACACTAAAAAAATATTTTTTTTGTATAATTTTTATTTTTTTTAAATTATAAACCCTCTTTAAATATAGACCTAAAATCATCATCATCATCATTATTATTATTATTATTATTATTATTATTATTATTATTATTATTATTATTATTATTATTGAGTTTGAGCTTGTATTTTTATGAATGAAATTTATTAAAATATATATGAAAAAAATACATGCAAGTTTTTTTAATAAATTTCATCCTATAAAAAATTATTATTTTTTATGGATGAAAATAAATTTTCTATATTTTTTAACAAATAGTGTTTTTTTTGTGCAAAATTCCATTTTATTCATGATTTTTTCCATCACTAAAAAATATTTATTTTGTATAATTTTCATTTTTTAAAAATTATAATCTTCCTTCAAATATAGACCTAAAATCATCATCATCGTATTATTATTATTATTATTATTATTATTATTATTATTATTATTGAGTTTAATTGCGTTTGTATTTTTGTGAATGAAATTTGTTAAAAAATGTATGAAAATTACATGTCAGTTTTGTAATAAATTTCATCCTATAAAAATTATTATTTTTTAGGGATGAAAAATATGAAAAAAGTTGTGTAAATGGAGCAAACTATTCAAAGTTGAAATAACAACTTCTTTTTTAGCCCACATCCATAAAACATTCTTTTTTATTCAAACTTTTCTTCATTGTCTTAAATACCCTTACTAAAAGGTGGGCCCAGTCCAAATATTCCTTTGACTAAAATTTGAGATTGGAAAACATTCACACGAAAGGGAAATAAAAACAAAATAAACGCCAACTGTGAGAATTTTTGTCACGGGTGTGTATTTGGGACTGTATACACACGAAATTGAACAAAAAACAAAACAAAACCCAACTGTGAGAATATTTCCTCACGAGCCAGACCGTTCCCAACCGATTTTTCCTCACGAATACCAGTCGATCCACATTCAAATTTTCCTCACGAATACCGTCGCGGACCTTGCAATTTTTTTCACGAAAGCATTCGCCGATCTCGAGCAGGACTTGACAGATCTCGAGCAATGGAGCAATTGGAGTCGTGGGCTATCGAATTTCAACAGGTTAGGCTTCTAAACTCGAACGATTTTATGATTTAAGGGCCGATTTCATGTCGATTGTCAATTTTTTGTCAATTTAAATACGTGGATTCCAATTTATGTGTTTTCACCATTTTAAATCAGATTATATGTTTGAATTTTGAGAATATGCTTGAATGTTAATTGGGAAGTTACGAAATTGGTAGAATTTGGATTTTGAATCGTGTTTTTTTTATCTGTGAATTCTGGAATTTGAATTTCCGCCAATAGTTTGAGCGTTCAGAGATCTCGTGATAATATTTTGACACGATAAGTGATTTTGTGAGTATATATACTCACGAGAACTAATCTCGTGACAAAATATTCTCCCGATAACTAATCTCGTGACAAAATATTATCACGAAAATATGCTCAAAAATTAATTTTTTTTTAATTTGTCATGCTTACTTATTATCACGAGAGTAAATTTCGTGAGTATATATACTCATGAAATGAATCTCGAGACCAAATATTATCACGAGAAGCACTTTCGTGAGTATATTTACACATGAAAATTATGCTCACGATTTTTTTTTTTTGTTATGCTTTTGGTTTTTTATGTTATAATTAATCTTTGAGGAATTTTCAGCATGTTCATATCTTAAGCATGATTGATTAGTTTTAATTTAATTATATTTGTGTTTTATTGATAATTTTTATTTATTCTTTAAAAAATAGCGTGAATGGGTGTGGAGAAGAGAGCCTTTACAGAACATCACATGCGGGATCAATTTATACTAGAAGGACAATATGAGTGTAATTAGAAAAGTATTACACGTGATCAGTAGTGGGCCCGAACTATTCGAACAGTTTAGGAGAGAGTCGTGTTTTGAGCATTTGATAGATTTTGTGGACGGAAACAGTTGTAACAATGCTTTACACGCATTGTTGAGTAGAGAGGTGATCATTGACAGTGCAGAGGAGCACGATATTTGGTTTCGGATTGGAGAAACCAATATTAGATTTTCTTCGAGTGAGTTTGCTCTGGTGACTGGACTGCAGTTCGGGGGATCGGGTTTTGATCCGTCTGCATCATATGAGATTCATAGGAGATCATTTTATTCTCGTGAGTTGAACAAGACGCCTCTGAGAGTGAAGGACCTACTTCAGAGGTTTAGGACCTATTCACTAGGAGATGACGTCATGGATTACGTCTTGGTCGTCAATGTACTATTCGTGTACACCATGATCTTTGGATATGATCAGACACACATGATAGATGACTAGGTATGGGTCTTAGTCGAGGATCAGGATCGATGGAACTCATTTCTATGGGGAGCTTATGCATTCAGTTTCTTGACGCATTATATGAGTTTGGTACCGTCTACTGAGGTGGAACTGAGAAGAAAATTCAAGAAGACGGAGGAAAAATATGCAAGACAAAGTGTAACTTACTTGTAATGCAAGTCCACATAATCATATATGTCATGTCCAGCACTCATGTTACAATAGTTCAAGTGTGTTATTAAAAAACCATAACGATCAAAACAATAGTCATAGAAGTACGGTAACGAATATCAGCTGCTGCATGAGAACAGGGGAGTTGATCAAGCTGGAATTCACCACATTCACATGTTTTCATTTGAAGGTCAACGAGGAAGCTCTTATCGTTATTCTGCACTTTGAACAAATTTGCATTATGGCCTCAAACAACATATACCATACTCATCTCTACTTGTTTGTAAAGCTTCTTGTAAGCCTCTTCTGTGAGGATGTGATCTCTCGACACTGTCTTCGTACGTCTCTCATCAAACCACTTCTCTATCACATCTCTCACAACCTCAATTAGAGAACATATGGGCGATCTTCTAGCCCACAACAAACGGGCATTGAAACATTCAGCTGCATTTGATGTCATGAAACTGTAACGGTGTGCAGGGCACTGTGACTGAGCCCAACGATGTACCCCTATACTTAGCAATGTATTGTAAACTTCTGCTCGAGTTGAGGAGATCGTCGATAAATATTTTAAAAACTTCTCTTCTCTGTATGCAAATGCAGCACTTCGAAATATAGAAATCACATGACGACCTGCTCGAGCTAGATTCTTCGCTATGTGGTAATAGCACAGTCCATGGATGGCAACAGGATACACTGCCTTAACAGCATTCTTGATGCTCACATGTTGGTCTGAAATTATCACCAAATCATCACGATCTCCAAAAGCCCTCTTAAACCGATCCAAGAACCATGTCCAGGCCGCATCATTCTCAATAAGACCCACACCAATGGCAAGAGGGAAACACTGCTCATTACCGTCTTTTATCACAACGATGAAAAGAATACCCTTGGTCTTCCTCCTCAATGAGTGCCGTCAATCATGATAACTGGACGCATACATAGTCTGAATGCCACTCTACAAAATCCCAAAACAATAAATGTGTACATGAAACGATCATCACCATCAGTCTCCAAATAATAAACCGTATCGGGATTGCACCTCTTCAACATCTCCAAATATGCGGGCAATACAGCGAACGACTGATCATGAGAACCGTAAACCAACTCTATTGCGAGATTCCTAGCTCGCAATACAACACCATACTCAACCTCAATGCCATACTCCCTCAATAGCTCAGCGATCATTGCTCTCGGTCTCAAGACAGAACCCTCATCTAGGATTCTCTTCTTAAAGAAATCAGTAATAACCTGAGAGGATAACTTCTGTGGCTCATTACGTGTCAAGTCCAACCGACATGCATGATTATCCTCTAATTTAGTCACTATCCACAAGCCACTCTTAGCACTTGCCACTAATTTAAAATGGCAAGTCTCGTTCTGCTTGCGTTAGTCGACTTTTGCTTGAACGTCACACTGAATATTCCACTTGACACTGCATATGCCACTTTCCCACAGCAATCACCAAATCTTTCTTCTCCGAGAAAGTCTTTCCCACTGCTAGTTCATCAGTATCAGTCGAGCATGGGTCATCCTCTACCACTTCTAGTGCATCATCAACATGGGCCACATGAATCGACCAATGTTCAAGGGGAGAAAACTCTAAATTAGGAGCCTCAACATCAGGAGCAACATCCTCAGATGAGAAGTTATGAGGCCCACCATGCTGGATAATATTCATGAACTCATCGATATGCCCTGGCTCGCGAATCCATTCACAAAATTCAGCAATTTGCTTACGACGAACTTCACTTTCATAGTCCTCATCATCGTCGTCGTCGTCATCTTCATCATCATCATCATAGGACATATCATCAAGACTATCATCTCCAATTGGGTCATCGTTATCATCATTTGACGACATTACTATTGGAGTTTGCTGAATTGATTTCTCGGTAACGTATACAATGGGCTCATCTTGCTCCTGGACTAAACGAGCTAAGTCAACATCCATTTTCAAGAGTCCTTTTAGTGTCCTCCCCGTTAATGATCTCGTCAGATAACTCAGTGTATAACTTATACTTGTTGGAGAGGTTTCCATAAAATCGTGGATTTCTTCTACCAATTTATCACGAGATAAATTGTCAAATGGAAGGTGCACGAGCTGATCTTCACCATCTACATACTCTGATCTCTCCCATCTACCACTATGTCGGACGACAATGCGTTGCCAAGACATCTGCAAATCAACAATAAAGAGTGGTTAAAGTTATTTAAAAAATAAATAATTTCGTGACAATAATTGTCACGGTTTAATAATCTCGTGACAATTATTGTCACGGTCGAGTCTTTTTGTGACAATTATTATCACGATTAATCTTCTCATGACAATAATTGTAACGGTTCAATCCTTTTCGTGACGATAAATAAAATTTATTAAAATTAAAATTTTCTCACAAAAAGAAGGCATTTCGTGAGAATATATTCTCATGAAAGGCTTTAATTCGTGACAATATTTCCGAGAGCATATTATAGTCACGAGACAATAATTTCGTGTCAATATTGTCACGAATTCATGTCATCTCGTGTCAATTATTGTCACGAAAAGGCTTGAACTGTGACAATATTGTCACGAAATTACTGATTTTCAAAAATTATTACACGTTTATGCTAATCTTCTAAAATCATCCAAGTATACAAATTCATGTTAATCTACCACAAAATATGCAAATGTACAACCATCGATGCATATATAATCTTTCAAACATTACAAAAAATATTTTCTTACAACTTCAATAACCATTAATACAATTATTATGAAATTATCATAAATTACGTATAAATTACTTAAAATTTTATAAAAACATTTAAACCCGACAATTTCGAACAACTTCATGGTGAGAAAAATAAAAAAACACACCTCAAACAAATTCAAATGGGACTCGACGTCAATTTCTCAAAGAAATTTGAGTTGCTCGAACTTGGTTTCTTTTGTTGTAAATGGTGTAATTTTTTTGTTTTTTATTAACATGTGTGTTATTTAATGCATGTAACAACTAATTTCAACCCCCTCTCTCAGCATTCAATTGGTCCTATTTTTGCCATTTAAAAAAAAAATCTGCCACAACACACATTAATCGGTCAACAAATCAATGGGTCCCAGGATTTTTTTATTTTTTTAAAAATAAACAAATGAGACAAGAAAATGGGGGATTGACTTTTCCAAAAAATAAGGGTATAAGAGACTTTTACACTATTTCTTGAATAGAAAAGAATTGGTTATGAATAGGGCTGTAATCGAACCGAACCGAGTCGAACACCATGTTGTTCGAGCTCGGCTCGTTAGAAATTATGGGTGTTCGAGCTCGGCTCAAGCTCGATTCGAGCTTTGGTCATCTTGTTCGAGTTCGGTTCGATAGTTATTCATCGAGTTCGAATTCGATTCGAGCTCGGCTCGTGATATGCTCGTTAAATGTGATAATCGAGCTCGAGTTCGAATACATGAAAAAATATCCATTTAATTTACATGTTCGAACTCGAGCTCGAAAAAAATCTCGTTTAATCATATTCGAGCTCAAGCTCGAAAAAAAAAGCTCGTTTAATTTTTAAGCTCAGTTTATTGAAAGTTACTTTAACATATAAAAATCAAAGTATCATATTTAAATGATCACCAACAAGTCTAATTTCTCCAAGAAACTAACCAAAATAATCATCACACACATCCATAAAATTAACGGTGATGACAAAATGAAATAGCAATCAACATCAGTGCATCGTCCTTCAAAATATTTAAATAGTATTAGTAGTTTAACAAAGTAAGATAAAACACACTTAAATAGTTTAAAATAATAAAATAGCTAGCATCAATATTTTGTAGATTTGAAGTAGTTGCAATTGCCACCATCCACAAGCTTTCACATCCACCATTCTACAAAATAAAATATTAAAATTAGTAAAAATCACACATAAATTAAAAGAAGTATACATATTTAGTATAAACAGAACTGGAGAATTATATAAGTTATTGCTTACTGATGCTCTTGATGACCCTCTCAAATCAAATCGACCACTTTGAATTTGATGTCATCTTTTTCCTTAAAAATAGAAATACATAAAAATAAAATACAAGATATAGTAAGTTACTAATAGATGCATTATTCAAAAAGAAAAAAAAGAAGCAAATTAATACTCACTTTAGCTTTTCCCTTGATACCATAATGAGCTCGCAACCAATCCTCGGTACAAAGTAGCATTTGCACAGTATCAACTCCTAAAGAAGAACGTTGTGGATCAATAACTCTACCACCAGCACTAAAAGCTGATTCAGAAGCCACAATGGTTATTGGAATTGCTAGCACATCACAAGCCATCTTTGATAGGATCCTAAACTTCAAATTATTCATCTTCCACCACAAAATTGCGTCGAAGTCAGTCTCCTCCTTCCACACAACAACTCCTTCCTCAAAATACAAATCTAGCTCAGATTTAATCTCATCAATACTATCAACACTTTGCATGTAGATTTCATAATCACTTCTTAATCTTTTTCCTTTCCCTTTCGTACCACTAGAACTTGGGAGACTTTCCACTTGATCATCAATACTAGTTTTTTTGTATGCCTCAACATACTCATTGTAGAGACTATATAATTTTCCACGAACTGTGACTTTGAGCTGAATCCCTTCAACTTCAGAATAGACATTGCGAGCACACCATTCAATATATTTCATCTTATTTCTAGGATCTAAGGCTGCTGCCATTGAAATCAATAAGTTGCAAGATCTCCAATACTTATCAAATCTTTTTTTCATCTTTTTCACCATCTCTTGCATAAAAGTCTCATTGGGCTCTTCAGTCTCTTCTCTAACTCGGGTTACTACTTCATCCACTTTTAATAATTTCTTGATATGAACAAGTTCAGGCAAGAAAAGATTAGCAGTCGGATATTCAGAGCCTACATCAAATAAATGTGACTACATAAATAAAAAAAAATTAATAGTGAATACTAAGTTACAAGTGTAATGTAATCTAAATTTTATGCATGTATCTGAAATGAGTTCAGTTGCAATATGAAAATCTTCAAGAAAAGAACAAACCACACTCACTTTCTTCCACTCCTCCTCACTTGGCAATGACTTATATAAAGAGTCCCTTAGTTGATATCTTGGGAAAATATCTTTGAACTCCAATGCAGCTGACAACATAAAATATGTTGCATTCCACCTCGTGCAACAATCCAAAACAAGTTTCTTGTTCGATAGACGCAATTGCTTTGTAATTTCGCTAAACATATTGATACGTGTCTCTGAAGCTATGATATGTTTCACGCTTTCACGTTCCTTAGAGATTGCATCCTCAATAGCAGATAACCCATACTTAACCAAAATGTTCAGAATATGAGCACAACATCTTACATGGAATATGTCGCCTCCAAGAGGTAAAGTGTGGCTGTATGACAGATTCTCTTTCAATAACCGAACTGCTGCATCATTATTTGTAGCATTGTCCATTGTAATTGTCCAAACCTTTTTCTCAATACCCCACTCTACAAAACATTTATGCAACACATCACTCATAATGAGTCTAGTATGAGGTGGTGGAACATCACAAAAGTCCAAAGTGCGCTTCTGCAAATTCCAATTTGAGTCCACATAGTGTCTAGTGATAACCATATATGAAACAGTTTGATCCGACTTCCAAAGATCTGTAGTCACACTAATTCTATCCACATGTTTCAACTCTTCCTTCAATTTCTTCTTCTCCAACTCAAAAGTAGTTATGCAATCCTTCTTCAATGTGAAACGACTAATTTTCTGCCAATGTGGAGTGAGAGTCCTTGCAAAATTATTAAACAACTCATATTCTGCCACATTAAATGGAAGCTCATGCACAATAACCATATGAGCAAAGGCCTCTCTAACTTTTGACTGATTGTACTCGAAATTCTGCACAGAAGCAATAGTTTCTGCAGTAGCCAATGCCAAACTAATTTTTTTTTTACCTCTCAGCTTGTTCACTTTAGCTGTGCAACCACCTGCATGTCTGCCTAAGTGTGTCGTGCAACCTGACTTGTTCATTGAAAGCCGATGCTTACAATAAATGCATTCTGCTTTCATTACCCCACGATCAACAATGGTCTTAAAGTCTTCCCAAACTTTTGATGTTTTTTTCCTTCTCTTTGCCATAAATGGAGCATCAGTAGCATCTTCTTTAGGCTCACACCCATCCATACGCTCATCATCATTTTCTTTTTCAAAAAGTGGTGCTGGAGTAGATTCTAACAATGGACTTGTGGCTCTTTCTAGATTCGATTCTAATAATGGATCCTTGAAAGACATCTTAATGTATAAAATCTAAAGGACAACATGCAATAAAATAGATGTATACTTACTTCAGTAAATTAAAAGGAATCAAAGGAAACAAATAAAAATTAATAAAAGCAACATAGATACATCAACAAGCCAACAAAGCAACAACATATATATATTATAACGTTCTTCAAGAACAAATAAACAAATACATACATATACAAACATTATATATTTTCAACAAGACAACAAATACATATATTATATATATACACACATAACACATTATATCTTCGAGAACAAATAGACAAATACATATATATACTCTATATATTTTCAATATCTAACAGTGATACTGGGAGTAGTCGAGCAAGCAGTGGGATGAGACGTTGACAGTGTGAGAGAAGAATCAAAAGGTGAAAATGGCGACAGTGTCTTGTGGGTGTGTGAAAGAAAACGAATTGGCGTAAGTCGTGGGTGAGTTGCCAGAGACCTAGGGTTAGAGACTAGAGTAGACTTAGGGTTGAATGTATTTTTAAAATGAAAAATATTAAAAATTTATAATTAATCTATTGTTAAATTTATTATATATATGATAAATGGGTAATATAAATATATAATAATGTAAAATAATGAAGTGTGTACGGATATTTCACTTTGTGAAAATGCTTGATGATTAATTAATTATACAGTTAAATATCAATTAAATATTGAATTAGAAAATAAAAATAGTTTAGCCAATCAATATTTATAAATTATAATATGTCGTTTATTAGACGACGACTACTACTACTACTACTACTACTATTATTATTATTATTATTATTATTATTATTATTATTAGTATAAATAATTTACATTCAGTCTAACTATATTTCATTTTATTTTTTCACATTTTGTACGAAAATTAAATGATTATTTGAACCATTTTAAATTAATGTTTCAACTTTGAATAGAACAAGTAAAAGAATAAAAAATAACTCTAGCGTTTGTCTAGCTTTGTAATGAAACAGACAACTTTTTACTATAGTTTTATTATTCTTAATTTTGATTTGTGTAATTGTGTTCATTATTCTTAGTTTAGCTTAATATTTGTCGGGATAAGATTCAAAAACAACTCTAGCGTTTATCTTGAGAGTCGATTTACCCATAAATTTTTTTTTTTGGAGCAAATACAAATATACTACCCTAACTATTACCAAAATGTGAGAATTATCAGGACAAAATTTATCTAGTGCGCGCTTCGGTAGTGGATGCAGGTTACCCTTGACATAAATAAACAAGTGCAAATTCTACCTCCTTTCCCACAAAAATAGTATTTTTGTGCAAAGTGCCATTTTATTAATGTTTTTTTTTAAAATTACCTCCCTTAAGAAATTGTTTACTTTTTGTATAATTTCCCATTGTTTTTTTTTTCAAAACAATGTAATTTATGTTTAAGTATAGATCTAAAATCATATTTACATGCCTAAAATTAATATTATTTAATTTTTAAGTGGTGAGTTTGTATTTTCGGAGAATCTATAAAAAAATGTGTGAAAAACACATGTAATTTTTTAAATAAAATTCATTCAGAAAAGTTTAATTATGATAAAATAATATTAACTATATTCATGGAGATATAATTTTAGAACTTTAACTAAATGAATATTTAAAAAAAAAATTATAGGGATGAAAAGGATGAAAAAAAAGAGTATTTTGCACAAAAATACTATTTTTGAAAGAGTTCTTATTATTGCTCCAACAATAGTTAAAGATGAATATTCCCCTCAAACTAAATGTTAAATTAAAATTTTTTGTACCATTTGACCACTTCCCATATTAGCTTAAGTTGAATTAATGTTACGTTTTTACTTTCTTTCGAGATTGTATTTTGTCATTTTTTAATGATGATCATAATTATTATAAAACTATGATAATTATATAATTCAATATAATAATAATACTAATAGTAATATATATTAAAAATTATAATTTCGAATCAAACATGTTCGCGAACACGTTCGCGAACTTGTTCGTGAGTAGCTCGGTAAAATAGGCTCGCGAACATGTTCGTGAACATGTTCGATTTAGCTCGAGCTCGAACATGTTCGCGAGCTGGCCGAGCCGAACACTACTTTGTTCGAGCTCAGCTCGTTTAGAAAACGAACGAGTTTCGAATGAGCTTTTTTCGAACTGAATTCCGAATAGCTCGCGAGTGGCTCTGTTCATTTACAGTCCTAGTTATGAAAGTGGGCTAAAAAAAAGTTGTTATTCTAATTTTGACTACTTTAATTTTTCTCGCAAAAAAAAAATTATATTTTTAAACAAAAATACTATTTTTGGGGAGAGGAAAGGGATTTGCACTTTTTTTAAACTTTAGGTGTTATTTTCTTCGAAAATAATATTAAGAGTGAATCTGTCCCCTGAGCTAAGCGTGAGGAATGTATTTACGCTTTTTCAAAAAAAAAAGAAATAGATAAAGAAAATCTTGAACGTATCTTTCATGATTTGGTCCATTTATGTAGCATTAATTCCCAAATCTGCAGATGATAATTGCTTAGTGCAACCAGCCCTACCTATACTCCAACTTGGAAATGATTGCAACGCCGTCACGTCATGCCTTACACTTTATAAATATGAATTCACACAAATTTGTATACCACTATTTCACACGGATTAACAATTAAAATTCCTCTTAAGTCTTAACGGATGTTTTAACCAGATCCAATATAAAAAAAATGATGGATTTTTTGTAATTATATAGTTCGAAAAATTATTATTTTTAATAATGAAAAATGTTATTTATAAATTATAATACTGGAAAATATCAACCGTAATTTTGTAATTATTTGAATAAGTACAAATATGGTGAGGGGCGGCCTGATTCGACATTGTTGTTTACTCTGATCCGGTCGAGGAGTTTCAGTCTTGCGACCGTACTCCCCAGGATTTTTGTAATGATTATGATTGTAAAAATTATGATTTCTAACACTGAAAATATATATTTTTTAATCTTGAAAAATAGCATTTTCTAAATCGATTGTAAAAAATTACTTTTTAAGTCTCAAGATTTTCTTATTGTAAAAAATGAAAAAAAAAAAAAGAAACACCTTAATATTTCTTAATTCAACTTGAATATTAATTACTTTGAATTCAACAAATTTGAATTAAGGGGGAATGAGAGTTCAGTATTTGAATTAAAAACATATTTAGTTTTTTTATTACGTGTTTCAAGTATTTAAATTGACAGTGATTAGTAAATCTATATATATAGTATATGTTTTACTACAACTATTATCTCTCAAAAATTACTGAATGTGATTTAAGTTCTGTCATATTCCGATTTATATATAATGAAAATAATTCCGTAATAATTTAATCGATCTCAATTAACTAGAGTAGCAATGTAATTATTATATGACCAACATTCATAGAGTCAGCTTGAACAAATAAAGAAACAAACGACCAAACACCGTATAGATTTGGGACCATCAACAATTAACTCAACACATAGCTGCACTTGGAAATAATATACTATTGACTAGAAATTACAATTTGATATCTCATTTTTTAATCTTTTAATAAAAATATCTCGACCTTTATATATTTACAGTTTAATATCCGATTTTATATTTTTTTTATCAAATCTATCCCCTCTTGTGTGGTTTGCAAGCTATTACACAAGGACCCTATTTGGACTGTGAAGTGTGATTTACCTCCCATGTGTAGTTTGCAGGCTATTACATAGGGACTCTGTGTGGTTTGCAGAGTATTACACAGGAGCAAGTGTGGTTTACCTCCCCCTTGTGGTTACTTCCCCTGTATGGTTTGGAGACTATAACACACATGAGGGGGAGAGTGTGGTTTACCTCATCTGTGTGATTATTTTCCATGTGTGATTTGCAGGCTATTACACATGGGCCAACCATGTGTGATTTGCAGGTTATTACACATGGACGAGTGTGATTTACCTCTCCTATGTGGTTTGCAGGCTATTACATAGGGGGTATGTGTGGTTTGCAGGCTATTACACAGGGGCGGGGTTTACTCAGTGCCACCTCGGTAGCAACTGCGGGTTACCCCCGACATAAAAAAAAGAGTAATACGGTTCAAAGATTCTACAATAAATCTCATTATTAATGTGTCAAATATTGTAAATTGTAAGCTTAAAAAAATGTCTGTTTAAACCTTCTATTCCTTCCGTTCCATTTTGATAGGTTGATTGTGATTTTTAAAGGGGATTAAGAAAAGGATTGCGAAAGACAAGAAACTTCCTAATATGCCCATATTGATTTCTTTGACATTAAATTAATGTCTAATGTAAACATATTAAATAGGGGCATATATTAGTAAATTAGCTACACATATATAGAAACATGTCTATATATCGGGACATATAAAAAAAGGAAAACAAGTGTATCAAAGTGGGACGGAGAGAGTATATATTTTGTAAATGGTTAATAACTATATGAGTATTACTTAAAAATAATTATATTAAAAAATAACATTAATGTGTACAATGACTATATTATATTTTCATATTACACCGTTACAAGTAATTTTATTATCTTCTAATTTATTTAAGTTTTTAATTTTTATTTATTTTTAGGTGTGAGGTAACATTGTAAAAATCCACATCATATTTTAAACGGCCCACTTATGCTATAGGAGTACTATATAGTTGACTATTAGATGATTTAATTAAAAAAAATGTAAGGTTGAATATCAAACTATAAATATATGTGAAGATTGTGACATTTTTATTAAAAAGTTGAAAAATTAGGTATTAAATTGTAATTTGCCATATGGTTGATCATATCTACTCGTATCAACTCATTCGTATACAAAATTAAAAGCTCTTATAATTTGTTTCATCTTTGGTACTCCCAAATTACTTTCGCGTTCTTAATTAGAAACACTAAGGAAAAATAATATTCATAACATAACCCTCTAATTTTTATTTTTCTATGATGAAAATTGAAATAATAAAAACAATACTGCCCATTTCAAATTAATTTTCATTATAGAATTTTAGTTTATTTCAAAATATTTACCATTTATCATATTTTCGCACAATCTCTCTTAATTTTAACCATGCATTTATTAGGATTAGAGAAAAAAATACACATTTATTACAAAAAGATAGATTAATTTAAATACCCATATCCCTTAACTAAAAATCCATTTACCCACTTTGTTACACACATTTAAGAAATACCCACTTTGTCTAATATATCCCTACTTTTTCATTTTTCAATGTATTCAGACGTGGGCCCGCTCATTTTTCAGAAATTATAAGACAAAGTACATCTATTCTAACTCAAATCAGACTAATAAATATGTAAAGTGATTCCTCACGTGTGTGCACCAATACTAACTATTCCAGTCAAACCTAGGAAAATGATATACCGCTCAAATACATTAATTTTATTATGTGCGGTATTCAAACATTATTGGAAGGGAACTGGACTAGAGTCCAAATATTTCAATATCGTCCAAAAAATAACGGACGATATCCATATTTATGCTGAATACCGCTCGGCTACCGTCACAAAAATAACGGGCGATATCCATTTTAAATAAAAATACTGTTTCAAAATATTTTAATGTCGTCCTTAATAACATTCGGACGGTATCATATTTATATAGAATACCGCTCGAAAGAACTTAAAATTCGGTCCAAAGAACTTAAAAAATGATGAAAGGGAACTGGATTAGAGTCTAAATATTTCAATACCGTCCATAAAAATAACGAGCGGTATCCATATTTATGTTGAATACCGCTCGTCTACTGTCACACAAATAACGGGCGGTATCCATTTTAAATAGAATACCGTGGGTCCCATGGTGGCAGTTATTTATCATAAATTTCAAATTAATATTTCCACCCGTCCTTAACTCAAAAGAAATAAAATCCATCCCCAAATACCGCCCCCAAATACCAAGCCCTAAAATCAAACCAAAAACCAAAATCCCCAAACACACGACAACATTTCTCTCGAAGAACATCAATGGAGTTCGGCGCGAGTAGTGGTGCTCATCAATCTGACAATGAGCAGGTTAGTTATTACATTTCTCTTGTAAAATATACTGCCGAGATGACACAAGTCGGCGGTATAATTTTTTTCTTACCGACGGTATCCAAAATTTTTTGTGATAATTGTTTGATTATGGGTATCTTTAAGTTTTTAGTTGTAGTTATATTTTGGTTCCTGCTAGATTAGAAATACCGTCTATTTGAGTAAAAACCGATCGTGTACCATCCGTCAGTATCAGACGGTATAGAAGCGGTATTTGCTCAAACGAATGGTATACGGGCTGTTTTAGATAAAGGATTCTCAATATGATGATTTTTGTTGTTATTAATACTACCTGAAATTATAATTTGATAGTAATACCATCGACCTAATACCGTTCTGATACCACCCGTCTCTATCGAGCGGTGTACGAACAGTATTTGCTAAGACGAGGGTTGTTTGGTGTTTTAGATTGAGAATTCTTATTATGATGATTGTGTTGGTTTATGTTTGATTAGAAATACAGTGGGGTTTAGCACATAATACCGTGGGGTTTAGCAAATACCGCTCGAACACCACCCGTCTCTATCAGGCGGTATACGAGCAGTATTATCCCTAACGATGATATTTGGTGCTTTAGGTTGGGGTTTTTCATTATGATGATATTTTTACTGCTTAAAATTTTAATTTGGTTACTATACTTTGATATATAATTAGTTGGTTAAAAACACCGAATGCGGTCAGTTATTACAAATACCGCGCATACCGGGCGGTACTTGAACGGTATTTTACTATATTGACAGTATTGGCCTCATTTGATTATTTTTGTTTCTCCTTTTCTCAGGATAATTGGAGGTGGAAGAGATTAGATATGCAAAATACTACCCAAATTATCAATCTCTACTATAGGCCGAAGATATTGTTGTCAATAAGGACAACATTGTTGAGAGTCGGTAGACTTCCACTACTGGGGAGATTCAAGGAGGTGTGCTTTGGTCACCTTTTAAAATGGAGACGCAGTCAAAGCAACGGTAGAGCCCTGCATGCTTTGATCTCTCGTGAGATCATTATTCCCGGTGCTCCGGCTCATGAGGTATGGTTCCATATTAATAAGAGCCATATCAGATTTTCGTGCCCCGAGTACGCTCTCGTGACTGGATTTCAATTTAGATCATCGGATTTTGATCTAAATGCTAAACATGATTGTTCCAATGTGGGAGTGTTTAAGAGATTTTGTGGTGGTAAGGATGTGAGCATTAAGGAGTTGTGGGATATTTTCGAAGGAAGGGTTCCCAAATTAGCGAAGAAGGCTACTCATGATGATTATTTGAAAGTGGCTAACATTTTAGCCATGTACTTTTTTGGTTTGGGATATGACATTCCAAGAAAGGTCGAAAGGTTTGCCTGGGTATTGGTCGATGACCTAGAAGTATGGAACAGATTTCCTTGGGGTGCCTACACCTATCCTGCATTACTATATTATATTTCTCGATTGCCGACATCGACTTCCAAAAAGTATCATTTCTATGGCCCTGTGTGGGCTTTACAGGTAATTTGATAAAAAAAAATATTGAGACCTGTACTATTATTATTATACTGATTAGGTTGATTTTCATATCACTTTTACAGGTTTGGCATATGAAGCTATACCGAGCCTTGGAAAAGAGGTAGCAAATGTTGTTGATCCCGTGGCGTTGTCTCGTTGCTTGAAGTGGTTTTTTACAAGTTCAAACGTGGCAAATTTTCATGCATTATTAAATGATGCGGTAATGAATTTAAATAATAAAAATATTAATTTTCTATTTTAATTAAATTTTTTAATTTCATTATTTTATCAATTATTTTATAGTGTGAGTGTCAAGAAACGCTACATGCGGGCCGGGATGAAGAGAAAAGCGACTATTGGATTAGTACTCTCTACCCCGATGCACTTGGTGTTGTTTACCCTATACCGGTAAACCCAGTGAAGGCACAACGTGCCGGTGATGATGTGGTTCATCGTGTTGTGAGGACTACATCACGGGTGCTGGAGCGAAATGTATCATGTCACTCTTCTAAGTCAGTTTCAGCAAGTGCACCGAAACGCCAGCCTCAAAAAGCGGGGTAGGGATTCAGGCTCGTCATCTTCAGGCAGTCATGCTTGGGAGCTAGAGCCGGAGACTGATAGTGATGTGCGCGAGACAAGGAAAGCAGGGTAGGGATTCAGGCTCGTCATCTTCAGGCAGTCATGCTTGGGAGAGTCATGAACGTGGTCTAGTTTCAAAGTTGAAGGAAGCATTACTGCCAAAATTAAAAGATTATATGAGGCATGAGTTGCTTCTAGACCTGAAGAGATGGATGCAATCTTTTTTCCGTGGAGACCGCCCATCACGATCACAGCACAGTCATCATTCACATCATTCCCATCAGTCTCATCATCCTGCTTCATCACATCATTATCCCCGGCCATCCCATCGGTCTCATCACTCTCCTCATCCAGAGCCGTCCCATCATTCTCATCATCCCCAACAGTCTCGTCACTCTCCTCATCCAGAGCCGTCCCATCATTCTCATCATCCCCATCAATCTCGTCATTCTCAACATCATGTGTCGTCGTATCCGCTCGATGAGTTCGATCAGAACTTTCACTACACTGATCCTCGTGCCTCATCTTACATCTCATCACTCTCTTCTTATTTAGTAATTTTTGTTAGGATGTTTAATAATAAAATGAATACGGTTACTATTTCTTTAGTTATTACATTTAACTTGTAATGTTGTAGATCAACATAATTTAATTATAATCATTTGATTAATTTTTCCTTTCTTTTTTTGATATTTATTTATTTAGCAAATCATTATATTTTGTAGTTTTGTGTACTCAAATGAAATTAGTATACTACAATAACCATAAAATAAACTTTAATTCAAGAAAAACTTTAAATATTCCTAAATAAAAATGAAATATATAATATATGATTAATAGGTACGTAATTTCAATACAAAGCAAACGGTAATTAATACTTGCCATACAACTGATTACCAAATTAACTAATTAATGTCTACCATTTTTTCAAGAAATAAATACCAAGTGTAGAAAATTATCGAATACCATTGATACCGTCCTTGAATATGGTTCATCTATCTCTATCAGGGCAATTATTTCTGGTGTGATTTGGATCACGACATATGATGCACTTTCTCGATCCTTGATGTCTGTGATTAGCTGCTTCCACCCCCAGATGGATGGTAACGTCCAGAGGGACGGCCAGCTTGATGAGTCACTATAAGTGGCATCACCTTTTGCTGTACAATGTGAGCTGGTACCACCCACTCGTCTCGATGAGGCAGGGACCTTACTGACCCTTCGTATGTCTCACGCTAATTATCTGTCATGTAATATGAAGAGACATAGTCAAGAATTGATTCACCGTTTTTCCTGCATAAATAATAAAAAAAAATTAAACAACTGCTCAAGTAAATATTCGATGTACGGGTGCATAATATATAATATGTACATAATAACAGCAACTGCATGAGAGCATGGCATCAACTGCAGTTGAAACTCGCGACATTTGTATGATTTCTGATGAAGATCAACAATGAATGTTTGTCTGCCATCATGAACTTTGAATGTTGAATTTGAGATTGGGACAACGGTATAGGCCCGAGATTTTTCCACTTGCTCACGTAGTTTAGTTAAGCCTTCTTCTGTCAAAGCATTATCACGTGCATTTGCACGTGCTCATCTAGAATCGAACCACTGCTCAATCACATGCCTAATGCACTCAATCAATGAGCAAATTGGAAGACGTCTTGCCCATAACAAACGCACATTCAAAACTTCCGCTGCATTGGACGTAAGAAAACCATAACGGCGAACTGGACATTTTGATCGTGCCCAGCGCTCTGGTCCAATGTCCATCAACTTTGTATAAGCCCCATTTGGGCTTAGAGCATGAATAGCCGTCATTGCCTTGTCATATGTGGTTGGGTGGTAGGTGTATGCAGTCTTATAGAACATGCTTGTAACGGCTTTGCCATACCGCGTGAATTTGTTTAACAAGTGGTAGTGGCAGAGTTCGTGGGGTGTGCCTGGAAACACTTCTTGAACGACATTACTTCTGATGATGTGAGCATTAGATACAATCAATGTCTCGGGATTGCATCCAAATGCCAGTCTCACTCTACTCACAAACAAAGTCCATGATCGATCATTTTCGATTGCACTAATACCAATCGCCAACGGAAAGCGCTGCTCATTTCCGTCTTTCGTTACTACAACAAATAAAATGCCCTTGTTCTTTCCCTTTAGATGTGTTCCATCCACAACTATCACCGGTCTTAGAAACATGGCATATGAAGTACGACAAACACTGAGAGCAACAAACACGTGTTGAAATTGGTTATCAGGCCCAACTTCTAAGTCAGTAAAAGTACCAGGATTGGTTTGTTCCAGCATGTATAGATAGCTAGGGAGCATCTTAAAAGAATCTTCATGCCTACCATAAATAATCTCGATCGCCGCATTTCGGGCTTGAAGTGCAACGGTGTAACTGGTTCGGATACCAAACTCTTCCAACATCTTCGCTCTAATGTCGTTTGGTTTCATTATCTGGCCCTCACCGCGCATTTTTTTCACAAAATACGCTGCAATCACTTTTGCGTGGACTTGTCTCAGAGCGACACGACTTAAATCATGAATGCAAGAATGTTTCTTCTGTGAACTTATACACAATCCAAAAAGTTTCCATAATCCTACCGCGATTGACAGAGCATCTTTGGTCCAAAAGGTGGCTCCTTTACAGAGTTGGTCGTCTAGTACCCACTCCAAATCAGATATCACAAGTGAATCAGAGACATCAATAGAAATCATCGGTATTAACCAATTTTCATTTAGCTCTTCAGTTGGGATTGACTCTTCGGTTATTGATGTAAGGTTGTTAATCCCTAACATAGACAAAAGTTTGTTAATGTCACCCTTTCTGCGAATCCATGCAGCAAACTCTACAAACGTAGACTGTGTAAACTTATTGGCAAAATCAACCTCTTCACCTTCCTCATCATCTTCATCAGTCTCAGCCTCATATTCATCTTCATCTTCATCATCATTATCATCTTTGTCTTCATCTTCCTCACCATTGCATCTTCCGTCGCCCGCGCCCTCCTGTGAGGGGTTGCCTCCAACGTCATCTTCATACTCATGTAAGTCATTACCTCCAAAATCACCCTCGTTCTCATGTGAGACTATTGGTTCATGATATGTTGTGGCCGTTGACATATTGTCGCTTCCACTGCAATGCGGGTCACCAAACCAATCAAATGAGACAAACCTCTCAATATCAGCAAGTAAAGATTCAAATTGTGAATATTGTGTCCCACAATTATGAAATAAAAGACTTGAGTAATCCACTGATGGTATATATGGTTCTTGTTGATAGCTTGTCCTGATGTCATTTTGTACATTGTGAACAACATAGACCGTTGGTTCCCCTTCTCGAATGCACAACCCTTGGAGATCTTAATCAGTACTTAAGAGAGACCTCAATATTCTACCATTTCTAGTACGCGATAAATAATAGAGGAGCTAATCTGCACCCAGTGAATTGATTCGCATGATGTAATTAATGCTCTAGATTAACGCATCCAAAGATATAGGTTGAGCATGAATGTGTACAAGTTGCTCATCACCGCTTTCTTAGTCGGAATTTTGCCATTGCCCCCCCTCCGTATCATACTATTATACTTTGCCAATGATCCATCTATAGATTAAATAAAAAATAATGTCAATGAAAACATTATATAATGAAGATACCGTTCGGATACCGTTTAAATTACGTATTGAGCGGTATTCGAGCAGTATGTATTCTGCATGAAAAAATTTAAAATATACCTGAGGTTTTTGTGTAATACTGCATAAGGATTGTTTCTTTATTTTTGCTAGATATTGGTGTGTTTTGTGTTTATTTGAAATTGATGTGTGTAGTATCATGTATATTAATGCTGAATGTGAAATCATCCAACGAAAAAGTTTTCAATCTCATCGGTCTCTTACATCTAGCATGTGTGTAAAAGTATGAGGCAATATGACATGTCGCTTTCAATGTACAAACTATACTGTCTTACCATGTGATATCGCTCGAATATCGTTGGGTTTTGTTGGTATCCTATGTGTAAATATGATATGTCTTCAATCTCACCTATCCCTTTTACATTTATGTACTTCTTCAATTGTTTTGTTATACATCAAAGTACAAACGTGTAAGAAAAAAGATAAAAACAAAACATGTGAACAAGACAGTCTTCAAAAGTGAGGAAAATAAAATATCGTACGAATACCGTTCACATACCGTCCAGTATAATTGATACCGTTCGCGCACCGATCGGTTAATCCAATACCGCCCATATACTGCTGGAATACCGGTCGGTATTAGGTTAGAAATCTGTACAATACCGGTTGGTATAATGTAATACCGCTGGAATACCGGCCTGTATTGGTCTTGTAATCCAGCGGTATCTCATCTACCGCTCACGTACCGATTGGTATATCAAAAACTGTCTGAATACCGGCAGGTATTATGTTATACCGCTGGAGTACCGGCCGAAATTTTTTCATTCAGGATCTGTGCAATGATTTTTCAGCCAATGAGAAGTCTTCATTGTCACATGTCTCTATAACATTCCAGTCAATTCCTAAGTACATTTGTCATGGTTTTTAACATAATAAAGTACACTTGTGTAAGAGATGTGTAAGTAACACATTTTTTAGGGTATTTTAGGAACTTTACACTAAAGTTGGGTAATTCTTGGATGTGGGTAAGGAGGTGGGTAAAGGGGTTTTTTGTTAAGGAATATGGTTACTTTCATATATTTCCACTTATAAAAATATATCTTAATATGATTTGATACTACATGAGATGGAGAGAGGAAGTATATTTATTAAAGTTATTATATACATTAATTATGTAAAAATTTATATTAACTAATTTGAAACCGGAGGAATATTATTTACAATAGAAGAAATTAATATAAAATTGAACCATAAACAAAACCAACATGCTGGTAAGTAAAATTCCATTGTAAGATAGATGTATTACATTCCGACATTCAATGATTAACACATGTTTTTGAATCCACTGAATTTAGTTATTAATACTCTCTTTTTTTTGCTTTGTCCATCAATATAAATTTCGGCAAAAAAATTTAAAATCGATTAAAAATTTGGACATAAGTTATTTTAATTTGAATATTGAAATTATTTAAAAATTGAAATTAGTGCAGGTACAAGATAGAGATAGTGTGCCATTGTGAGAACCAAAATTCTGCGCGTAACAGTTGGATATTAAAGTAAATTCCTTTATAATAAAATAAATCACGTACAAATTCTTAACATGGCACCACTTAAGCACCTGCCACGATTTAAATAGTCTATTAATCTTGAAAGACGGGGTCCTTTATTAGACGAGAACTATGAAAAATGGCAAACAATCCCAACCGACAAAAGATTTTGAATAACCCAAAAATTATGATAACTTAAGGGAATTTTGGGTTGGAAGAAGCCTCTAACAGTGAACCGGTGTTTTTTAAGGGTAAAAATTTTACATTCAAAGCCCACCGCTAATATTACCAGATGTGAATCTGTCTTACGGATTTTCAGATATAATTTATAGCAATTGCGGATTATTCTTAAAAAAAGACAATAATAAAATATATCGGTTAAACACAAGTCTACAAATAATTATATATCATAAAAACAAAGCAAAGTACATAATTAAGGTGAGAGACAAAAATGAATTAAGCGGAGCAGTAATCCATTAGGTTAAGCAATTCATAGTAGTAGTTCACTTGAAATTGAGTAATACCAAGGTTAATAGGCCATCATTCTACCCAATAGACTCCCTAAAAAGTTACTGTCAGTAGTTGAAAAGAGGAAAAATAGAGAGCAACCATTTATAACTCCAGAGAGAGAAAGGGAGAGAGGAGCCTCTGACATCAATTGCGAAATACCAATTATGCCCAGCTATAACCCACAAAATTCAAATATATCATCAATGAAGCGGAGAACGGTGAGGGGTACCCTTCCTCCGGTTCATCATTGAGTCGGACATACGAGAAGCCGGTCTACAAGCCGGTGGGGAGACCAGCAGACTGCTTCGCTTCTTTCTCACCATCTCCGTGGTAGCTGTACAGTCCGTCAGCCCGCCACCGCCGCTGCTGGAGCTGGAGTCGGTCCGCATAGAACCGTGTTCTAGCACAGACTCGGGAGTCATTTGGCCGTCGTCTAAACCGTCGGGGAAAACCAGAAATTCGCATTTACGAAGGTACACGGATAGTTTTAGCCCGGTTCCAAGTATATGTTTGAGCTGATGAGAGAGAGAGATTGAGCGGCGGAGTTTACATGAATTGACTGATTGAGTGGCAAATTAAGTGGAGAAATATAAAGGATATATAGTGACTGATAGCGTATGAATGCATGCACCTTGCAAGAGATGGAGCAGAAGAGAGATGATTCTTGCAGGCTTCTGTCGCAGGTGACACAGAGGGTGCCTGAAGCTCTGGGCGGCCGTGTCTGAGCCCTTTGGTTCAAGAAAACTACTTTCGCGCTGTTAGTGGTATATGTCTGCACAACATATATATTCACTATTCATTAGTAACAAAACGTAAATATTTAGAATTCATACATTAACATATATATATGATTTAGGCTTACTTGAATTTGAGCACAATCAATTAGTTTATCTGCATCTGCGATCCTTATAACATCGTGATACACGTACCTTCTGATCTGAGGATATAATATATATACCAGCAACAAAACAAAACGAAAACAAATTAATTGTGGATTACAGAAATTGAAGCGAGCGGAACGGGGTTGTTTGACTTGTTTCATGTTTGTTTTAGACTTAATTTAGAGAGAGAGAGAGAGAAAAAGAGAGAATCGCATATATAGATATAGATTTACGTACCTGTAGGAGGCGGTGAGAGGTGTGGTTTGTTATGCAATGAGGGCAAATTCCGTCGCAACAATCCAAACAAAATATGTTCTTTTCATTTTTCTTGGCGTCTTCATGAATTATGCAGGCATTGAAAAACTTCTCAGACAAGATTGATAGAAGCCATTCCGGAACTTCTGATGTATCCAACTACAGAATATATGAAACTAATGTTATCAATACCAAAATTCAAAAAAAAAAAAAACACACTCAATAGATAGAGAGAGAGAGAGAGAGAGAGAGAGAGAGAGAGAGACCCCACCATATCGTATATTTTGGTGGGTTTGCGACTTGAGTAGAATGAATGAATAATATAAAGACAGAGGTGGAGGACCCTTGATCAGAATATCAGGGTAAAAGATCTCTCTCACAGAGTCACAGTATATATGTATGTGTGTGTGTATATCCTCCTTAATTAATGAATGATGTTTTTGTTTTCTAGAGAGAGAGAGAGAGGTGACGATAGGGTGCACGAAAAGAGAACGGCGCCTGCAAAACTGATACTGGTGGCTACTGTTACCAATGAAGCAACAGGAGTGGAGGAGTTGTCCTCATTTAAAGTTTTGTTAATGGAAATTGGAATGGGGTGAATGGCGTTGCGTTTTTTTTTTTTTTTTATTGCAGCAAACAATTTTAATTGGTGAATGGCGTTGCGTTGCCCTCTCTTTTTTCTTCCCCCCTACCTATTTTCCCTATTTCCACTACTTTCCTCTCTGTCTTACGTAAAATTATCCCAATTATTTATTAATCTTTTCAAAATTCCTCCCAATTAATTAATTAATTGCATAATAATCTACATATATATTTTAAAAGTTCCCAAGTGGAAAAAAGTTAATTCGATTTCACTCACTACGTACGTCCACAAATTACCCTACAATATAATAACTTATAAGAGATATACAGTATGTCCTCTCTCTCTCTCTCCCTCTCTCTAGAGATGAGATGGGTGAGCTAAATGACAAGACAAAGATGGTGACTTTTCTCAGTTCTCGGTGAAAAATTGGAAGAGAAACAAATTGGAGAAAAGGGATTTATTCATCATAAAAGGGTCCATATTTCTAGTCACAAAATGTTGGCGATACCTGACTTTGGATCATACCAAGTTTGTTTGTTTCTTTCAAACACCAAAAATATTGCTTTAATTAATTAATTAAGCGAATATCGTACTAATATATATATATATATATATATATATGCATCTAACGCTTACGATTAATTAACTTAACTAAGAATTGGATTTAAATGTTTAACCAAATCACACAAGTAAATCAACTTTTAGGTAATACAGTCGCACAAGATCAAGGTTGAAATGTCAAGTGTATATACCTATATATATATATAATAAAAAAGTGTAGATAAAGTGCTAAACAATAACACGTATCACGTATGTGATCGAAGCGGGAATTGGATTTAGGGTAGTTTTATTTTATTTTATTCTATTTGGATTATGATATTTATTTTGGTTTTTTTAGTTGCAGCGTATTTATTTTTGGGCAAATTTCATATTACTTCTTTGTATTTTTGCGAAAAATCAAAAAATTCCATGTGTTAAAAAAATAGTCTAAAAACTCCCTCTGTTATGTATAATTCATCAAAAAAGTTTCCCTTTTTGAGAAAGTGTATTACATTTGCTAAAAAAGAGTGTATGATTCTTATTTTTACAATTTTTGTTATAAATAAATATATTTTATATCATTTAAATTTTTTAATATTTAGCTATTTTGATAATTTCCCCGTGTCACGTATTTTTTTTACATATAAATATATTTTATAGTATTTAAAAATTATAGTATTTAGTCAAAACTACTATTTTAAAAAATTAATTATATTTAAAAAATAATACAAAAATTGTAAAAATAAGAATCATATATTCTTTTTTAGCAAATGTAATACACTTTCTCAAAAAGAGGGACTTTTTTTGATGAATTATACATAAAAGAATGAGTTTTTAAACTATTTATTTAACACAGAGGATTTTTTGATTTTTCGCAAAAACACACGGGAGTAATATGAAACTTATCCTTTATTTTTTGTAACGGGAAAAACTAGAGATATTTTTGGAAATCGAAATTCATGCTAGAAATGTGAAAAGGCATAAGATAGAGAGCCACTTTATATGTCCTTTATTATCTTTCTGGAAACGCTTCTTGCAGAATTACAATCTCACCTTGGGAACTTCCATGCTTCGCTTTCTATTTTTATGCAATACATATATATGTTAGAAAATTGAGTTTAATAGAGTGAGTTAATTTATTTAATTTTAGAAGAATTAAATAGTGTACGATTAATTTATATTTGTAGTAGATAATCGTAGTATTTTTATATATCACCTAGATCGAATTCAAAATAATATTTGTTCGTCTTCCTTCATAGGTTTGGTCTCTCTCTCTCTCTTGTGGGTTTGCTCTGTATTTCTTGATTTTTTGTCACTTTGTGTATGCATATCTTCTTCTTCTTATTCTTCTCTCTCTTTATTATTATTATTATTATTATTATTATTAGTGGTTCAAAATGTGTGTTATTAAGTTGATCTTTTCAACTTTCACGATTAACAGATGTTTTCAGTTCTTTGTATTGTTATCGGTGTATGTGAGTGACTAAAGCATATTATTAAAAGTTCATAATTTGTGTTTTTTGTCTACTGAATTTTTGTAAATTGTGTTTTTGCATTATTATACATATGTGTTATTTGTCAGAATTTGTTAGCATTACAATACGTCTCATTAGAATTACAAAGTGAATTATTAGCATTATAAAAATAATATGCCAACAATATAAAAATAGCTTGTTATCAGAGTATTGACATGATGAATGATTTATTAGCATTACTATGATTAGTTTTGGCACTATCAAAGAAAATATCAGTATTACTATTATCAGTTTTAGCATTAATATGATTAGTAATTTGTCAGAATTTATTAGCGTTACAGTACGTCTCATTAACAATACAAAAGTTCTTATTAGTATTACAAAATGAATTATTAGCATTATAAAAACAATATGCCAATATTATAAAACCAGTCTGTTATCAGAGTATTGGCATGATGAACGATTTATTAGCATTACTATGATTAGTTTTAGTACTACCACTGTTTTTAGATTTTCTTTTTTTTGTCTTATTTAATCTGCAGATTGTGTTGACACTACAGTAGAAGTTTCTCCCGGGTTATCTAAATTTTATATACCTGATTGCGAAGCTTCTTTGAAGCAATATCGACAAGGAGATGGTCATTTCAGAGGCAAACCTCTACTTCCAATCATGTTCTAAGGACACTCCAATCAGTGCTGAAGACTTTTACATGAAAGATGACCATGAATGAAACATTTATTATATGTATCAAATTTCTAACTTTTTGAATAATTGTCACTTTTTGTAAAAAGATTGTTGTAACGCGTCTCGATCAATTAACATTATTATTTCAATAGTGTGTTATTAAAATATTAATATATGCCAAAACCATGCAATTTGTTAAAAGTGAATGATTTTGATACTCTATTCCAGGGCCTTGTTTACTTTGATGGATAAAGGTGAATTAATAAGTTATCATATGTTTACTCTGCATGATATTAAAATGGTGGATAACCCAAGACCCGTGATAAATGAACTTTGTGTGCCTATTTATAGGATATGTATCTCACCTAAAGAGGTGAGATATGATTTATCCATCCTCCCATCCTCTAAACTATCTATCCACTCAATTGTAAATTTTTGAAGTAAACAAGCTCTAGTAGTATATAAATGATACGATATGATAATACTACTGTTTAAAATTTTGACTGCTAAAGTTTGCATATGTTGACGCTAACCATAATTTCATCTTTGTTATTACTTTCACCTTATGTGTGTTATATTTTTCTAATATTAACAAGAACAATGATAATGCATACTAGCTAACACTGTCAAATGATAATGCTAATACAACAAAATTCTAACAACATTATTCATGATTGATTTATAATGTTATTTGTAATTTTTTTTTGCTAATGCTAACAATAGTTATAATAATGCTAAAATAAGCAATGATAAAGCTAAAAATACTAAACAATAATGCTAATACAGAAAAAAATTCTAACAACATTGTTCGTAGTTGATTTATAATGTTACTTACAAGTTTTTATGCTAATGATAACACTAGTTATGATAATGCTAAAATGAGTAATGATAATGCTAAAACTAGTGAACAACAATATTAATAATACAAAATGTACATCTAAATCAGATAGTGTTAATATCGTTGTTCATGGGTTAGGTTTTACATGTTCCTAGAAGTTTTCAGATATTAACAAAACTACTAATTCATCATGAAAGAATGCTAAAGAAGTCTCATAACGATAATTTTGAATTAATCATCCATAATAACAAATCATGAATTAAAAATAAAAAATTAAATATTAAAAAATTATTATAAATCCTGACTGGACAGGGTGAATCCTAAAAAAATCTTAAAATTAAATTAAATTACAAATAAATATATAAAAAAACATATACATGTAATAGAAAATTCCAAGTGATATTATATATGTATTAATGCATGACTTCAAATTTATCAATGGAATATAAAAAATATTTCATGCATCTATATGGTTATGAAATATGAAATATTATTTCTTCAAACGTCGGTTTTGTAATTAAAAAAACAACCTACCAGAAATTGATGTGTACGCGGTAGAAGACTACAAGGGTTTTTACGATATAAGTTTTGTTCAAGTGGAAATATATGAAACCAGCCACTTAAACTTTTAAAAGATTTATTTTAGCCACTAATTTTTAAATATATTTATTTTAGTCAAAATGATAATTTTACCCCTGCGTGTTGCGCGCATTGTTAGCGCGCGTGCCAGCGCAGAGGAGCATTTTCGTCAAAAGTGACTAAAATAAGTATGTTTTAAAGTTAGTGGTTAAAATAAATCTTTTAAAAATTCAAGTGGCTAAAATAGTTCTTGCTTCTTTATTTAATATCTATATATACTCCCTCCTATTCAAAATAAATGTCACTTTAGGTTTTCTAATAATTTACAAAATAAATGTCATTTTGACTTTTAATACCCAATTTAACCTTAATTACTTCCATGTACATTTCATCTACACTCGATGACTCATTTCTTCCCCCCAACCTTTCATATACACAAAGACTTCATCCTATTCATTCATATATTTTTTTTTTTGCTAATTAATTATCATAAATGAGGTTAATATGGGAAGGTTTTTTTTTTATTAATTTGTGTGCTTGAGCTCAAAATGACATTTATTTTGAATAGGAGGGAGTATTATATACGCTGTGAACTTGTAATTATCTAAACATTAATTAATTAACACAATAATAGGCGACATGTGTTTTACTAGTTGTCTGCCGCGAATTAAATTAAAATAATTAGTTATACATTTAATTAATTAAATAGTTGCGTTTCAATCGATATAAGTACCTAACAAATAAAAAAAGATAAAATAAGAATAAGAATAAGAATAAATTTTTGTATAAAAAGTTGATTTACGTCGGCATTGATGAATAGAGAAGCCAATTAATGCGATCTTGAAACATTTGTGTGTGATTCGCTCAGACAAACAAATTAAATAACATAAATGGAGGAATCACGTGGCCATAAAATGGAAAGAAAAAAATCAGTACGAAAGAAAGTGAAGGAATTGGATCTGGTAGAAGAGTACAATTTATTTTTATTAATGCAAGTAAAAGAGACAATAAATAATATTGGAAGGGCAGTTGGTTGGTCGTATAATTTTAGAAAATAAATTTAAATCACATACCATCTGTCCCGACCTAGCTCTATGGATTGCTATGCAAACACACATAATGACATAAATGTGAATAAGTTAGGCATAAGTCTATTTTTTGCCTTGCAACTTGGATTTCTGATCGATTTATAAGACGTCTTTAATTAAGGCCCAAGGGAATCTCACTCCAAAAATCATTATAAAATAATTTTGCCCTTAAATTTATAAAGGAAAAAAATAAAATAAAAAAATCTGCCCTCGTGTCCAGGGGCAGATATGAGGGCCAAGGTGGCCCTCCCCCATTTTTTCTATATTTTTTGTTAATGTTAATAGGTTCTGAGTCCCTCATCGACGACTGTGATTTATTTTTTTTATTCATGTAATTTAATGAAGTTTCCTCGGATATTTCTATCTGGATCCATACTAGATGTGTTCTTTTTGTCAGGCAAAATTCCTTTTAGATTTAGAAGTCCAATAATAAGCTCACTCTCAAGCTAATGTTTAATTTTGCTTTTATTTGCTTCTACATGCTTAATTTGTTGTAGATAATTATACACTAACAAAATATTATTGTAAAGCTAATGAAAGTCTCTCATACTGTCAATGAAAAATAAATTCTAAAGAACAATTATAAATCCTAATTAAATGGAATAAATCGTAATTCTGATGTAATAAACTCAAATAATCTTTAAAAAAATTAATTAAATTATAAAAAATAATGATAAACCCTTATTGGATGGAATAAATCAAAATGGCCATATAAATGTACTACGTTAGTATTATGACACTGTTTTGTTAGCATGACAGATAAACTAAATTAGCACATGACAATGGTTCATCAGCATAAAGTATAAACCCTAATTAATAAATTATAATTGGATGAAATAAACCACAATAATCAATTAGTAACTAAAAAATAAAAAATAAATCATAAAAAATAATTATAAACCTAAATTGGATGGAATAAATTCTTACTGGAAATGTAATAAACCGTAATAACAATATAACTTGTTCGATATTTATTTTCACCTAAAGTGCAAGTGTATAGTGAGCCTTCTAATATAACAATGAAAAATGTCGATTCCACAGAGATTTAATAATCTAAGCTACTAATTATCCAAATTAAATTACATACAGCTATCTAGACTACGCAACATATTGAAAATATTAGATTAACTAAAGAAGTAATATAATTAAATTACTTAACCACAGATTAAAATGCACAGGGAAATTAAAAGTGAAGAACAGACGTATTCTAAATTTGTTTAACCAATTCCATTTATAGACATATATTGTGACTTAAAATTGTTAGAGCAGCCACTAATTTATCATAAACCTCATATCGAAGTGCATATGATGTAGATCACAAATAAAATAATAATGTGTCCATTAATTATCTAATATGTAACTCCTAAATGTCCAGTTAAACAATGCATAAATAAGGACAAGAACAATTAAAATATAATAAAGTCATAGGCGCATAAACATAATTAATTAAATGAAGTTCATAATTGATTCAGAATCAACCCTAGAATACTAGGGTTAAGTTGCTCATCATAAAATAAACAAATAAAAACATTCATAAAGTATTCACTGTTCAACAAGAATTAAAGAAAATAAAACTCGGAAGATTATATCTACCTCTAATCTTGAAAACACGTGAATCCACTGGTGTTGTTCTTTGCGTTCCGTTTCTCTGTTGGCTAATGTAGGGTATGGTAAAGTATGCAATTTTCGCCAAAAACAACCTTTAAATATTTTGGAAAATTGAGCCCAAAACCAACTCAAATTCGGTCTGGCCCACATAATTCACGACCTCGCTCGTGACCCAATCACTCGCGACTCGGGTCACGAGTCCACGTGGCACTGATGTGGTAATGAAATTCGCGGGCGCTTTGAAATTTGCGACCGTGATCACGACTTTTCGGAAGACGAACCCCCTCCTAGTAGCGAGCTTCTAGAAGGTGGTATGGGGCTCATTCGCGAGCCGATTCATGACCGAACTCACGAATCCACTTGCGAGTCCTCTTCTGTGCTGTTTTCATCCCTTTCTCGACTCAATTTTTTCATTGTGCAACCTCGGGACATCATCAACGATCTATTCTCTCGAAAATACACAAAAAACGGGAACAAACCTGTAGAAATCACAAAACATATCAAACTGTTAAAACATGAGCAAACCATATAAAATACAGTTAAATAATACGAAAACCAGTGTAAAATCTCAGTTTATAAAATGTGTACTATGGTAACATTATGATAATGCTTCATTAGCACAGTAAATACAAAATGTCAGTATTACAGTATATAACAAATACTTCGTTTGCATATATTATCATAATGTTGACGAAGCATTATTAAAAGCTAACGAAAACATTTTCACTTTGCATACATGTAAAAATGTATATTTTGTATTTTTTATCTATATTTATTCACCTACACAAATCTTGAATGAAAGAGTATGAAAAGGGCCTTAATTTGGTATATTATTTACGTAAATTTGATTAGATACGAGCAAGTAATAATCATAAGTATTTAATATTTTTTTAACGAACATATCTCATCCTCCTTTTTTGCATTGATTTTGACATTAAATCTCAAAATCATTAGATCATTTAACCGGATAATATAAGATGAGTTTCTAGTTCTTATACAAAAAAAAATGTATTTTTTATCATCTATCTCTCTATATGTATAAATAAAACTCCACTTATGGAAACAAAATGAAAAATAGATAGATAATGGGCTTACTTTCTTGAAAATGACCCATGTCGATTTTGGGCTCAGACATAAGTGGGCTTATTGGGCCCCAACTTTTGGCAAGGAGCCAGAAATTGAGTTTGGGAAACTAGATAAATAATGAAAAAATGGCAAGGGGAAAATTCCATGGGTACCAAACCCGAATTTTCATATTTTAATTAAAAAATATATATATTTTAAATGTATTTTTGAAAAAAATATTTTGGGAACATATCTTACTCTTTAAATAAATGTTAATTATGTTGGTCCTGTATTTTTGAAAAATATATTTTGAGAACATATCTTACTCTTTAAATAAATGTTAATTATGTTGGTCCTGTATTTTTGTTTCCTGCTATGTTAATGACAATGTTGTGTTTTTTACACAAGATCGTTAAAAAAAAAACCAATGTCGTGAGTATAGCCGGAGGCGAAGAAAAAAAATGGGACCGACATAATTATTATCTACTAATATTTCCATATATGTTCCCAAAATATTTATTGCCAAAACATTTTAAAAATAATTTTTAATTAGAAGAAGAAATTTGGGTTTGGGTGGCCATGCTAATTTTCCAGTGGCAAGGAGCACATTTTACGTAAAGTAGTTGAGTGTATGCGAAAACTTGTAATGAAATATGAACACTGAATAATTTATTTATGAACTTAGAAATCCAATTCCCTGGCATCGTCAACATCATGATCACAACATTATTTGGCGTTGGAGATATTACTAGAAAAGAAACAATATATAGCATTTTTCTAATTAAAAAAAGAAAAGAAAAGAAAAGAAAAGAAAAGGAGAATGTCGTAGGAGTGTGAATTTTTATTTAATTTTTTACCACCTTTTGGGGTTTTTTGGGTGAAATATTTTGGAATATTAATTGAGTCCATTCTTGTCCTTGTGGATTGTCCCTTTCCATGACTGCGAAAACAACCGCACAATATTCCTACTCCTACACCTTTATTTTAGAAAAAATGAACATTTTAGATATCCTTTTTTTCTGGGATTTGTACGTTTATCTATAAAGATTTGAGTCATTGTAAATTGTAATTTATAATTTTCAAATTCTTACTGTTGGAAAATTGGATGTAATAAATTGAACCGTGACTCATTTTATTCGATTTTTGGTGACCATGTTATTTAATTTTGGAGAAATTAAATAGCGTACGATTGATCTATGATTGTAATAGATAATCGTAGTATTTTTATTTTCTCAAATTCGATTTTCGGTGAATGAGAAATAAATGGTTGAAATCGGTCACACAATTGGGCATTTTATAGTGTGTGAGAAAATGTGTTATGACTTTGAGCGTACATGGGCTTCCGAGGCCTAACCGTTACAGTTTTACGGTTCAGAAACGGCCGGGTTGTGGAGCGGGTCGGCAGAGATTCTGGCAAAACCTTAGATGTCCCCTAAAGTGGAAATGTGCCTATAAATAGGACATTCCAACATGCAAACAATGCTACATTATGCACAACATCATATTGTATTGCATAAACATAAGTTCCCTTCGTGTCTTTGTTCCCAGTTCTCACGTTAACTAGTTTGTCGGAGCCTTGCTAGTCTTTGCTACAGTTCTCACATTACCTAGTTTGCCGAGCCTTGCCGGAATTGTGGTTACTGTCGGAAGGATGAAAACCGTTTCATCTTTGAGAGACAACACGCCTAACCGTGAGCACTAATCGGGGCGTATTTATCTTGCGAAGAAAGGTCCTCTCGACTCAACTTGCAGTAATCTGCATTCCAGTTCCAGTTTATTTAAATTTGTGTCATTTCAGTTTATTGTATCTTTTCTACTCCTCTTCTCGTTTCTTTGCACTTCAAATTGTATGAATTTCAGAAACACTGTAATCGTGAGACATCCATAACACTTACATCAAACATTAGTAGTTGGGTAAAACCATGAAAGTCAAAGAGGGGGGGGGGGGGGGTATATTAAAACAAAATGAAAACACAAAATATACTATGCATTATTGAATTTACTTTAATTACTAGACAAAAAAGAAACAAAATCAATAGTTCTGGAGGCTAGTTGGAAGAGTAGATGGAAGGTAACAACTACTAGTACAGACAACTAATAATATGTTACGGCAAGTGGTCCGCATGCAATTTACAACAATTATGATTTTAGGTATCAACACGAAATTAAGGATTTAAGGGCATATTTTGTGTAAATCAATTACTCCCTCCGTCCTAATTATATAGTCCATTTTCTTCTCACATGTAGATTAAAAATATTTATGAAAATAAGAAATAAAAGCTAAACTTCCAACTTTAACCTTATTTAATGAAAATTAATAAAACTTAAATTTTACCTCAACTTTAATATATAATTTTTTGAAACAAAGAAAATATATAATTAATGAAGTGCAAATACAATGAATATCAATAGAATTGATCAAATTCAAGTACATGCAAATTAATTAAGTCGGTCAATTTTAATTAATGTTTCTCTTTTTTTTTTGAAAAAATAACATTTAAGATTTATAATTTTCACAAACTTAATGTTTAATTTTTTTAATTTCCAAAACCTAATAAGGGTATAATTGTAAATTCCTATTAAAAATAACACTACTTATATTAATGGGACTATATAATCGGGACACCTCAAAATAAAAATGTGAACTATATAATCGGGACGGAGGGAGTATATTAGAAGGAACACAATAAGTGCCAATTTAATTTCTCATTTTGCTGAAAATCATATTTGATAAAATAAAAATACTACGATTATCTACTTTAAATGAAAATTATTGATACACTATTTAATTCCTACAAATATTTTAACCATTAAATGAAACGACAATTCACTTTATTAAATTAATTTTCTAATTGAATACAATAAGAAAAGAGAATGATGTAACCGAAGATAAAAATAAATTAATAGTTTAGAAAAATGGATTACAAAGTCTACAACCTCTTTCCCGAGACCAACAAACACGCTGCGACTTCATCTTTATGATCCAAAGGTTCCGATTTAGCGGTAATTAAAAAATGAGAAATGCACCCTCAAAATAATAATAATAATTAAAAAAAATGAAACCAAAAGCCACCTAAGCAGTTAAGTAGATAATATAAAAAACACACTGTACTGATAAATACTAATTAAAAATGGAGATAAAGGCAATAAATTATTATATATTTTTGTGGGTTAATTTTTTGTCACTTTCTCTGGTCCCCCAAACTTTCACAACACTACTAACAAATTCCAACCTGCTACTTTTTTTTTCAAAGAATCAAATATAATCATGCATTCAGACTATCACCATATGCTCCTTCACATCTAAATAATTAAATGTATTATGATGCAAATGAAAGCTCCATCTTCGCAAAGCAAAGTGCAAACCATTTTGTAAAGTTAAAGTTCATCAATTTTTTTTTTTTATTATTTAGATGCAACTAAAATAGTACATATATAGTAGCCACACCGCTCCTTTTTTTTTCTTCCAATGAGGTGAATGAGGGGTTGTAGGTCTCTGATGCAAATAGAAATGTGTGTAATTTATTATTAGATGAAAACTCGGAAGAATACATAATAAAGTACAAATACAAATTCGTTGATTAATTTGGCAAAAATCCTAAAGATTGCACCAAAATACAAGCCACAATTTTATATAAAATCCAACTCCTCTAATAAGTAATAACAATCTAAACAACGCTATTTATACTATAAAATAAACTTGTTGAACAAAAAACAAAAAGAAATAATAAAATCTTAAGCTTAGCAAAATATAATATTAAAACATAATCTTCAAATCTTCCTCATTCACTTGAATCGAAAGTCGAAAGCCATAGTAGAACAAGGAAGATGATAATAACATCCTGAGACCAAACATTTTGAAGTTGATGAACCCGGTCATCTTTCTTTATTCCACAACACAAAATAATAATAGCAATTCATCTTAAGAAACACAAGCACCCACCATTTGCAAATAATGAAACTTACGGGAAGATTGTGACGTATAAACTACTATAAAAGATTAATATGATACATCAATGTAAGTAGCGTTGATTGCGAGTTTGCGACACATCCACTCTTTATGCAATCACGACATATGACATTTTATTAGGTTCGTAACATATAAGGGCAACATCATCATAGGCCTCGAATTGAACAGCATCTCATCATCAAAAATTGAATACCATGGCCTTCATAATCTCTATCCATCAACCTCAAATACTTGAAATCATCGAATATATGATTTTTTCTAAGAAGATGTCATCTTTGTAAGAAAAATTGGTGGATGATCGCAACCAACATCGACAATCTCGTGGGGAAACGAAAAGGTGTCCGAAAAAATCACGGATGATATTTTTCAACTACGTATATGCATGCATCAATATATCAAGATCATATGAAAGGAGCGTAGACGAATTCTGAATATTTTACTAATTTTGCAAATACCAAAAATAATAATAATAATAATAATAATAATAATAATAATAATAATAATAATAATAATAAAAACAATTTCGTTGATTCGGAAAACAATTCTGAATTTCCAAGTAATAATCACAAATTTTGTTACATTTCAATCTACTAAGAATAAACTAGACATCCATTTTTATACTTAAAAATAAATTTGGTGAACAAAAACATAATATATAAAGATATAATAAAAGTTAAAAAAACTTAATCTAAACATATATAATATTAAAACATAATCTTGTAATCCCCATGAATTTGTGAAACACCTCCTTTAAATTTATCTTTAAAAATAAAAGAAGAGAAAAAACCTAAATTTGCGAGGATTTCCGCATTCCGTTCTCCTAATTGTGTATTGGTCGCCACTAACAAACCGTAGCTGTTACTCTATCCTCTCTTTTGTTACCGTTAGTCACTCGCCTTCCATAATAGTCCATGAATAAATAATATTTTTGCTGACCTTTTATTTCAAAAGTAATAACGAGGAATTTATTTTTTAACAAATCAAACACTATTGTGTATTATATTCAACACATTTTTCTTTTGTTTTGGGAATAACATGTGATAATTGAATTTATTTTGTAAATCTATTCAAAAAACAAAATGACACCGAGTTATCGTAAACCAAGTAATAAATAAATATATAGATAAGAGTTCATTAATTAAATTGGAGAAGCAATAGTTAATGTGAAAGAAATGAAAAAAGAGCAGAAAATGATAAAAGGCAAAAATCCCACTAAGTGTAGTTGAAATAATAGTTTTTCCTTCACAGAGATACAGAAAGAGACACGCACGCATTCCTTCTAAGTCATTCAAAGCACAAAAATTTTGGGGAATTCGCAAGAAAAGAATACATTTTTGCAGAAGCGATTCGCACCAAAATTCTTGATATATTGTATGTATAGATTCCGAGAGATGGTGGAACTGGAGGGCGGCCCCTCGTCGAAGCAGCCACAGCCGCAGCCGCCGCCGATTTCCGACATGTTCCAGAAATTCGCCCTCGCTTTCAAGACCAAAACCTACGAGCTCTTCGCCGAGGAAGACGATTACGCCGCCGCCGACTCCGATTGCGACGTCACCCTCCTCCTCGACTCCGCCGAGGAATTCATCCCCGACCAGAAAGTCGTCGTCATCAAACCTGACTCGAGTTCGGATGCCGACTTGATTCGGGCCTTGATTCCTCCCCTCTTCGCCAATCTCTCATCATTCGAAGCTTCGTATCTGCAATTCCAAGCGGCGCATGTGCCGGAAGTTGATGAAAACGCCCTCGAACAGGCTGATAAGTCGATAGTCTCGATTCTGCAGAAATTGACCGAAATGAAGAATTTGTACAGGGAATCGAAGAGAAAGGGGTCGGGGTTCAGTGGCGGTCCCGATCTCCCAGCGGGTTCGTTTTTGGAGTTTCAGGTGCAGGAGAACCAGAGCAAGCTCAGGATTTTGGAGACGATTGTGAATTCGCTGCAATCACAGATTGACGTTAAGGATGACGAAGCGGTGGATTTGAGGAAGAAATTGGATAGAATTAGGACTGTAAATGGCGATCTAATGCGAAAATTAGGTTTGAAAGAGGGGAGTTCAGGTTTGGGGCTGGAGGTTATGTTGACAATTAGGGTTTTTGAAGCCATGCTTCGAGATTCAGTGAAATCAATGCGTTGTTTTGTGAAGCTGCTGATTGATCTAATGCGACGGGCAGGGTGGGATTTGGAGGAGGCTGCCAATTCTGTATATTCAGGGATGAATTACTCCAAAAAGGGCCATTTCCGGTATGCATTTCTGTCTTATGTTTGTTTGGGAATGTTTCAGAATTTTGATAATCACGAATTTGGATTATGCGATTCTGATAGTATTTGTAATGGAAATGGCACCAAACATAGTGAAAATGGTGTTGTTGATAGAGAGAGCAATGCTTATCTGAGGCAGTTAATAGAACATGTTGCAAATAACCCTATGGATATCTTGAGCAAGAATCCAAAGTGCGAGTTTTCGCGCTTCTGTGGGAGGAAGTATGAGGAACTGATTCATCCAACTATGGAGTCATCGATTTTTAGCAATATAGATAGGAAGGATAAGGTTTTGGATTCATGGAAGTCGTTGAGTGTGTTCTACGAGTCGTTTGTTAGGATGGCAAGCTCAATATGGCTGCTTCACAAGTTGGCATATTCATTTAAGCCTGTGGTTGAGATATTTCAGGTTCAGAGAGGAGCAGAGTTTTCAATGGTCTACATGGAGGATGTTTTGGGGAGATGTGGTTTGCCCGGTAAAGGTAGGCCGAGAGTCGGATTCACGGTTGTGCCGGGATTCAAAGTTGGCACAACAGTTGTTCAGTCGCAGGTTTATCTCACTCACTTAAAACATACTGAGTAATCTGTTTTTTTATGAACAGTCGCGGTTTCCTTGCTCGATCGAGAATTGATAATTCTATTGGTGTTTCTAATACTGCTCATAGACTCGTAGTTGTGTTGGTGTGCATATTTTCTCTCAGACCTGTTTTCTTTGTTGTTTTTTTTGTTTCCTATAGGTTTTTGGTAATACTTGTATAAAGAAGAAGATATAGCAATTAGCAAGTGTTTTCTCTTTGTGCTCTGTGTTGTTGTAAGGAACTGACAAATAGAAATCAAATTGTATGTAGCTCAATGCTATTTAATCTATAGCGGTCACTTGACTATTGAAATTGTTGCATTGAAACTCCTCCATTTGGTTTGTTGAAGGTAAGAATGGCTTCAACTTGTGATATCATGTCCCAATCTCTATTTTTTTCACAAAAACTTACCCCATATTTATAATTTTGTTGAGACTTTGTGAGACAAGACCCCCCCATTCTTTTGCATCTATGGCGCCTCGTAGATGCTGGAAATTGGAATTGGCGCCAAATGCATCTGCAGAAATCCACAATTCTGTCATGGAGATTTGTCTCGTGTTTTTTCTAGATTTCTTATAAGTCGCTTTTGTGTGTGTGTGTGTGGTTTTTTGTACTGGTCCGAAAATGCTGCTGTAGGTTTGAATAATTTTCCCATCTCCCATCTTAAAGAATCATCAGAACTTGATATTATAAAACTAAAAAGAAAAAAGAATAGGAAATTCTAAACACAGTTTCATTTTATTCTTTATACAGCCTCTCGTTACTTTGTAAACTATATAAATAAATATGTTAAAGACATTTTAAACCCTTAGCCCCCCCAACACATCAAATTCTATCATAGCCTCTATAATATACTAACTCAGTTTCAAAATGTTTGTTGTTTTATTTTTTTTTTGTTTCAAAATGTTTGTTGTTTTATATAATTTGACATTCTCTTTCCCAATTTTAATCTTGTCAAATCCTACAAGATTTCTTGATTCTAACTTAGCTATAATATATGAAGAGAGAAAAATATATGGAGAGAGAAAATATTGTTATTTTTTAGGAAAATATAGATGAATTAGATTTTATGACATACATAAGGGATGGGTACATTTGTCCACAAAATTAATTCTTAATTCCAGATAAAAAAACAAAACAACAAACATTTTGAAACGGAGGTAGTAGCTTTCAACCATTTTCATATAACTAGAAAAATGAGAAACACCAGATAACATACCAAAAATAATAAAATCATAGCCCATTTTCATCTCCTTATTTTTTTTGTAACTAATAAAAGCTAGAGATTAAACAAAAAAATAAAATAAAAAAATCCAACGATTCACCAGTTGTGTGCCATGCTCACCCACGTTCTTATTTTCTTATTTTTAGAAACTCGGCTAAGCAATTTTCTGAAAAATGTCACTCCTATTCCTCGTTGCTTGAAAATGTTTTTTTTTGCAATTATTTATATAGGCTTTCGTGGAAAATGGTATGTTTCATTATTCAAGTCTATTATTTTTTTTGTGCATGTGTTTATCTCTATCAGTTTTTTCAGGTAATACAATTTTGTTGTTAAGTCAACTGAGAGATGATTAGGGAGAATTTAAGAGTCTCTTGATTTCAGTCGAATGAGACAATCGGAGTCTTTCAATAGTCATGAGCAAATTTTTTTTATGCTAGTTGTTTTGGAAAAGCACCAAGTAAATCTAAACAAATTTGCGATTTTATACGGAAATTCTTTGTGGCAATTTGTTGAACAATGTTAGTGGGAGTGTATATGGCGCCATCGTCTAATTTTTTGATATTTTGTGTAGCATTTCTTTTTCTTTTTTGTTATATGAAAATGGATCTATGATAGGATTATTTTACGTCATATGAAAATGGACAGGCCTACAATATGGTTAAAAAAGTTTGGCCCAAAATCAGGTTTCTTTATTATATGCCAAACCCATTCTTATTTTCAATAAAGTTGGATTCTAACAAAAACTTCCAGCCCCCACTATATTTGAAGTAATTCAATTCACACCCCCCAAATTAATTAAAATATAAATATATATTTCTCAGACGTTTTTACCCTTATACCACCACTATTTTCAAATCCTGCCAAAACTAAAATAAGCCCCAATGTTTCCCTAAAAGCTTGTATAACTCCAACTATTTTTAAAAATTATACCAAAATAATATACAACCTCCAATGTTTTCCTAAAAATATATATAAAAAAATACAACCCCGATGTATACCCCCCATCCCACCCCGCTTCATAATAAAAAGAACAAAAATGAAACAAATTCATCAAAGTTCTAATCAATCTAATAGAATACATCAAATAATAGAGCCTCTTTCAAATTATGAAGTTTTTCTTACATTTTTTTTCCATTTATTTTTAGTTTAATTTTAAGATTATTTCTTAGGGTTCACTCCATCCAATTATCGTATATAATTATTTTTTTTAGTATTTAATTTTTAGTTTCAATTAATAATTCATTATTATGATTAATTATTTCAAAATTTCAATTTTATAATTTTTTAATTCAATTTTTTTTGTTAATAATTAATGTTGACTATGATTATTTATGTTATATTTAATTTTTATTTAATAATAAATATCATTTAAATCATAAATTTAACAGTGAAACACGAAGAACTGCAACGGAAAATTTGAACCGGTTGAATCATGAACGCGTCTACTCGAACTCAACCTCTATTTGGGCGTTAAAATTAGGTTAGTGCCGGTGTTCATTAAATGAAGTCGCGCGGTACTTAATAAAAGTGTAACTGCATTTTTTTATCTCTCAATCTTTAAAATTAAAATGTATGCATGAACATGAAATTCTATCACAATTGGAATCACCAAACAACAACGTACCTAGCTAGTGAAACTTTATTGAATTGGTAGGCGAATTGAAGCGCAATATTTAATTTTGATCACCTTTATTATATAAGGAGTTAGGTTAGAGCAGAGCATTCGATGCTGAGTTGATGATTGCTAGCTCTACAACTAAGCAAACTTTCTAATTAAGGCAACGTTGCTCCGTGCAAATAAATTTGAAATTAGAATTTTAGTATAATGATGAGATTTAATTAAATTAACATATAATTAAGCGTTGATCAAATGAAACGCGAACAAGATCTATCACATGTTTAATTTGTTAAGTTGTTGAATAAATTCCACACTCCCCTTTATCGTTTTGGACGATTTCCATTTTGCCCAGGATGTAATTAATATATCCAAATCGTGTTTGATATTCTTTGTGATTGCTTAAACATCATTTGTGAAATAGATAGTAAAAATTCCGACAACGACAGTGAAGCCAATCTGACAGGTATTGAGACATTTGTGTCGAGTTTGGCAGATTTAATTTATTGATCATATAATACATACATATATATGTGTGGATTAGGATTTAGGCGATGGGGGTCCAAATTAAATTAAATGTACGTACGTAGTCATTGGTTTGTTTCATAAATATAGGCAAAGAGAGGAGCCACAAGAAATGAGTGTTGCTCTTTTCTCAACTGAAAATATATACCTCATTCCAACAACATCCTCGACTATACAGTGACACCTTTGTCTTCAATTTACGTGCATATATCTATATCTATATATATATATGCTAGCTCTATCTAATTTAAATAACTACACATACACATATAGTAGTTTTTAATTTTGATGGTATATATGCATGATCATCGAGCAAAGACGGACACAAGAATATTAACTTGGGGGGCGAAATGTAGGAATTTTAATTTTTTTGGGGGTGGGGGGCGAAAAAGAGTATTATAATGTAAATTATATTATATTTATATAATACATTATATATATATATATATATATATAAATCGTCAAAAGTTGAGGGGGGGGGGGGGGGGCGGGTGCGCTGTGTCCGTTCCTATCATCGAGCGATCATTAATTAATTAATTAGTGTTGCTAGTTGTAGTATATATATATATAATCCGTTGCCAAATATACTCATGTATGTATTGCCTCAATTGGACGACATTAATTTATCATTTATTTTTTAATTTTTCATTACTAATAATGGTCATGAAATTCTAAGTGAAATATTGCCATATAATCATGGAATCAAAATTACTCCAATTTTGAGCATTTGAAGTGGTGGACTGAGAGGAATTAATTTGAGTATATTTCATAACATCAACAGCATTAGGATTATTTTAATCTTCTCAAATGTTATGGATCAGGAAAAAAAAAACTTATTTTAATTTGGTAAATGCAGTACACACCAAAGCTCTCTGCAACAATGAAATATAAACACTGAACACTGCCATTGCAGTGTATATGTTTTCCAGCTTTACTGAACGGCCTACACGTACATGTACCAATCACTGTATTTTTTCACCAAATAAACAAATGAACTCGAATTGATATTACACTAATCTGCTCTAATATATTCATTACATTATTTACCAATAAATTCCAATCTTGTTCCGTGATTAAAAGTATAAAATGATCGCGACGGACGAACAATATTATACATATATATATATATATATCTGTAGTGTAATTACGTGCAAACTTTAGTTAAAATCACGACACGAATCGATCTTATATAGCACAAGTGAAGATTGAGTAGTTAATGAAAATTAAGCACAATTTGGGTAGATTTGATTGATGAAGAAGCCACTGCCAGATATATTAATCGGATGAAAATATATACATAAGATTATAAAACAAGTGCATATATATATATATATATATAGATCGAATGAATTAATAAGCGATCGATGGAGGAGGTAGCTTCAATATTTTTCTGATGAGTGTAAGAGAGTTTAACATGAGTTAGGATTAGCAAATTAAGCAGTAGGTACGTGGACATCAAAATCCTCTCCCACCATAGAAATTAGAAGCAAATTAGGCGAGCGAAAAGCGTTCTTGAAGAGAGCATAATGCAGAGGGATGAAGAACCCTAATGACATAGAAAACCTAATTAAGACAAGACAAGACAACATCAACATCAACATATAATTAATTAACATTCCAACAAATGAGAGCTGCTGCTGCTGCTGCATCATATTAATTATAATTAATTAATTAGTAGGGAGACACGCCCACGTTAGCAGCAGGAGCAAGAAACCCATCTTTCATCAGAACATCGTCGCCTTCCTACAAATTCAACATTCATCGAAATTACGAATATATATATCCATTTTCAAAGTTATATCTATATATCTATATCTAGGGTTTTGATTTGATTAGATACCTGTTGGCACACATTTGGTTTCTTCACGGGTTGATCAGGCATCAGTCCGAAGTGAATATGAGGAAAGTGGGCCCACTGAGAGCAACAAAACAATTTATTTATTTTTTCATGAAAATCCCACACCTTATAGTTTTCAACTAAATCAAACCCTAGTAAGAGAAACCCTAGTCATGTTAGCTAGGTTAGAGAGAGAGAGAGTGTGTGTGTATGTGTGTATTCTTGATTCTTGGATCTTACATTTTTTGCAGCGGCACTGAACGCCTCTCTGTGGCTAATATCAGGGTTTCCAGCTTTGATACGTTGGATCTCGTCCCTGAAAATATATATTCACCCAAAATAAATTCCATCTACCTCATTCTCTTCTTAATTTCATAGATTTTCTTGATACTATACAAATTATTAAATACTGGGATTTGGCATTAAATGAATTTTCACTTGGTGCATGAGAAGGTTCAAGCCAAGATAGTTGAGGTTGGGCATGTGTCATCCGTGGATCAGGCAGGGGATTTATTCACCAAGCCTCTGATTGAAACAAGATTTCAATGTTTATGAGATAGGCTGAAGTTGCGATCTACTTAGCTACGGTTCTGCAGGGGAGTGCTAAATATATTTATGCTAGATTCTTTGTAATCCATGTGGCTATAGTTCCGCATTGTGTGGAGTTTAGCTAGGGTTAGTTACAGCTAAGTTTCTGTTATAAATAGCTGTAAATATCTGTTGATTTCTCATTAAGTTATTATACAGAAAATTTCACAAAATATTTATCTCCTTCTCTTCACTTTCTCTGTACAAATTTAGATTTTAACATGTACTAAAAATGAAGCTCTTAAATCAATATTAAAGCTGCAGGAACACATGCCGCACACACATCTATACGAGACACACCTGGTGGGGGGGGGGGGTTGGGGATAGGGTGGGGTGGGGTTACACCTATATGTATGTATATATATAATTGCTTCATAATTACTTACTTGATGAACCGGTTGTAAGCAGATGGCACTCTCTGTCTTTTCTCCGGGGCTGAAAATGAAGAGAAACAATACAAACAAACAATAAAACAAAAGGTAGACATTAATTCACTTTGGCTGTCTTTCTTTGGAATTCTACTTTCACTATATATATATCTTACTTCTGTCACCCTCTCTTTTCTCTCTCATAATTACTTCATCATTATCTAATGATTTTGCTTTCTATTTTTTTCTCTTTCATGATCTATATATATATATATACACACACCTTGCTTTTATTAATTAAGTCTTTTAAACAAACAAAAAAAGAAACAATTTTCAATGGTACGATGTATAGAATTGCAAACATTATATTCACTACCCTAAATAAATAAATGCGGGATATATCGGACTCACTCAAATCAAAGATTAATTTTTTTTGCACAAGTAAACAAAATCTAGCTAGAGTTTTGAAAAAGATCAAGAGGCAACAACTATTTTAGCCACTTAAACTTTTAAAAGATTTATTTTAGCCACTAACTTTAAAACATACTTATTTTAGCCACTTTCGATGAAAATGCCCCTTTGCGCGCTAGACACTGCGCGCAACACGCAGGAGTAAAAATGTCATTCTGGCTAAAATAAATATATTTAAAAGTTAGTGGCTAAAATAAATCTTTTAAAAGTTCAAGTGGCTAGTTTTATATATTACCACAAAGGATCAACCTTAAAATTGAAAAATTCATTATACTCTGAATTAAACTATATATTCTGGTGAAACAGTTGAGGAACAATGAATGATAATACAGTTTGAGATTCCAACACATATATTGTGCGTGTCATGTGGTGGGACTACGAGATATAAATATAAGTGGAAATGCACGATGAGAGAAGGGCAAATAATTATGAAGTGTTTGTATAAATTAAAATAAAAGTTTAATTAATCACTGTTTAAGAGTAAACTTAATTTAAAACGACCAGTTTCGGCTTCTTATTTGGCCAACAAACTACTGTATACTAGAAAGGTTAGTGTTGACGGCGACTCAAAACATTCCTCAGCTCGCAGTCAAGAACACAAAGGGATAAAGTTCAACTTTGATGGACCCTAAATTAAAATATATACATACTATACATATGTATATATTTCAAATTATCGATTCAATTTGTGTACAGGCCTAAATTAATTAATTAAGATTGATATCTGTTATATATAAAAATCAAGAAATTGGGTGCAATATATATGTATAAATTAAATATCTCACGTCTGTTAGCTACTGGAGGCTTAGGAAGCTCGTCGATTCCTCGAACGGGCATCATCGAGTCGTTGGGATTTGGCTGATTGATCAGCAAGTTCGAAGGCGAGCTTCGGATCTCCTCCTAGAAAAGAACAATATAATGTCGATTTCATTGGAATTAATTGATTAATTAAATGGTTGGTATCATATATTGAAAATCAAGAAACAAGTAGAAACCCTAATTGGAATTTGATTAACGATATGAATATGATATACAAGTACCAGAAGATTTTGAGGAGAGAAGAAAGAGTGACCGAGATGGAGCTGATTTGCAGCAGCAGGGAGAAGCAATCCACGCATGTTCACCGTCACTGACAGTAGGTTTGAGCAATGCCCACATCTCACCGTCACAGTCTTGAACAAGCTCGTGCACGGCACGCTCACCTAATTCATTCAATTCATCAAAACAACAATTAGAAATTAATAATTTGATGGAATTAATTAAAGGGGTCGTTTGGATTTGATGATGATGATGATGATCGAATTGAATAGAGATGATATATATGATACCGCGAGGACGGTGTCGCAATAGGTGCAATGAACGTAGCAGAGCTGCTCGGAAGAAGAGAGGTGGTGGTGCTCCGGTGGTGCGAAAGCTGATGAAGATGACATTTTTCTTCTTCTTATTGTTGTTGTTAGCCCCCCTTTTTTTTCTTTTTTTTTTGGGCTCTAGCTTTTTTCGATTTGATGATTTTCCGTGAGATTGATTTGATTGATTGATAGATTGACTGATCAAGGTATGTATATATGGAGGTTCTTGGTTTTGACAGATTAACCACTTTGGATCTGATCTTCTGAATGTTTTCTTTTTTGGGGTTGAGTTATCAAAGACAAGAAGCTGTGGGAAACAGTGTTGTAGAGAGAGAATTGAAAGAGGGTGAGGGGGGTGCCCACTAATATAGTAGAGAATTTAACACTGCAAGAGAAAGTTAAGTAGACTAATGTAGTGTACACTCACTGTAATACAATTCTCCACATACGCATAATATTATACATCCATTATGCATGTGATGTGATAGCTAGCTAGCTCTAGTATTAATTAATATTATACATCTCTTTAATTTATACGAGAGCTGAGGTATCTATACAAATTTACAAATACATACATACATACATACATGCTTGGCAAATGTATGGTTGGCATTCCCGATGGATTTGTGTGTGTGTGAGAGAGAGAGAGAGAGAGAGAGAGGGTTGCAGACGCCGCAGAGGTGGGGGAGAGGAGTGAGAAAAGGACGTGTGCATGGGGTGATTAGCTTTCGTTCATTCAGCTGTAGTTTTCATAGTTAAGAGGGAGGGAGGGAGGGAGGGAGGGAGGGGTGTATTCTTTTAATTTCTCGATTCCCAATTTTTGTTTTAAAATATTTACATAAATGTAACCCTAGAGCTGGGTTAATAAAGCCTTAAATGGCGGGCACCTATCCTCTGCACTTACTATTATTGCCTTTCTAGTTGGAAGCCCTTCATCAGTAACCCCAACGCTTACTACCTGCTTGCCCTGCTTCTCATTTCTAATTGCAATTTCTACCTACCTCTTAGATTATCAACTCTTTCCATTCCTCATTAAATCTCATTTTCAATCGATGCACACAGATTAATAAATTAATTTACTTACTTTAATACACCCTTGTGTGAATACACTAAATGACTTAAATATATATGTTTGAATGCATTAAATGGAGCAAATGTGAGAAAAATGTTATTAATTTTTTTTGTCTCGAATTTACTGAATAATATTTTTTGTGAAATAAAATTAAAATATTAGAATGAAACTTATTCAGAAACGGGAGGAATATTAATTATAACTTTTTCTTTTTTTTTATAATATTTTTTAAAAATAGTTGTTAGCTAGGACTAATTAATGTAAATATATGAGTATATATATATATGTAATCGAGTCGAACACATTGACGATACAATATTATATAATCTTATCAAATTGGGTTTGGTAAAGCTTTAATAAGGATGAACAAACACAAAAGCTTTAAAATATTATCTGCAAGACTGCAACTTATATAGGAAATTAATATTTCTATGCTCGATTCAATTTTAATAGCAATTGTTTCATAACATATACGCGCTTGAAAAATGTTCGAATTAGAAGTTGGCATACATCGATGAAACAAAAAGTATAACAAATTAATAACTTGCACACATTGGAGAAATTCTGATTTTATTTGAGGCGACGCATGCATCTTAAACTGTGGTAGAATCTTAAAAGTTAATATATAAAGAAAGAACACATAATTTACAAAGGTTTTAATTCCTAGTATGTATTAATTCCTCATCCCATTCATGACAACAATGAAATAAGTGGCTCTTGTAGTTAGGACAAGCCCCTTGCACAAATCTAGTTAATTTACTTATTACATGCGGTTACCCCTCTTTATATAATTTACAAATATTATATATGAGCATAATTTACTCCCAACGGAAATTTCATAGATAGTGATAACGAGTTTCTTCTTTATTTATTTATTTTTTATATAAATACACCTAGTCAATTAAAGAACAACTTAATTGGTCAGTTCGAATAAATTAAAGACACCTAGTACGTAGTGTTGTCGGTATAAATTAATATATAACACTAGTTAATATAATAAAATATAAAATAGAATTTTACTTTATATATACTAACAATCTATAGAACAACTAAATTAGGACGACTTTGTACTCATGATTGAAAACTCACATATTCCAATCAAGTACTTTAAAAGCCGAATATTAATTCCAATTGTATGTATTATGTTTTCCATGATAAAGTAGTGCTTATAATCTCTTGATATAATTAATAGCTCTCCTCGATTTAATTATTTTAATTCTTCCTTCCTTACATAGTCGACACAGACTCAATTAAATCTGATTTCAGTCATTCAGACATTAATTATGTGTCTCCTTTTATGTGTTGCCCAGAGGTAGATGGAGGTTACCCTCATTTAAATTTTAATTTCCTAGCAAGTACATATAAATCTTCAGCATGGTCCCTTCAAGTTCATGGGAATAGTTTCAACTGCTATTTGGAAGAATTATAATTGGTATTCAGAAATAAACCATCACTAAATAAAGTGTTCGAATCTTCTCTATTACACTTTTTGTGATTCAGTACCCGTGTTTCATTGTTAAATTTACAATTTTAATAATATAGTATATGATAAAAAAAAGGTATAACATAATTAACCCCAGTTAACATTTATAAACAAAAATCTGCATTAAAAAAATTATAAGTTATAATTGTGATATAATAAACAAAAATAATGAATTATTAATAAAAAATTCAAAATTAAATACTAAAAAAATACTTCGATACCCTAATTGACTAGAATTAACCATAAGTAACGATCGCAATATTAAGCTAAAGTACAAGTTTTGAAATTAGAGAAAAATGGAAGAAAAATTCATGATTTGGTAGTAAAACACAAAAAGTGTAACAAAAAATCTCATGCACTAAATAATGCTATATGTCTATCTAAGTATATATATTGTACTTTGAGAAACGATTAATCAATTACATCAACATTTAATTATATCCAGATAATCGAGAGCCATCAAAATTTAGAACGCTCTATATAATCAAAACATATAAAAATATCCAAATTAATAATAATTATTAATTGAAGAGTACATACATTGAATTAAACTCAAGATTTTGAGTCATGTTTTATTATGTATACATAATAAAGTAATAAAAAAAATTAACCAATATATGTATTTACTTACTACCGAATTAAGTGCTAATTATTAAGATGATTAGCAATCGCGCGTAGAAACAAAATGCTACCATACCGTCCCCTTCCTAGTGGTGAAGTGATGTTATATTGAGGCCAAAAGTTTCAAATTCAAATCCCACTACCAACACCATTGGATGTGAGTCTATCACATCTGACTTGTCAAGTGTGGTTAATTAACCTCCTCTGTGTTGTTTGTAGGCTACTACACAGGGACGGAGTTTACCTAGTGCGTACCTCGATAGCGGTTGCGGGTTACCCTTGACAAAAAAATAAAATAAAAATGATACCATACCATATATGATTACAAAATATTAACATAAACTGTGATTAATCGAGCAATCGGTTTAATTTAATATAAGTCTTAGGTTGATATTAACAATGTATTAACAAATATATATACATTTTTTTGCGTTACAGATTTGCCTTTGATGCCAATACTTCATAATAATTACGTTAAAAAGGTCATCGGAGGGAAATAAAAAGAAAAATAAAACCTCAAAGTATAGGAAATAAAGATTGAAAAATAAAATAGTTAATATTGAGAAGCAGGATTAGAACAAAAATAATAATAAAGGGGATTTTCAATTTTTTTGGTTGTGATTTGACCGCTCGCACAGGCTCTTCTCTCTCCCACACACACAGATACGTTGTTGTCAGTGAAATCTGAAGACATATCTTCCAATTTTTTCATTTATGTAGCCTTTTGTCCTCACATTATTTTCTGCATCTTTTTTAATTTAAATTACTAAAACATACTAAATCCATTATTTTTCTTCAGTTTTATTTATCCGGATTTGTCCCTATCTCTGTGTGTGTGTGTGATCTCCCAAATTGAGGATGAATTTCAAGCATTTTTTTAATAGCAAAAGGATGAATTTCAAGCAGTTGATTACATTGTTAATTGGAATCTTTAATGAGTTAATTAGCCACACAAGCGTGACATAGAACACTTATATGTTATATGTATATTAATCAAAATAATAAAATTTTCTAATATTTTACAATGTAATACACATAGTACTTCATCCCATCCCAATATTAATTAGATGATTTTAGACCCCAACTTATGTCATTCTCTATTACATCGCCGGTGTGTCAATTCTTTTTTTTTTTTTTTTTTTCAATTTTCTTATTTTAATTTATTATTACGATTTAGTTTAATTAAAATTAAAATTTCATGTAGGGTTCATCCTTCCTCAATTAGGGTATATTAGATAAATGAAAAAAAAAAAAAAACTATTTATGAGAGATGTAACATGGGAGGGCATAAATGATCTAATTATTGTTTCCTCTCCTAACAATCCCAAATTATAGTACAATTTCTTTATTTTGAAGATTAATATAAGTCATTTAACCGAAAACTCTTTTTATAAGGACTGAAAGCTCATTGATAAAGCTTAGTTTAAATTTTATTTTCTTGATTAGAATAATCCGTGTGATTTTACACGTATAAATTTGCAATTATATAAATACATACATAAATAGCTTACAAATTAATTAAGGAAATCGGAATTATAAAGCAAGCCCCATTTAGGAAGTAGGGAACTAAATCTAGAGAGGGCAAATACGTGGTTGGTGGAAATGCACGCTCCTAGCATAGAATATTGCATCAATTTTATACACTAAACTATCATTTATATCCCTTTTTTTACAAATATATATCCAAACATAACACTTTTAAAATACTAGTACAGATGATGACGCGCGTTGCACGTAATTTGTATGATTTTACTAAATGATGTTTTAATATTAAAATTAAAGTTATAAGATATTTGCAAGAATGCTATAATATTTTAGTCATTATTTATTGTGCATGCCTATTAATAATTACATCTAAAGTTTTCTATAGATTTTCCAAAAATCATTACAAAAGAAAAGAAAACTTACTAAAAAAATGAAATTAAATATAAAATACGCCTAAAAATGTTTATGAGTCATTTTTAAACTAAAGTGGTCTAATTTTTTTTAGAAATAATTTATTGTTACAAATATAAACTCTAAGTTTTATAATCATAAAGTAGAAAACAAAAAAAAATGTTGTAATCGATGAGAACTATATTTTTTAAATTCAGAATAGCAATTGTTCTAATTAATATTATTTTTTTAACTACTCAATAAAATTTGATGTCATTATGCACGTAGCTAGAGAACTCTAAAAAATAGATATGTAGTTTTGAGAATCATGGATCAACCACTAATTTTATATTCCAAACTTATAATAATAATGTGTGCATTAGAATAGGTTATGATAAATATTTGAATATAGAGATAATATGCATATTGCTGAAATTCTTAACCCTTAAGAAAAAATTGTATATGTATGAGATGATTGTGATGTATTTTTTATGTCTAAAATTTTTAACCATCAAGAAGTTAATGAATTGCGACATAAAATTAATAACTTTCAAAAGAACTCACTTGAATTTAAACATATAATTTGCCAAAATAATATTTCAATAAAGATATTATTATTCATTGATTATGTTGTTGTTTCGTATATATTTTGAGTCATTTTTGGTGTATTTTTGCGTAGTTACTCATCCTTTGGTCAAGTTTTGTGGAAGAATTGTGTCTTGTGGTTAATTTCAGGTGGTTGACATGGAAGTGGAGGTAATTGCATTGTTTTGGAGGGTTTGGATACAATTGGATTGAAGAAAGCTGAAGAGTCTGGAAAGCAGTCGGTATGGGCATACCGACTGATGGATTATGCGAGTATTTGGACTGGAGATAGTGGATCTGCACCAGCTTTGGGCCTGGACGAAATTTAAGCAATTTTTATTACTTTTGGACTTTATTTTTATTATTTTCCTAGTTGGATTAGGATTAGATTTCTTTTATTAATTAATTAGTTAAGGATTGGTATAAAAGACTTCTAGATAGAGTAGGACTCTATTATTACAATATCCATTGCAGTACAGTTTATTCTACAGAGAAAAAAACGCCAGAAACGAAATTTCTCTCTGCAGTACGCGATCTTATTCAATTTTTCATTCTTCTTTTCATATTTCTTCTTTTCAATTAATTTCTGAATTACTAATCCAAGTATGAATTCAAGCTAAACGCGTTCTATTCCGGTGAAGATTAACGAATCCCTGGTATAATTATTCTGTGAGATCTAAATGTTCATTCTGCTTTAATTAATTGCATGTATCTGTGATTCTCTGCGTTTAAATTTGTTAATTGTTTCGTCCCTGCTAGACAGTCGCGAATATTTAGTAGATCGGAATTAATTAGTAGCCAATTGAATCGGTCATCCGTAATTGTGGTTTAGGTTTAATTAGTGGTACAACGATTCTTCAGAGTCGAGAGAAGAGCAGTCTTAATTCGATAGTCCTGTGTCAGAGTCTATTGGTTTTGAATCGGGTTTCTCTAGTGCATAAAGTTGTCGGCTCATTAAATCTATAGAGTGTCTCTTACGGTTGTCAGTCGATTAGGGAAATAATTAGTGAAGTGTCTTCCTAATTATCGAGAAGCTAAGGAGAAATTAGGCCGCGTCAGAAGTGTCTTCGGTGGCTATAACTGGTTTGCATTCATTAGTTGAAGTTATTATTGCGTCAATGATCGGAATAATTAAACTAGGGTGGAGTTAATTGGAAGCCGGAATACCTTTTAATCTATTAAGAAAACTACTCTTTGGTTTATTTACTTTATTTTAGTTTTTACGTTATAACAACAAAATTCGTGTGAGAAGTTTAGTTACTGCAGACTGAAGTGTTCGAATAGTTCTCACCGGTCCTTTGGGAGACGATCTTGCTTGCTACTATTCTGGGTAGTGTGGGCATACCGACTGCGTGTCGGATTATTTTTGGTGAAAAACGACGCACCATTCATACAAACAAATAAGTGGTATTTTTAATTTTTTGTTCCACTATGCTCTTTGAAATGAAATTATTACTGATTGTAAATACATATTATATATTATGTAATATTTTGCTATTAGTTCACCAATATTCACATTATTTTTTGTTGTCAAGGGTACCGCAGCCGCTATCGAGATGCGCACTTAGTAAACCCCGCCCCTGCACTCGGTAAACTCCGCCTCTGTGTAATAGCCCGCAAACCACAAAAGGGGGGTACCACACTTGGCAAGTTAGGTGTGACAGACTCACACCTAATAGTGTTGATGGTATGATTAGAACTTGAGACATTTGGCCTCAAGGTAATACCACTCTACTACTAGATCATCCCTAAAGGAACAATGAATTTAAATAATAAAATAATTCTATAAAAAAGGTATTTTAAAATACCTCATGAAAAGTAGTCCCTCTCACAACATTTTTGGTTTATACCGGCCTTTGAACCTTAGACAAAGTAATAAAGGTTAGCAAGACCTCACCTACTTGGCTAAGGAAGACTACTAACCCAATATTCACATCATTGATATCATGACATGATGAGACTTAATAATTTAGAGGTATAAATTAAGTTTAAAGTCTATTGAATAAATTATAGGGGTGATTATTTTCAAATAAATTAATATATTTGATCGATTTTGCCATTCAACATAATTTTTAAAATGTATTATTAGTATAACTATTTTTTTTATTTGTATATTCAACATCCTTAACTAGTATGCATAGTCAACATTCATAAATTGATGCTAAAACTAAATTATAGTACGTAATTCTTCATATGAAAAAAATTCAAGATTTTTTTTAGATGTCGAGGGTAACCCGCAGCCGCTACCGTGGTGCGCACTGAGTAAATCGCTCCCGTGTAATAGTCTGTAAACCTATACAGGGGAGGCAAACCACACCTGGCCTACACAAGGGAGGTAAACCACACATGGCAGGCCAGGTGTGACAGACTCACACGTAGTGGTGTTGGTGGTGGATCGAACTTGAGATCTTTGACCTTAAGATAACACCACTCCACCATTACACCATCCCCCAAGGGGACAAATCCAAGTTTTTTTTTACATGAATACATATGCTAGGTGTTTATGGTTAATTCACAATTTGTATCTAATCGATATATAAGGAATTATGCATTGATATAAGGAATTTCATATGATTCTATATTAAAATAGAAAATGCAATTGAAAGAAATATAAGTATACACATTAAATCAAGGCCTCATTCAAAATTCAATATATATTTTAAGATAATAGAGTCAATAATAATGTCTTAATAACTACCACATATATATATGTACACGCTTATACACAGTCAAAATCTCACGAATGTTTTTTTTTTCCCAATAAAAAGTACATGAACATTTTCTTAATAAAACGTGTATGTAAATATTTTATATTATTCTATTTCCATTAAATAAATATATTATAGGGGTTATAATAGACAAACCAAAATTTGTAAAGCTCTTTTAATAAAGTAGTAGATAGTAAATTATATATATATATATATATATTATCAATATTAGATTATTTATTTCTAATCATATCAATGAGAACTATATTATGATATTACTCTAAAATTAATAAATAATGTAAATAAAGTACGACCTTCTTATGTTAAACTGTATATCAATGTGTCTTTACTGTCTTGGTTTTTTTTTTATTTATGAATATTATAGCATTTTGTGAATTCTTTAATGAATAACTTTTTTAAGAATATTATACTCCCTTCAGATTTTGTAGCTTGTAAATAATATTTTTTATTTTATATATTTTCATATTTTCTCAATTTTAACCATATCAAATCCCTACAAAATCTCTTACTTTTAATATATATATATATATATATATATATATAGGGAGAGAAAAATCTTTATATTTTTAGGAAAATATATCTTAATAGGATTTTATAGGAAGGATTAATATATCTTATTTTTGGTAAATTGTTCTGCTTAGTAAGCACCCATGCAACGCATGACAACGACGGGTTGAGTTGGATTATGATCTTTATTAATAGTCACTGGTAGAATCATTTTTTTTTTCGAGAGGGAGTTGCATTGTTATGTGACAAAACATTCGACTCTTTCATATGTTCATGCATGGTTGTGCAACATAAATAGATTAATTAGTGAGATGTTTGGTGTTTGATTGTGCGACATAGAGGTAGTTTTTCTTCTTTTTAATTTTCTTTTCATACATGTAGTGGCCATTTTTCATCAGCCCACTACACTGGTCCAGGAAGGTTAAATGTTGTCATTTAACCGAACAATCTCATAAAGATCGGGTAATTTAAATTATTTTGAATTAGCCGTCCGCATTACCTGGAAGGGTTGACGTGATCAAACGAATGAGATCAAGCCTCAACCGCTTCCGTAATTTACGTGAACCCTAGCCGCTACCTCTGTCTATAAAAGGAGACATCCCTCCTCATTTGACGATTACGCTGAAATACCCACAAGCTTCACATCATACCCTAAGAGTACTGAGTTCACAGTTTTCTGAATTAATTCCACTCAGGCGATTCAACATCCGGGCTTCTTCCCTACGTTTTTCCAGGATTGAACGACGTTCCCTCGATTTCTAGTCACATCATGGCTTATTTATTTAATTATTTCATATCTTATCGCTTTCTACTCCTTTTCTTTTCCTAACTTGAGCGTCAGAGGCCCAACGATTATCACCCCCCACGGTCTTTGGCTCTTACGTTTTTTCTGGTTTTATTTCACAGATTGGCCGCTGCTCCGGACTGATACAATTAATTGTAGATTTTAGGATCTATAATACACATGTTTTATCTCACTGACACGATTGATTTTCATTTTTTATATCTTATTTTATGTAGTGAAACACCGCATTTTTTTTACGTCATTCAACACCTAATATGAATATAATTTAAATTTTAATTAAAATAATAAACACCTTAGTGAGAAACACATTTTTAAATAAATAATAATAAGACACATGAATAAAATAAATTTAAGAAAATTAAAAAATAAATAAATAATTCACAATTAATATAGAAAAGGGACTACAAAATTCTCCACATTCAACATAAATAAATAAAAATTCAAAATAAAGTTATTCGCAACATATATATATATATATATAAATATAACTGCAAAACGAAAAAGAAAGATTTATAATTTATAAAAAAACATATACATTTAAATTAAAAAATATATAAAAAACAAAAGAATGCTGTCAAACTTTAAGAAAACGTAGCGTTTATTCTATTAAATAATTTTAATTGAATCGTGTAGTAAGAGTTTAGAATTACAATATAATATAATATAATATGTTAAAATTTTATTAAAGATATGTTATAATAATAGAAAAATTCAATAATATTTCATTATTATCCTTAAATTAAAATATACAATAGGGATATAATAGCTAAACTGAAAATTGTAAGATAAGCCACTTTTTATAATAGGATAGACTTAAACACTAAATACATCTAATATAAAATTCATTTTCCAGCACCAATAATATACCTTATGCTTAGGTTTGAATACATACAATTATTATTCTTTACAAATTTTTGTGTTGAAGCCACATAGAATACATCTATGTCATGACATATTTACTTTAATTTTTTTGCCACCTTTTCATACCTGATTATGAACGAAAAATCGATCCAATGTTAGATATGATAATAAATTTTAAATAGTTTAAATATTTAATTGACTAAAGTGTTAGTTTAAGACAAATATTAAAAAAATATATATAATTTGGAATACAAAAGTATAGTGTTCCTCAATTTTATACTAGTATAATATTGATAGATCAAATATATATGAAATGAGTATCGATAATATGTTAACTAGGAACTCATTTCGACTGTTAAAATTGATTAGATGGACAGATAAAATTGTATATGTTATAGTTTATCATTTTGTTTTAAAAAATAATCTAACTATATTTAGTAAATGTCACCATCCTTTTCACGATTTTGATTAAAAAGCACTGCATGTATTGATTTTTAGCAACATAAATGCTGTATTTAATATTGCATATATAGTATTTTAACATTGCATTTTTTAAAATAATTTTACTATATATTTGTGAAATTTTCACTTCATCATCAATCATTAATTAGATTATTACATTGATCAAATGGTTGAGATTGACTCTTAGTTAATATATCAAGACCAATTTTAATTATAACCAATCACTTATAATACTGGCTATTTTAGGTCGGGAGTGCACAAACTCTCTATTGCCCACTTTGATCAATTCATGACCCAAACCCGAATGGTTTTGCTTTGGCGGCAAACATCTTTATAATTGTAGGATCTCTTTCTCCTTTTTCATATGTAAAGTGAAACTTATTTTTTAATCGTTAACGATGAACAAATTAGTTCTCCTATTATCTAGTTCGATTGAGCTTATCAGTTTATATTGTTACTAATTAACGGAATAGACAGAATAGTTTAATTTTTGGAGACAAATGTCAATATTGTGAGCACTAGTTAAGACGTAATTGCCTTGCGGAAAAAGGTCATTGACTCAGCTATTTCCATTCATGCATATAGAGTCTGATAATTCAGTTTGTCTGAGATATTGTTCTAGACAAGTTCAATCTAGTCTAGAATCTGTTCCAAACAAGGCGAGTTTGTTCTCGTATGTTATTTTTGTTGTTGTTTATCTTGTTGATTTTCTCTCCTTATGCTTGTTTTGTGTCTCAGTTGGAGACGTTCAAGAACTAGAGCACTGTAATTCGTAATTACAATCGAAGATGAGAATATGTTTGGAACGGAACCAGGAACATAAATGATGTCAAATAAGACAATTCCAGTTTGGATGTTCAAGTTCGATGAAGGTGAACATGAAGTTGTTCAAGTTCATTGAAGACAAACCCCAAACTATTCAAGATGAGTTTGAATATTACAGTTTCTGAAATTGTTCAAGATGAATCCAGAAACAAAGAAAGAGTCCAATTTGAAATACATTATGTATTTCTTTTATGTTTTGATTATGTTGTGATTAGTCGTCTTTTCATTTCTTGTGGAAGGTCCAGTTCCAAAATTTGTCAAGACCATGTGAAAAGCATGGTTCCCAACAACTATATTAATTAGAACCATCTTAATTTATTGCTTGCGACCCTAATTGTTTCAAGTTAATTTATAACAAATAACAAATATACCTAAATATATAAAGTGACATTATACATACACCACACGCATTTAATTTCTACTAAGTGGTGAGTAGGTTCATCTCACGTGGATTATTTGCTTGCATTCTTATTCACCAACTGGATTTCAATTCAGAAATATTAATATTATTTTCGAATAAAGTATTCATCATATGTTTAATTTCTCAGGAACATAAAAGATTCAGCAAAATTAATGCAATTAATTTACTGCAAGTGAAATGTTGTGTTTGTCAATGTGAATGGACCTTGCCTTTATTTATTTATTTATTTATTAATTGATTGAATTTTATGGTACTTGGGGACAATGACCAAATTTGTTAGTCCTTTCAAATCTCCTTACCTGTGAGACAACATCTCTGCAACAAATTGCTCAAATTTAGCAACAATTTTGAATTTTGCTTTTCCATTTTAGCTAGCTTGTTTGATTCTTCAACATGTAACTATGTCAACTGGTGCACTTTACAGATACTCATTATCGATCTGTCTACTATAATTAATACATCTACGTATATATAATGCAATCAAATCATGCGTATATCAAACCTTTAATTCCTCTCTCTCTCTCTCTCTCTCTCTCTTTTTTCTTTTCTTTCTTCTTCTCCATATGATTGTTTGTTTTAATTTTTAAATTGTCCTTCATTCAGGAATATATTTATATAGTTCTGTTATTTATTCTCTGATTCTGAAAGTGTTTGCAATTAGATCTTTTTGGGGATTTTTTTTTACTTTGAGTATGTATAAGCTGTGTGTGTGTGCGTGTTTATATTTAAATTATTAATTAATGGTTATAAGGAATTAGTAAAAATGACTATTTTATCCCCCATCTTTTGTATTTTCTCCTTTTCTTTTTCCATTTGGTGTAGTTTTGCAATGCATGAGAGAAAATTTCGATTTTGATCACACAGGACACGCTTCATTCCGCTTTTGATCAAAGAAATTATTTATTTTGGTCTTTTTTCGAAAAAATTACACAGTTTTTGTCCCCTAAGTTTAAAGGTATCAATTTTGCTCCTGCAATTTTAAGGCCAAAAGTGGGACCAAAATTGACATTTACTCAATTTGGGAAAAAAAAATGATAGTATCGGGACCAAAAAGCGAATTGAGGGTTGCCTCGTGACCAAACTCGATTTTTTCTTCAATGCATGATGCTGTAATTTTATTACTAATTTTCAATAAAATATTTAAATGCCTCATTATAGCATGATATGGACCTATGTATGCTCCATCGGTGTGGAATATATCTATATGTGTGTGTGTGGCACACATTGATTGATATATATTTATGGCGATGTGTTTGTTTGTGAAATTGTCCGAGAAATAAGTGTTGATCCATTGTGCTGAAAGAGGAATGCAAAGTTGATGAGTTGCCGGACGAAATTGACAAAGTTTTCCAAACAATGTTCTATGCTGTGAATTTTCGGCAGTTTCCTTATATGGGTTGATTTGCTTCTATGGACGATTTTGATCAAGAAAGAATGTCTTGCTGCATAATCCTTGAAGAGATTGTGTTGAATATTCACCCTCAATTCAAGATCTCTATTCAAACAAGAAAGATCTATACCGATTAGGAGATGACGATCCACAAGGAAAGCTTCTCTAGGGTTTGCTTTTCGGATTTTCAAGACCTATAAAAGGACCTCTATATGAAATATGAAGATGCGTGACTCAAGATGTAGCTCATAAATTTTATTGATGTATTTTTCGTGAGCTTATATGAGAGCATAGATATTAGATAGAATTATTTCTTAAACAGTTAAACCGTTCAATGTGATAGTCTAGCACAAATAGTATTTTATCACCAAACACTTAGAGGGAATTAGGTGCGAAATTGTGCGTGATCTCGAGAGATATCATAAGTGAAGACGTGGGGTAGGGTACACTAGTTAATACTGTTGAGTATCGGCTTAGCCGGTATTTTATCTTCCTTCGTCGCAGACGCGGTCTTCATCGTTAGACACTCAAGTGTCGGGCAAGACTCAAGTTTCCTGAAGCTTTGGACCTCACTTTGAACACAATAACGCTTCCCAGACCACAAGGAAGAGATAAGTGGAGGCGGCCACAGATCGAAGGCTCCATTGCACGACCACTACACTGGCGACTCCACTTGTCAGCTCCGGTCACGGCAACACTCCGGTCACACTCCGGCATACCTCGCAGAAATGGGGAAGTCACGAGCACAAAGCTCACAACAGAGACAACAACAGAGCGCAGAAGAGAGTGAGAGATTAGGGGCTGCGATCTCTTGTGTGTGTGTTAGAGTAGTAATGGGAGAGAAGCCCTCTTTGTAGGGCTAGGGCAATAGTGGAGTGGGCTCTCAAAGTAGATCACCAAGGTAAGTGGTAATGGGCCGATAAATGGGCTAACAAAACCCAACAATCTCCATATTTGGCCTATGGAAGTGTTGTAATCGAGTAGGGAGTTTGCAAGATTCATCATAGTCCTTTTCTCCTGCAATATCACACAGACAAATAGGAGATAACATATAGTTTGTCCTGATCATAATTAAATATCAACCAAACAAAGGCACCAAGTACAACAACTTCACAAGGAAAAATGCTCCACCTTAAACCAAGAAGTGTCCACAAAGAGGTGCACACTTAGTGCGGAAAGTTCACAAAGCTCATAAAGAACACCACAAAATCACAAAGAAATCCAACAACTCACAAAGAGCATCACAGATTCATATAGAAACACAACACAACCCATAAAGAGACTAATTCACAAAGAAACATCTACAACTCTACCTTACTTGGAGCAACATAACTAGAGAGCACGAAGCGTCACAAAACATCACTATGATCATACAAAGTATCATTAGTGTAGGCAACATTACTGTGCTCACCATTTTGCTTATTCTTATCCTTAGGTTTTCTACAATATTTGACATAGTGACCCGGTTCACCACAATTATAACACTTCATGTTATTATGTCTAGAACTAGAATGATTCTTTTCCCTCACATGCATAACATTATCAACTGGAGTTTTAGCACCCCGACCATGTTTTAACTCCATTTCTATACTTTTTAACCCATTAACAACTGTATCAAATGTAATATCATCTCTTCTATATTTGATAGTAGACTTAACATCATTATAGGACTCATAGATAGCATTTAAAAACGCAATAGCAGTGTAATCATCAGTATGCTTGTCTCCAGACATTTTAATATCTTGAACAAGCTTGTTAAAATCATCCAAATTAGCATCCAACAAGTTCAACATGATGGAAGACAGAGCATACTCATTCATCTCGGATTTCTTTTGATCATTTTCTATTCCATAAGTTAAAATCAGTTTTGCCATCAAAAAGAGCAAGAATGTATGGCGGCGGGGAGCCATGGCAGCAAGCTTTTTAACACACACATAGGAAGCTGTGGTGCAGGGGGTCACTTAACGAGCAAGCAACAAACGAGTCACAAAGACAAGCAATAACACACAGAGTGCAGCGGAAGCAAAACAACAAGCTTAAGATACAAAGCACAAACAGACTTACAGCAGGAACAAATATACCCTAAAAAATTCAAAATTCACGAGGCTCAACACAGAGACTCCTACTAATACTCAGAAAACGCAAATAGAGGCAAACCTTTCCTGAAAAAACTACCAATTTGCAAATACCAAACCTAAGCCCATTCCCGAGGCGCCAACTAGGAATAGAAAAACAGGGAGGTTCGAGAGGCAATACCAGAGCGGAGGTCTCCAGGCGGAGGATTTCGACTTACCTTTGCGGAGCTCAATGAGGACAGAGAATGACGCGGCCACAGAGGGCGGAGGGACGACAAAGATGTAGCGGCGGAGGGTGTCCCGATGAGGGTACCGTGGCTCTGATACAACTGTTGGGTATCGACCTCGCCAGCGTTTCACCTTTCTCCGTCGCCGATGCGATCTTCGTCGTTAGACACTTAAGTGTAAGGTTCAGGTTTCCTAAAGCTTCGGACCTCCCTTCTAACATAACCGACACTTCCTAGACCACAAGGCAGAGATAGGTAAGAGGAGGCGGCCACGGAGGCTGCACTGCATGACCACAACACCGACAACTCTACATGTCACTCCACTCACGGCAACACTCCAATCATGGTATCAAGGATCTCACAATTTAATTCATCAAAGAGTTCTGAAAAAGAAAAGAGCCATGTATGTATAAGTATCCTGAAAACACTTTATGAAGGAATAGTGAATTATTTTTCAAGATTGAGCACGAAGCCCTAGAGTATGTTGATTAACCGAATTGGCAAACTTATTTCTCATGTCGTTTTACTGCTTTTATATTTACTGTTCTTGAATCTATCAAGAATATAATTAGAAACATAAAAAAGAAGAATAATGATTGAAAATGTGCAGATTATATTTTTTCAATATATATTAAAAAAATAACTACTGATAAATAAAAGCATAAATAATAACCACTGATAAATAAATTTTCGGTTAAACATATGGCGGAGAACTTCTTTTGGTGTGCTGCTTCGCTGCTTTGGCACCACATTAGAGATCAATGTGGATTTCTTAAAGGCGCAGGTTCAACTCCTCTTACCTCCATTTTAGTTTTAATTTTTAGCTTGAATCTTGAGATGATATTGAGTGATTTGTTTGTTTAAATAATTAATTATGATAATTAAAGTTTATATTTATGTATTATATATATATATATATAACCATGGTTCAATTTAATTTATTTTTCTCAATTATTATAAAATATAATAATACCAAATATTGTGCAGAGACATATATACCAGTATTCATAATGTTATATTTGCTTTACATGCGCACTCGCGCGCGTGTGTAGCATAAGTCTATTGCTAATTTACTACTCCCTCCGTTTCGGTTTGTTTGTTGTTTTAAAATTTTAATCTAGAATTAACAATTAATTTTTTGAACTAATATATCCCTCCCTGTTATATTACATAAAATTCTATTCACTTATATTTTCCTAAAAAGTTGAAATTTTTTCTCTCTCCATATATTTGTAAGGTTAAATTTGAAAGAGAGAATGTCAAAATATATAAAATAACAAACATTTTAATAAAAAAAACCTAAAATAATAAACACAACGAAACGGAGGGAGTATATATATATAGACCGGTAGCTACCGTAGATTCTAGCCATCTAACAATTTAAGAGGGTAAATTTAAAAGTTTTGCTTTATATGAAAAGTAATAGTACAAGGGGAAAAAACCTCCTTGCTCTATAAATTCAAATAATTTTGCCATACATTTACATATTATCTTTTATTTTATCGATGCAATCTTTTACTAGAATTGATCGGAGAGTACATACGTATACTTGAGGGAGAAAATTAATATATAAAAAATAAATTAGGTAAAATATACGTACATATTCAATTCTAAAAAAATAGGGTTTAATATTTATTATGAATTGAGAAGAAATAGGGTTTAATCCATTGGACATTAGTTGTTTCTAACTTTTTTGTCGTGTCATAAAAAAGGGGTTATTAATTAGGTGCAGACAGCATGGACAAGAATTGTACTGGACCCCTTAGATGAATGTGACTACATATAAACTCTCTTACACTATATATTTCTCATTGCTATATATCTAAGTATTAATAAATTTTTGTAGCATCTCTTTTAGGAACCTTTTTCCTTTTTTCCTTTTTCTATTCAACCTACAAAATTTTTCTCGTGTGCATTTTTCAACTATTGAAGAGAAATTAAACTTCAAAATGACAGTACAAATATTGGTTGGGTGATTCAAAAAGTGCCAAATATTTTTGTCTAATTATTAAAATGATATATCTAACAAAATTAATTTATTATTATTTTAATTATACTCGATTTATTTCACCGGGTATAATATATGTTTAAATTTTATTGGGATCTTTGAAACATTAATTAAAAAAGTGGTAATTAATTAATATTAATTATAAGGTCGGTTGTAGCCTGTAGGAGAGACGGCTTCGACGGCAGCGCAACCACATTCCGAGAAACCAAACAATATAATATATAGTTTCTCAAAAAACCCATTATTATATATATTCCTGTCTACAAATATTACAGCAAACAAATGATGAATCAAACACCTACTGTCGTTGACATTACATTTTCAATTCCTTTATATATATATATATATATATATATATATATATATATATATATGTGCTTTTTGGCTTTGCAGAATCCCATGTCCTTCCCGCTCATGCACTCAACAACATATGTAGTACATATATATACTTTCCTACACACATGCATAGATATATCCATTCTTATATACACACACATATATAACACGAGTAATTAATCACTTGCCTATAATTAAATACGTGTATAAATATTGACACACTAATGTATCATGTGCATGATATGGCAATAATGCCATGTACTGTCACTTGATTAATTAAGATCAACTTCCCCATTTAGGGTTTCCTTTTTATTTATTTTTTTTAAAATTATTCCTACTAAACAAGAAGCAGTACATATGTAGCCCAGCCAAATTATCGATGGGTGCATTAATATGTGCTCACACTTCTTGGGCATGCTAAAGACAAAATCATATGCTACCGAAGATATTGGCGATGCTATTATAAGCATTTATAATGCTAATATTAACATTGATGATTCTAACGTTATGATATTATTGTCATATGCATTATGAAAAATAATTAAATGTAAAACTATTTTTATTAGTAAATAATTAAATGACGAACTTTATATGGTTGGAAAAAGCTAGTCAGCTCTAGTTTTCAACAAAAAAAATTTTAAAAAAATATTAACCGTGGTCGAAGTTATATGGGTTTGATTGAAGATTGCTTAGTTACATGTGAATATATTTCAAATTTAGCTTCAATGCATATTACTATATATTTTGTGAGCATTATGCAATATATTCGTTTAGCATTATGTATCGTCATGAATTTAGAAAATGTTTCATTGTCATTGTAATGAATGTTATATTATAAATATATAAACATTAATTATCTCTATAGAATGTTTTAAGTCATGCTAAGATAACTGAATGCCACTATTAACTAAACAATTAACAGTGCTAACATAGTTAATATCACATAATGCTACTGTTATATGTATTACATAATGCTACTTGTATTTTTTGTCCACAAGTTATGGTCGTTTAATTTTTTTTAAATTACTAACATCTTCAATTTTATAGGTTCGAACGAAAATAATCATATTTTCTTTATTTTTTTGCTTTGTTATTTACAAAATTATAATCACCTATCATATTAAATTTCAACCATTAGATCATTTAGTTGAATGATATAGATATGATCATATTCCTCACGGTAGGAAAAAAGAATCTAGAAAATACGTACCTTACAAAGCCGAAGCCTACTGGGAAAAGTAGGTTAAAAGGAGTGGGATTTTGTTTTAAAGGCTAAAAGGAGTTGGTAATGGCATATGCTGTTCTCGTTTAGATTTAGCCAACTCTATTCTTAAATCACTCCTTTGTTTCGAATTCTAACAAAATTGATAGAAGCTCGGTTAATAATTGCATATTTATTTTATTCTTTATGTTCCACTTTAAATATGATTGTATTATCTCTATATTTTTGAAGAAATTAAATATAAATTTACAATCATGCTATCTGATCTTATTGGTATTTAATAAAATATAAATTATCAATCATTCCATCATCATCATCATCACCATCAACCTAATAATAATAATAATAATAATAATAATAATAAATTAAGATCGATCACTGATCTGATTGGCATTTAATTTATTGATTTGAGTGTAGATATCGGGATCCTGAAGTTCTCTAATATTTTGAATTAAAATATTTTGACCAATTAAACAATCAGGCACAGAAACCTTGGCAAAACTTGGATATATTTATTTAGATATCCCTTCTGAAATGAGAAATTCATCATTTAGCTTTAAAAAATGAAGAATAACTTTGGCCAAATTATCATCAAGGACCCAGTTAAAGAAAATATTCTCTTCATTTTCAGGCTTTGTTTTTTTTATAATAAAAAATAAAAATATTCATAAGTTAAAAGAAAGACACCAAAGTAAAGGGGAAAATGATTTAATTTAGATTGATCACACCCCCCAAAACCAAAAGAAAAGAGCACGAACACTGAATACTGTGGAAATCGAGAAAGATGAAAGACGATAGCGCAATTAATGAGCTGCGTCCACTGAAACATGTTTTTGGCATCTCAAGCTCAACAGTAGTAGGGCTGTCTATATAAATTACAGTCCTTTTCTCATTCACTCACTCACTGTGTGTGTGTGTGTGTGCATATACATGATGCATCCATATACATGTATATATACAGACTACATAGTAGGAATAGGACATAGGCTAGCATAGCTAAACAACAAGTCTAGAGAGAGAGAGACCTCCAGTTGAAAATGCAAGTGTGAAGTGTAGACTCTACCACACATGTTTGTATAGGGCCTATATAGTAAGAAAACATGTCCTGTTTTTGTTTTGTTTTACCCATTCCTGCAGCAGATTCCCCCCATATAAGTGACAAGAAATCAGCAATTACATCAAATCCAGGTTGGTACTTTCCCCTCATCTCTCTCTCTCTCTGTAGATATATACACACACACACACATATATGAACAAATACACACAGTGAGTGTGTGAAATGGAAAAGAAGGTTTTGATTGCTGTAGATGGGTGGCCAAAAGTTGGGTAAAGCACCTACAGTTTTGGTATGAATGCCATCAATTGAAGCTGTCAGCTTAATTGCATTGCTTTGAGAGCTCATTAACAGCCTTTCAACTGCCATACCAAATTTGAAGAAAGTTGTACTTTTGTACTTCAAACATTAGATGCTGAGATTGACTCTTATCATATTGCACCACCCTCAATCAATAATTCACACACCACTGAATTTAAGGTGTTTGGTTTCCTATATCACATAGAACTATCAACAGAATACTTTGACACCACTAGTTTTCTCTCATACAATTTCAGAAAGACAAATGTTATTTTGATTGTGGAAATGTAATCTCATTATTCACACACGTTGGTAAGGATTGATGCTGATTAGTCTGCAGCAACCACCAATCAAAGCGTTCAGAGCTCATTTGAGTGAGTGCACCTAAATGCAATTTGCATGTGAAATTCCAGAAACGCACATTACCTGGTAATCTCCAAGGTAATATATCCTCACCGCTCAATTCTAATTACACCAGTATTATTAGTCAGCCTTTACGGTGAAAGAAGCTTCGATCAACTAAATTAGTTCGAGCTTCATAAAATTGCTCCAAGTATACTCATCTTATTCCTTCATACTTGAGGAATCTTAGAGCCACTGCAAGCTGATTAAATGACCCAAATACAGTATCCTGAATTAAGTATTACAATAATCATATCTTTATGTATATGTGAAGATGAAGTATTGGATAAGACCATTTAAAACAGGCAGGTCAGAAAAAACTATAATCTTGAAAAATATATATTTTTTTCTCCTGGAAAACTCCTTCAATAGTCCCTTTCCCTGAGTTTAGGAACAGATGAAATCTCTGTTTACTTTGAAAGCCAAAGCCAATATATGATATGGAGAAGCAATAACTGCAGATAGAATGAGTGTGTCTCTTGATCATTTTGTTCTTCTGATTGAACCTGGAAATCATGGAAGAAAATAATTAACGGAGATTTTCACATAACTACTCTTACAGAATCTTACAAATGAATTTATCCCCAAGTTGCTATACTTTTCCTCGAAGGTCTCCAAATAAGATCCATTCAGAACTCAAGACAGTTCTAGTTGATTGAGCTTGATCGATAACATCATCAGTCTGTAAAAAGATGGCCAAATGTTTTATGGATTAAAACTAGAAGCTATAATCTGAAGGTATTATGCGTGCCATTGACCTTGGTAAAAATAATGCAATCACTGATTCGTCAACATAATACAGGCAGTAATTAAAATAACTTCAGCCCTGATCAGACAATCACTCTAATTGGACAAGTTCATCAAAAACAAAATGTTATTTTATTAATTTCAGAGATCATCCCAAGACACATACAGTGAGCAGCTTATAAATATTACATGAGATATGCTTCCATGTATGGAAGTCCTCTCCCGTAACAACTGCATTCTTGGAGAGATACTTCCAGAAGGCTGCATAAACTCAACTTTGCCAAATAGGAAAATCATACACAAAGTTGTGCAAAATAATAGCTACAAGTTAAATTCGCTCACCCTGTACTCACGGATATCATCTCGCACACAACTAAGAAACTCGACATGTTCCCTTGTCGAGTTAGTATTTCCCTTTATACATTTAAATTCCTACATAGGCCCTCAACTCAAATTCACCAGAATTCTAAAGAAAATTATGGGGGAGGAATAAGGGGCAAAATAGCCCATCAAGCATTGGCCAAAACTCTTGACAAGCCAAAAGACATATAAACCAATAATATTTCAAAGTCCGTCGTTCAACAACAATGAGATTAAATAGCTTAGACCAACCACATTTGAATTATTGTGCAAAAGGAAAGATTCAAGAAAGAGAAGATTGGCAGTGCAACAAGTATTATTTATTTTCTTGGGTGAGTGCAAGACAAACAGAAAAAAGAAAAAAAGGAGGCAAATAAATTAATGAAGATGTACAGTGGGGATGGACTCAACTTGTCTTAGAGAAGTCAAATTATAGCAAAATGTTACACAGTATCTCCAGCCTCCATGTAATCTGATGTAAATGAAACGGTTAATTCCTTTAAAATTCACTACTTTAGGTGATTTTGCAATTATAGTCCAAGTTTTAATTGTAGCAATAAAGACACAAATCTTTCAATTTCTTGGAATTAAAAACATCAATCACATTTTCACATTTCTAAAAATCCTGTGAAATAAAGTTGTGACTTTGTGTTTTGCACTACAAATTAACGTCATTTGGATCATTTTTATGAACACGAGAATTAAATTAGCAATTTTTATCAACTGCTGATTTCTATATTTGGACAGTGGTTCACCTTGAGAAGACCAAACAATATCTAGAATATGAGGTATGATAAGTTTATTTAATATCTTCTGGTATTCCAGTGTGTCTCCAACTATTTTCCTCACCTAAGAACTGGAGTACTTCAATTGTCATAATCTCTTTCCAATTTTCCTCTAACCCTCCGAATTTGAAACTCTCCATCCATTTCACTTATCTTCAATTCTTCATCTTTGCAATCTTTGCATTTTTTTCGAGCATAGAAATGAAGATAGATGCTGGTTTGCTGGATTGTTAGCACAAAATTCGTCAAACAATTTGGAACAATAAAATCCATCTGATAGGGAAATGCCTTAATCATTAAAATGGAGATTCTATCAATCTAGTTCAATTATTGGCTAGTTCATGGTATGGGGTTGAATGTGTTCCTAATACAATCAAAATTTCCATTATATTTTGGGCATGTTTCAGGGTATTGAAGAACCAGAAAATAGGGAGAAACAAAACAATGCAAAAAAATTAAGAGACGAGAGAAAAAAAGTAGCTAAGAAAACTAAATTTTGGCAAGATACATGTAATATGGTATGTCAGCAAAATTATTACTTGGATGAATTAGTATATGTACGCTGCCTATTGGAGTTTATGTGTAGAAATGTAAAGCATTACAAAAGGAAATCATGTCCACCATCTCCATCTCTCGATCCTCCTCCAGTCCTCCTCAACCATTGCAGGTGTATACTCGACGTCCACGTATTAAGCAAGAGCCTGCCTCTTGTTCCTCGCCCGTTCATTCGTCTGCTCCTGATGATCATATGTCTCCCTTCAATGATCTACCCATTGCCTTATGCAAAGGTAAACACACATGCACTACTAAACATCCTTTGTCTAATCATATTTCTTTTGATAAATTGGGTCCTACTTTTCGCTCTTTTGCCGTTTCACTTTCTTCTGTGTCCATTTCAACTTCTTACTCTGAGGCATGTCAACAGTGTGCTTGACGGCCACCTATGGATGAGGAAATGTCTGCTCTTGCCTCTCATGGTACTTGGGAATTTGTGACTGCTTTTACCTTAAAGTACCATGCCGATGGTACTATTGATCGATACAAAGCTCGTCTTGTGGCTAAAGGGTACACTTACACTTATGGTGTGGATTACTTTGAGACATTCTCTCCTGCTCGTTTGAACTCTATTCGTATTTTATTCTCTCTTACTGTCAATCTTTCTTGGTCTATGTATCAGCTTGATGTGAAGAATGCATTTCTCTATGGTGACTTGAGTGAGACTATCTTTGTGGAGCAACATTCGGGGTATGTTGCTCAAGGAGAGGATGCTACTAAGGTTTGCTGTCTTAAGAAGGCTATTTATGGTCTCAAACAAAGTCGTAAAGCGTGGTTTGACAAATTCAGTAATGTTTTCGGCGTTATTGGATTTAAGTAATACAACACTGATCATTCTGTCTTTGTGCAACATTGCACAAGTGGGATTGTTGTAATCATTGTGTATGTTGAAGACATTTTGAATTCTGCTAGTGATGAACAAGGAATTGAAGAGACTAAGAAGTACTTGCAACAACATTTTGTTATGAAAGATATGTGACGTCCCAAGTATTTCTTAGGAATTGAAATTGTTCATAGCAAGTGTGGTATTTCTCTATGTCAGCAGAAGTATGTTACTGATCTTCTCAAAGAAGTAGGATTTTTAGGTACAAAGCTGGCTGACACTCCTATGGATAATGATCCGAGTATTTGAGATAACAATGGAGAATCATTTGAAGATAAAGCTAGGCACAGACGGCTTATTGGAAAACTTATCTATTTGACTGTAACAAAGGCCTAACATCTCATTTGCAGTTGGTTTAGTTAGTCGCTTTATGGATAATCACATGCTGGGATGCTCCTATTCGGATTCTTAAATACATCAAGAAATCTCCAGAAAAAGAATTGTCGTTTAGGAAGAATGATCATCTTAATATTGAAGGATATTCTAATGTTGATTATACCGGTTCAAAAACTGACAGACGATCTACGACTGGCTATGTAGGTGGAAATCTAGTTACATGGCGAAGTAAGAAATAACGAGTTGTTGCTAGATCTTCTGTCAGGACTAAGTGTAGAGTCATGGCACACACTGCTACCGAGAGGATTGGAGTGAAGAATCTTCTTGAAGAATTGGGGTTCACTTACAATAAACCTTTACATTGCAAATAATCCAGTTTTTCATGAGAGGACTAAACATATAGAAGTTGATTGTCACTTTATTCATGATTGTGCCATGACCCCGATGATTGCTACTCCATTCACTTCTTCATCCAATCAGATTGCAGATATCTTCACAAAACCTTTGGGGAGAACGTTTATATGAGCTTTGTGCAATGCTGGGCATGATTGATATATATGCTCAAACTTTAGGGGGAGAGTTATAAAATATTATTGTATATTATGTTTCCTTATATACGCGTGTCTATATTAGGAATATATTTAACCTAATTCTCTGTAACCCTAGTTTCTCTCCCTATATATATGGAAGCTCTTTTATTGTGAATATACACTACTACATACTTTTCTCTCCATAAGTTTACTACTCTACGATTCTACAACAATAATCTAATGAAGTTCACAAATAGATAATCAATTAGCAACAATTGTATTTGTACAAGTCATGTTAAAACCTCTTTATTTATTATAATTTATGTTTTTAGTGTTAAAAATTAAAAAGAAAATGATTACAGATGGTAGTACCTAACCTGGGTTAACCCATGCAATATGTCTCTATGCCTTGAAAGGTTTTGAGTAACTGAAGTAGTAGGCGAAGGCGCGCAGCTGATGCAGCACACCGACTCATTGAATCATTTATATCCAGTGGCTTCTCAAGCAATGAATGGATCTCCATTTTTATAGATTTCCAGGAACTGCTGGATCCAGGAGTTGTGAAGCACCATCTGTAGGGCCTGGAAGCACAATAAAATCATCAGAAATAAAAGCACTAGGGCCAAGCCGAAGTCATTATATAAAAAGGGTTTCAGGACCTCTGGTGTCAGAGACATGAAGCAAAAATTGTTTTGAGTTAAGAACACTTTATATCCAGCAGCTTCTCAGCATTGACCATATATTATCCAAATACGAGTTTCCAATCGAGATATATGATCCCTTAGTCAGAACCTAATTATTAAATTTCAGAGATTCATTTCACTATTTGACATCAATTCCCAGCTGCAATCTGAGGAAAAACTAAATTCCAGAATCAAAAGCTAATGTTTTAACAGATAGAACAGTTGAAATAAAAACGTTTACATTAAAAAATTGCAATAGTGGAAATGCAGGTAAATATTCAAGAAACAGTCACCAGAGCGGATTTCTATATTCAAGTCTATTCCTCACTAAGAATAGATATGCTCAAACAAGACAAAAAGGCGAAGGGCAAGAAATGTGTTACTTAAACAGCATCTAGAACAGTTGGTAACCCTTAAGCAAACTTAAATAACAACACTCTTTGTGAGAGTGAAACTTGAAGCCATGCTCTTTTGGATAAAACCTTAATCCTGCACCTAACCATCTCAATCTATTAAATAAATCATGACACACTCTGCAGCACCGCTTCTCAATCCCAGTGTACAAGAAAACCAAGTAGAGAGGGATACATGTAATGAATTTCCTCTTTATGCAGGGACAAGCGTGCAAGGAGATACTGCAATTTGCTATCTGAGACGGCTGCAGGAAGTAGCCATGAGTGCACAATACTTGTCATTTCACATACTAACCTCATCACAAATTTAATAGTCAAATTTTATATCTCATAATAGAGATGGAGCAATACAATGGGTTTCGCCAGAATCATCCCAAGCTTCATAACTAAATGCATCATGTTTTAGATTAAATATTCCCTAAAGTATAATAATTAATAACTAATACAGATGCAAACACAGTAAACTAAAATGCACATGTATTGAAAGTTTAACATTCCTGGATTGTAAACTGTTTATGTTACATGACTCGGAAAATTACACAATGCTCTTCTAACACTACCTACTTCAACGAATTTAGATTCTAAATCCCCGAAAACAAATAAATAAAACGAAACAAAATGAAGAAATTTTGCATTAATCTCAGCAAGTTAGGACAATCGTTCCCAATGTCGGACTTGGACGAGACCGACGATTTCAGGAAAATCTAAACCCTTACTATGCCCTATGTAAGAAAAGTTATCCAATTTTACATAAGAATAACACAATTGCTCCATCAGGACACAACATCATTGCAATTGCAATTTGAACCAAATCTCTCTCTCTCTCTCACACACACACACACATACACACACACACTTACCCGCCAGCGCTGAGCTTAGCGTAGTTAGAGAGCTTGACATCGAGATTGCCTTCAACTCTCCAGAGCTCCGCTCCTGCAATGCATCTATAATCGGATTCCCAAAAATACGGAACCGACCCGTTCGTGATTCGCCTTCTATGTATAAAGTAGGATCCTGTTACAACTGGGTCGGTTTGTGGGCTTCAGGGATAATCAGTCTCGCTAATATTGGGCTATGATCTAGGCCCATTGGGATCAAATTACAGGATTTTTTTTTATCAAGAGTAACCCGCAGCCGCTAGGGGTGTAAATGAGTTGAGCCGAGCCTGAACACATATATGTTCAAGCTTGTTTGAAATGATATCGAGTTTTAAATTTTATGTTTGAGCTTGTTTGATTATCTATCGAGTCGAGCTCAAACGAGCTTTAATCGAGCCGAACACGAGTCGAGCTCGAATAGTTTGATATTTTTACACATGTTTGCTCATTTTTTACTTATTGAGCTCGAGTTTGAGCCGAGATTTAAATTTTATCGAACATAAGGTTATGTTCAAGCTTGTTTGATATGCTTATCGAACCGAGGTCGAACGAGCTTTTAACAAATGAACACGAGCCGAATATCGAGCTATTTGGTTTGATTTTCAGCCCTATCAGCCGCTACCGAAGTGCGCACTAAGTAAACCTCACCCCTATGTAATAACCTACAAACCACACAGCAGAGATAAACCACACTTGACAGGCCAGGTCTTACAGTTTTTTTTATTAGATAATGTGGTGATAGGCCAATCTTTCTATTAGATAATAATAATAATAATAATAATAATAATAATAATAATAATAATAATAATAATAATAATAATAATAACAACAATAACGGCTCCGGATCCGCAAATAGAAATTTTAGTTTTCCCGCCCATTTGCATTTTCGAAAATGAATTTCTTGATATTTTGTTTTATATAATATATATAATACTAAATTAACATATAAATTACCATAATATATATGTACCTCGATTAATTACTTTAATTAATAGCAATGAGTCTAAGTTTAAATGTGTATCTTATTAATTAATTTATTGACTTAGTTTGGAAATAAAATCCTCTCCCGAAATGGAGCAACATATAACCATTAATCAATATGTTATATAGATATAATATCAAATCCGTGGAATTGATATAATTAGTGTATATATTATAAGATTTAATCTTGCAATTGATTTAATTACGGTCATCAACAGTATTTTTTAGAAAATTCAATAGGTGTAATTGATTAAGAAAATTTGATATATTAGAAGACTTCTATTGATTTAGAAGATTACAATTGATGTATATTTGTGAGTTTTCATAATAATACATTAATACATATTTTTAATACAACAAATCTATTATTTTTTTATGTAGATTATATATCTATCTATATAATATATAATAACAATACTGTGACACAAATATAAGTCTCCATTTTCCCGCCTAAATGACATTCCCGTATTTGGCAATATAATATTAATTAATTAAGAAATATTTCATATTAATTAATTAGTTAATTGGAAAACCATGAATTTACTTTAATTGATACTTACATATATAGAATGGAAATAATATTATGAAACTCGAAAATTAGGTATATATATTTTGAAATCAATAAATCCAAAATCTGCGATGAAATTTCAAATCAAATAATCCACAAATATTGCATTGATATCTATTAAGTATAGAAAATATCCTATTGGACATCGCCAAAATCCATAACTTCAGAAATCAAACAAATGAAAGTTTTGATACTTGAAAAAAGTAATTACAGAAATTATGGTGACAAGAAAGTTAAAGTCTTTTGTGGTTTCTTCCAAATTCTAACCCCTAAAATCTAATCATAAACCTTAATTATAAGAGGCAACAAAAAGAGAGAGCCTCTCATTCATGCAAACAAGGTTCAACGTTTGAGTCGGATTTGGAGGATCGTGATGCGCATAAAAGAAAGATAAATGTCGTTGAATGCGGATATGATAGCATGTGTTCAATTTGACGTGGATAATTGAGAATTTACGTAGTTGCATTTTCGCTTTTCTTTAATTCATGATTAATTTTTTTTTTGTGAATTCATTTTGTCTTTTGATGGTTGGAAGGAACGAGAAACGTTGGCATCATATTCATATTGTCAGCGGTATCGTCGGATTCATGTCATCACATTAATATTGATTTTTCTTTTTCTTTCTTTCTTGAATTTTTTTTAAGAACTTAATTATGTGATATACTCATATTATCTTGGTTAGTCAGTTGTTTCTCATTCTAGAACACATGTCAAGACTTAGATGAGAATAATGGTAAATGACATTTATGACTATTTGTTTGTCCATGATTAAGCAAAACAAATTACATTTTTCAAGCAAATTTTATTTTACTCATGTTTTTCTCCTATCTAGCTAATTTGTGTGTTTGTCCATATTATTCTATAAATAGTAATAGGATTGACGTCATTTTAGTTTGTCATTGTATTATTTTTTTGCAAGAGTTTTGATTTTTGCATTAATATATGATTGATGTCGATATTATTCTTTCTTTTTGTTTTGCAGGTTTCAATTTATATATTGATCTTGATATCGCAAATCAAAACTTTGAAAAAAAGGTAATATTATTAATTGTGATGCAATGATGCTTCAATAATTTTTTTTTAATTTAAGTTTTGCATCTTTTTATAATTATGAGCAAATTTTGGTGACAATATCTACTAGGATGCACCTTCATTCAGAGCATTCTACTAGCACACCCTGAATATGATTTGCCCCCGGATCTCATAATGATAGATTTTCTTATGCAATCCCATCAAAGGGTCAAAGAAGATGATCACTAAAACCAGTCTTATTAATGTTTTTATTGTTCCATTAGTTAATATTTTCTATTTATTTATTTTTACAGGAATTTTTAAATTTTTTTTGACTACTACCTATTATTATTTCTTAGTGTAATGTTCTTAGAAATGGAAATCTTTATTATATATGTAATTTTAACATTTGTTAATATATATACATCATGCTCCACTTTGCTTTTGTCTGAATGGATTTAAATCTAAATAAATTTTGTATATTTTTCTGCAAAAATTAACTATTTGAGGTTGAATTATTGAATATAGTATCATGAATGGTCTCAATATAACATTTCAAAACAGTATCTTTTTTTAGGGCAAAAGATGCTACCGCATAGTTATATTTATATATTAATATATTGTCATTAAAATTATAAAATTTATAATTGATTTTTATGGATTATGTTAGACAAGTAGATAAAATCATTTGTAGACAATTATTTTGTCAAACTTAATTAATTTTTAGATATGATCAAGTTCAGACAATGAGCAGTAGTTAAAAACATAGCACAAGAAATATAATTAAAACTTATAATATAGGTGCATTACAAAAAACATGTTAATTGTTCATATTTTGTATATATGCTTTAACTACTAGAAAAACGCTAATAGACAACGGGTATTCCCCGTTGTCTATAGAGAAAAGGCCCGTTGTCTATAAAGGTATTGTCTATTAGCGCACGCTGATAGACAACGGCCAATACCCATTGTCTTTATAATAATAGTTAGTATGTACACAACTGTTATATTTTGTTAAAAAAAAATTAACTAATATTCATTCTGAAATGGGCTTTATATCTTGAGCATAAATTATGTATCAGTATATGTGAAGTGTTTATGTAGGAATAAAATGACAAAAAATACAATGACTCATTTTTTACTATTATCAATAACTTGAATTATTTGAGAGTCATCCCAAAATATTAAATACGGGATTATCATGTTATTTGTAAGTTAAATACATATTTCCAAAGTCTAGAAATTGTGATTATCTCGGTTGTGATTGATTATTATATTGTCGCAAAAACTTGTGTGCAGCAAGATGTAAATAACATTATGTGAGACGGGTCGGATCCGGGTTTTATCCGACCCGTCATATATATAAAAAAAACCGCTCCTTCTTCATTCTAACCCTAGCTTTCGCTATTCTGATCTTAACGCAGCCTTTCTCAATTTTCTTCTCTTTCCATTCTCCATCGCAAAACCCTACCATTCCCATTCTCAACTTCCCTCGAGTTTTCCGGCATCTGTAATTGCAAGCGAAGGGCTCCGTCATTCTTTCGATCGATTTTTCCGACAATCGTGAGGCCTGCTTTGAGTCGAAGTCCCGACGTTTTCACTTGATCGAGTTCTCTCTTCAGTTTATTGAAGACGATTTCGTGTCAGGTTAGTTTCAATTTACAATTTTCTTGCGCATTTTAGTTTATAATTTTTCGTGCTAGGTTAGTTTACAATTTTTCAGTTTAAAATTGACTTCATCGAGTTCTTCGTCATTCTCTGTTGAGTTTATTGAAGACGATTTCAGTTTACAATTTTTTTGTGCATTTTTTTAAGCATCTGATGTATATCATGTGAAAGATGTGTTGCTTTTGTTTGTTTCATTGTCGATGCAGTGTTTTTTCCCCTCTTGTGTATTTTTGGCTGTTGTTTGTTTGATATACATATTTATCTGTGAATGTTCTCAGATTTGTTATTCAGATATCATACTTAGGTTATTCAGATTTAGGTTATTCAGATTTGTTTCAAACTCGATTTGTGGAGTCATTGCTAGATAATTGATATGCATGTTTGTTATTTGCTGTAGCGGTTATTTGCTGTATCGGTTTTCTTTGTATGTCTTATTCCAGAATTCTGCGTGAGTTCATTATAGTCTAACCATATCATATATTTTGTATCAGTTTTTAAACTGTTAAGTATCATTTTATTCACATATATGTATCAATTTAGTGTGTATCTGTCTTATAGATGAATTATGTTTATTTTTTCTTTGAGGTGTATGAGTATCAATTTATACATGCATAAGTATCAGTTTATTCATGTATAAGTACTCTTTCATGCATGAAAGAAGTATCAAAATTTTTATGAAAATTTGAGCTGCCTAGGTATGAATTTATACATGCATATGTATGATAAATTTATGAGAGAACTGGGATGTTTTGTTAAAAAACAATGAGGTAATTTATTTTGTGAACTCCTACCTTTATGTGATTTCAGTGGTACTTTTTATGCATTTAGTTAGTACTTTATGTTGCAGATTGTGAATTATATTTCATTTTTCTTTGAATTTTTTATTGTAGTGGAAATGATTATGTATTTAAATCCCGGCCCTCTTCAATCTATTCTATTATCAGTTCACTGAATGAGGAGCAGCGAAAGGCAGTAAAAGATATTGGTTTTGGGGGGTTGATTTTTTCTTTCAAGATTTTGCATGTGTTCATTGGTCAAATGTGCACTGGTTTGTTCAACATTTTAATCCAGACACTCGTTTTCTTTTATGCTTCATGTGTTCTTTTTTTTTTGCTTATTGAAATGTTTGAACTTTCTTTTTGCAGTCGTCTGGTAGAAGAATGTTACGGGCATTGTATTGTGCTCGGATTTTACTTTCAGGCACAAACGACTTGAGTTTTGAAGTTCACCAATCTGTGCTGGACTTCATGAACAAGAAGAATAAATGATGATATTTGTGATTGAATGATGTTTTTTTGGTGGGATGTTGTGGGATGACAAATACATTGATCTTATGGTTAAACTTGATCTTTGATTTGTGGTGTTATTGGTGTTTGGCAGAAAGAGGAAATATTTTATTTTTTGTAATAGCTTGATGATACAGTTTGTTGGATATGTTAGGAGGCTTTCTGAAATCACGAATAGATGGGATGTCTGGAATGTTTTAAGAATGATGTTATTATATATTTTGTCCATGTTTTTTTATCATTAGAAAATGAGCTTTGTTTATGCTACAGTTTACTGTATTTTTTTTGCTCATATTATGTTAAGCATATAAAAAGTATCACATAATGTAAAATGAGGTACCAATGAACATGTAACTTTGTTCACACTATATGCTCAACAAAAAATTATCGTGTGTTTCAGAAATATTTTTGCTTTAACTTTAGTTGTAAATTAGTTATTTAATGATCATTCATAACCTGATTTTAAAGAAATATGGTTCTTGTTTAGATATAATAATAGTATAACGTACAGAGCATAAACGTATCACGCGATAAATGAAAGAGTACCATTTTATCTTTTTTGTAATATTTTTATGTTGTATGTGTTTTTTTAAAGAATTAAACGAAACTATCATAAATGAATGATCACCAAATCCTTGTACGTGGAAAAAAAATCCCAACAGTAAAAATCTAATCGAAGCAAAAAATGAGTTTGATACAATAAAAAGTACCATGTGGTAAGAAAAAAGTACCAAGTCTGATAAAAAAACGGGTATCAACCTAAAATTAATCTAAAACAATCGAGGGTTGGAGGTTTTGGATCCAAACTCATCCAACTGAATTGAAATATCTAATTAAAGTAAAAAATCAGTATTGTTTGGTATTTATTTGTAGTGTTTTGTTGCATAATTTTGCATGTTTCATTTGTATTTTCTAGTATTTTGTTCTAGTTTATTTATAGGTTTTGTGTGATCTTATTCTCTACTGCTCTTATGGTGGAATAAGCCAAGTTTTGGAAAACTTGAGCTATTTGTACGCAATATTTCAATTTTTAGGCAATAAGGTGGCACGACGCGAAGATAGGCCGGAAGAGATGAGCCCGGACCGGAAGAGATGCACCCGGAAGGAGGAGCAAAGACCCCGCGGCCGCGCACCTTGAAGACCAACAAGCCCCGCGGCCGCGCGAGGTCTGTGGCCGCGCGAGGGTGCTCTCGGCGGAGACACCCCGCGGGCGCGCACTCTCCAACGGTCCCGCGGGCGCGCGATCGACTCTGTTCGACCCGATCATACCATCCTACACTCGTCTCTCACCCCCTCTTCTAGAATACACATATTCCTCTTCTTCCCTCCTCATTTTGGAGACAAGCAATCCTTGAGCCACCCTAATCTAGCACTAGGGAGTAAGGGATGAATTTCCCCTAAGCCTACTTTGTGGACTTTTTCTCCACAAAATCCTCTTACCAAATCCCTCACAATTAATGTCCATCACCATCACCTTACCACCACCTTTCCTCTCTCCTCTCACCATAGCCCTCTAGCTCTCTCTCTTCTCTCTCTCTCTCTTACGATCTCTTCTCTCTCTCTCTTATGAATTAAGATTTTGGGGATCAAAAAGGGGGACATCATCATTCACCCACTCTCTCTTCATTCTCAACACACTCACCATTCACTCCATTCTCTCTCTCTTTTCACACACACTACACACACTAAATCTCTACACCACCATTCCTCACCATTTCCACCATCACCTTCACAAGAGGAAAAAGAGATAAGGAAGAAGAAGAGAACCAAGCCAAGCTAGGAGAAGGGAAGACGAGAAAGGCCCGACGACGAGTCATTCGTGGAAGCTAAGCTCGGAGGAGGTTTCTCTTGTATTTTGTTTACATTTCTTGGATGTTTGTGGGGATTTGTCCCAAACTCTTGAAGGATATACAATATTGTAGAAGTTATCTTCATTTACATTTGATTTATGAGATGATATTCTTCTATGGTGTTTGCATATTTTTGAGCATGTTTAATGGCTAATCTCTCTATTAGAGGGTAGAGGATCGATGTGGTTTTGATCTATGCTTATTCTCGTTGATTGTTGTTGTTGGAATCGTGCCTTTTCATGTTTAGGTACTTGATCACTACTTGAACATTGATAGGATTTAGAGGAGTCTTGATTGTGATTCTAAATCCGGAAATGGGTTTCTTTGACGTTAGGTGCATGGGGTTCCTAAGCCTAATATGTTAATCTTGCTTGTATGATATAGCTAAGAGAGGTTTAACGGATAGACGGTGACAGGAATTGAAGTTAAACTAAATGGAAGGGTCTATCATATTTGTGAGATTAGCATTATCAACTTGACTCAAGCATAATGGTAAAACCATTGAGAGAATCTACACCCTAATACCTTAATCAAACTTGTTTCCTCTAATCTCAATTTAAATTTGTGTTTTTGCATTTAATCACCTTGTTTTATTGTCCATTTCAATTTCCTAGCATAATCATCATCAAGCCCCGTGTTAGAATGTTTAGATTTTATTTTAGTAGTTTTGTTAAAAGCATGTGTAGTCTTTAGATAGTTCTTTCATATAAAGTCTTCCTTGAGAGGTCGACTCGGGTTAAGCTCATCGCTTCTATAATTGACCCCGTCCAATTGCGGGTGTGGTCCTATGTAGTGTCTAGTGAGCATAAACCGAAAATTATAAATGTAAATATGGACCCCAATCAAGTATGATACTATAAAAAGTACCATTTGGTAAGAAAAAAGAGTATTAACAACGATAAAAAATCTAATTAAAGGAAAACATGAGTTGATACAAAAAAACTTACCATGTGGTATGAAAAAAAGTATCAAGTTCGATAAAGACAGGTATCAACTTTAGATTAATATAAAACAATCATGATTCCAAGAATTTCAAGGCAAAGCAAAATATGTCTGATACAAAAAAAGTACTATGTGGGAAGAAAAAAAGTACCAAGTATGATAAAAACAGGTATCAACCTAAATTTAATCTAAAACAATCGAGGGTTGGGAAGAAATGGCAGAGATCAAGAAGATGCACGCCTTGATTGAGAAATACCAACTCAAGGGCCAGGTAAGATGGATAGCAGCTCAAACTGACAGATACCGCTACATTGCAGACACGAAGGGGGCTTTCGTGCAGCCTGCATTGTACGAAGCCTTCGACCTGACAGTGATCGAAGCCATGAACTGCGGGCTGCCCACATTTGCAACCAATCAAGGAGGGCCAGCAGAGATCATAGTTGATGGGGTCTCAGGCTTCCACATTGATCCCAACAACGGTGATGAGTCGAGCAGCAAAATAGATGATTTCTTCGAGAAATGCAAAACGGATAGCGGATACTGGAACAGAATGTCTCAAGGTGGCCTCAAACGAATATATGAATGGTACTCCAAGTCCAAGCCACCCTCATTCAGACATTTTGACGAACACATTGTGATCATAACTATTTCTAATTCATTATCTGCCACAATTGCATCAAAAATGCAAAAAATTCAGATTGGGTACTAAACAATTTTTCGTATATTAAGTTTTAAAATAAAAATTAATATTTATTTACTCTTCTCCTTTTCAGCAATACAATCTTCATGCTCATCCGCAGAATTTTCATCTATGGTTATAGCTTGTTCATCCATTTTTTTTATCCTAACCTTTAATCCAAAAAGAAAAATAAAAAATCAGATTTTCAACTCAAATTCTATAAAAATATCTCCAATGATGTTATCATAGTTGATTTTACCTCGATTTGGATGAATCCAGATCCAATTCAGATATTGAGATGAAATTTTGATCGAGTTTAGCTTCGTGATTCCTTAATGGTGGCGTCGACTCATTCTTTACTGTGGCCGCAAACCCTAACCGACGGAAATGATGTGATATTTGAAGTCAATGCGAAGGTTTTCGGCGGTGATGATGCGAAGGTTCACGGCGGCGACGACGGCCTCTGCGATCGCGATGGATGAGGCGTGACGGATGCTGGCCAATGTTCAGCTCTGGGTATATTTTTCTGTATTGGGCTTGAGTTACAAAGTCTTTTTTTTTAGATTAAGGCTGGGTCTGAATTCTATTGGGTTAGATCCAAATTGTATTGGGCCGGCCCGTCTGAAATACCATATATCAGACCTGCTGCATGCAAGTCCACCCCTTATATTGTAGATCATCTATTCTAGCATTAATTACATTGTAACTAAATTAAATATTTATTCGCATTAATTTTCCTACATTTTGTTATTTTTATTCTTAAAGTAACCATATGTTGCTCTGTGTTTGTTGTTCCATAAATATAAAAATTTAATTAACAATGACTCTTTTTACATTATAATCATCAAAAAAATAAGTTATCATCAAAATAAATGAAGGATAATTCTATACACAACCTCCAAATTTCTCTCTGTAACCCCCATAAATAATTAAAATACAAACATTATTTGAATATACTCTTTCACCCTTATGATCCAACTACTTAAAAATTCTAATAAAATAACATCTTCAATTCAACCGAATGACCCTGGCTTTCTTGCTAAATTCCATAGTTTATCGAATCTGTTCTTTCTCTTCTTCAATAATAGAGTAATAACAATCTGGAAATCATTCCCCCAAAAAATAAAAAAAAATTAAAAAAATTCTAGAAATTATAAATGGGCAAAATTTTAGTCGAAACTAGCATTTAAATTCACAAATCGCTCATCATTTCCTAATTATTTTTCAAAAATAAAAAATAAAAAATCAAACTTCATTTAACTATGTTTGCATTGGTGTCTTTGGTAGTGGGATTGTAGTTTGAATTGGTGTCTTCAAATCCTTGAATTTTCGCTTCTAAACCATCAACTCGATTCTTCATTATATGTATTTCTTAATCACCATCGATATAATCAAACTCATGCAGTATAAATTAAATTTTCTTCATCTTCATCACAATCATTACATTAATTATCTTCACCTTCTTTTTAATATGAGACATAAATTTCCTTTCCGATGATGTTTAGCATTAATTTACAAGACACATAATGGAAATTTTCATCGATGCAATTAAGCACTAAGAATTTAGAAAAGAAGATTACATATTATAGGTGGAAAAGAATGACATATTATAAAATACATAAGAATTACCTAATTAGATTTTTTTTCTTTCAATTTTTGGGGGCCCAAAAAAAGGACCCCTTGGCGACCTCCAGGGCCGGCCGACCCTGCCCTAAGCATAAATCAACATCATTTAAATCAACCACAAACACATAAAAACCATTAGAAATAGTGGAAGAAAAGACATGCGTGTTGAGTTTAATTAAGGATCGATTGCCACTTCACTAGATAGGAGTTGTCGAAGGCTCGAGTGCTCGACTACTGAATCAGTTCAATAATTCAGCAGTTTGAAACCATAAAAAAATATGAGGATTAAAATGTACAATACATACTTTTCCGCATCATTTTACTACTTTTTTCGGGGAAAAATCAATTAATTATATTCATACGTGTGTGTAAAGAGGTGTAAAATAATATGATGACGAAGATGGAGTCCGATATGTTTTCTACAAATAAATGGAATAACGACGAAGCAACCGAGTTGTGGCAACACTACTCAAATCGAGATAACTCACTACAAAAAAATCGCGTTTTAGCCGAGCCGTCGAGCCGGGGGCATGAGCCGCGGCTCAAGCCGAGCCGAGCCGTGGAGCCTGGAATTAATTCAGGCAAAATCTGCGCTCCAGGAGTTTCGAACACGGGCCAATGGCCTTATGCCCTAAGGCTCTAACCAAATAGGCTAGAAGGTATTTACATTAAAATATACAACTAGTATATATATATACACACAAAACCTATTTTCATTGATTTTTTATTTCCAAATTAAATAATTATATAATATAAAGTCCTAAAAATTATTAAAATAAAAAATTATAAAAAAGTCATAAATTAGTAATTTAAATATAACAAAAGATATAATATATTAAAAATAATAAAAAAATAAAGATAATAAAATAAAATAAATAAAAATATTAAAAAAAATTCATATTCATAATTGAAAAATAAAAAAATATTAAAAAATAATATAAAATATTAAAAAATTAAAAAATAATATAAAATATTAATAAAATTAAAAAATAATATAAAACATTAAAAAAAAAATCTGAAAAATAAAATAAATAAAAAATTAAAATTTTAAAAAAATTAATTTCAAATTCGTAAATTAAGTATTAATTGGGAAATTAAAAATTAAAAAAAATAAAAATTAAAAAAAATGGAAAAAATAAAAAAAATTTAAAAAAAATTAATGACGGAATTATTCCGTCGCTAGTCCGTCGTTAAATTTTAAAAAATATTAAAAAAAAATAAAAATTAAAAAAATTAATTTCTAACGACGGATTTTTCCGTCTTTAACGTAGCGACGGAAAAATCCGTCGTTATATTATAAAAATAAAATTAAAAATATTAAATTCAATTTTTAACGACGGATTTTTTCCGTCGTTACGTTAAAGACGGAAAAATCCGTCGTTAATCCGTCGTTAAACGTCTCATTCACAATTTGTCGTTAATCTAGCGACGGATTTTATTCCGTCGTAAAATCGCGTTTTTTTGTAGTGACTCTCCCTCGATGATGTTGTTCTATCTGCTTCACACAGTCTGTAAACGATGTCAAAGACGTGTAATATTTTTCTTAAATATGTGTTAGGGTTGTGATCTTTGATATCAATTGTCAGCAAATAAAATAATATTAACGAATTGAACAAAGTTGAAAATTAAAATTTTTATACATTTTCTCATTGTTTTATTAATTATTTAAATATAAACAAGTATTTCTTTGTACAAACTATTTAATATAAATTAATTATATATCTTACCGTGCATCGCGCGGGTAATGCTAGTAATAATAATAATAATAATAATAATAATAATAATAATAATAATAATAAAGACATTCGAAACTGCAAATCGACTATTTGAATTATGTTTTAACTCAGAAAAGTGTAAGTAAAACGCGCGATTTCAAAAATTGAGTTATATTAATAAGATGCCACGTCAGCATGTAATTATGGGATAGGGAATTAATAATTATTGAGTATTTTTATTTAAAAAAACAAACAAATAATAAAATAGTATTGTGTTGTGGACAACTTCAAATTATCTAGACATTTAGAAATTTTAGAACGATTTGGAATTGACAGTAATATAAATATGAAGCCACGTCCAAATGTATAATGTGATTAAATATTATTTTTGATAGGGTATAAGGCGTAGGCATAAAATACAATTTCTTGTTTGTTTCAAACAACTCTAACTAAATTTTCATTATCTTGAATAAGTTGAGTACTTAAGATTGGAACCGCAAAACATTATGTTACAAATTGTGTTTCATATTTTATTGTGATCTCATCAATTAATACACAGCATGTGACTTTGATGACATTATTAATATTATTGAAACGTAAGATGAAATGCTAATCATATCTCTTAGAACAGAGGATACCTATGAACTAAATCAATTCCCATAATTAAATTCGCGCGTGAATATATAAATATAAAATAAATAAATCATAACATAAATAATACGGTAGCTAAGACGTAGCAATCAGAGCTCAACCTCTGTCTGTGTCTCTCAATCAAATAAGAATCGTTGGAATGGCTGAAGTGATTATATAAACAAGGATATATATGTTAATATTGTTTAACTGCTGTTGAATTTTCTTCAGGATATACTTCCACTTGACTTTAAATTTCTTCATCATAGTTGGCTTGGCTAGTTTTATATTATTACTATAAATTAATTTGGGCAGAGGGAGAAGTAGGTGATGACTTTTGAGAGAGAGAGAGAGAGAGAGTATTATTTGTAATCTCAATATTTTTTGTGTGCGTATTTGTCATCCCATCAATAGTTGAAAAAGCATAAAATGGACATGTTCGATCGATTTAACAGAATCCATAAAAAAAATCCAAATAATTAAATTGATAAATAGTAATTCTCTCAAAAGTCGAGGCTTAATTAGGCAGACATTTATAATTTGACTATATTAATTAATTATACGTACAAAAAACGTACGTGCGTTCTCATTTAAATCCATAGCAGAAGTCAAACTTATATATACGACAAGACGAACATTATACTAGACTAGACTACAATTATAAGTAAATGATATAATTTAATAAAATGTTATCTTTCAATTTTCAATAAATTATTTAGTCATACTGAACCTACAAGAGGACCCCCTCCCTTTGAATTACGAAGCATTTCTAGAAAAATAAGAAAATTCCATACACATGCACGTTCTAGGAAATACATGTATTAGTACTATATATATCCAGTATCATTTCAGTAAAAAAAATACGTAATATGTTTTAGGGTGTGTGAAGGACCTCTTCTTCTTCTTCTTCTTCTTCTTCTTCTTCTTCTTCTTCTTACTTAGGTTCATAAAATAAAGAACCACAGTACTAAATATTAACGTTACAACTAATTACAAAGACTAAACTCTTGATTTTTATTTTTATTTTTTTACAGGAGGAAATATAAAGTCGCGATCTATCTTGAGAGATTCGATTCGACTTTATCTGACTTTTTTCTCTTTCTTTTCTTTTTTAATTTTTACTTTTCTTCAGAAAACAAATAAAAAAAAAATGTCATCGTTTTCAGATAGGGATTGCGTGAGGACATAAAGCAGAATTGTGGACACGTTGGGCAAAATATCATTATACAAACCGGCCCACTAATTTAGAATAATTGCCAAACGGGGCCCACCGCTGTACAAATATTAGTTATTTACCGTACCTGAAATTATAGTACCGTATGTACGGATATTTAAGATTTTTTTTTTTTACGAAATATATTTAACAATGTTTATTAATATTTGTAAGTTGTAACGCGGAAGAGTTAGGACTCTTTTGCTAATTATTATTCCATCCTATTCAAAATACAAGTCTTTTTACCTCTTTTAACTATTTATAAATTATACCTTTTTATGGAAAATCTTGTCAATTTTATCCCGATTAATGTACACATAAATTAATGTAAATTCAATTAACTTGGTTTATAAATCTACTCACTTTCAAGACTAATCATTCTTTATTCTTTAATTCTTTCACCATTATTTATTTATACTTATGAATCTACTCACTTTCGAGACTAATTGTTTTTCACCGAATATACCTAGAATTGCTATAAATGTAAATTATATTTAATGAAGGTTAAATTGGGTAAAAATATTATTTATTAAAACTTGCGTAACAACTCCAAACGACTTATATTTTGAATAGGAGAGAATATATATAAATAAACATTTGAACACAATGATTTGATTTATTCTCCCGGAAACCCATTCCATAAAAAGAGGATATATAAGTTTTTTTTTTTTTTTATCATTGAAGAACAATATATGATGATATTACAATATATGAAATAGTATATATAGCATGTATATACGTCATGCTATTGATGTCGATTAACATTAAACTACGATTCAGACAACTACCATCCTGCATTATCGCAATATAATTGTATATTTTTTGCTTAAGCAACACAATATACACAATCATTTGATTTTTTTTCTTGAATGTGAACTTTAAAAAGCTGAACGCACCGCTTATTTTTTTTATTTTTTCATCCAATTAATATTAAAATTCCACTGCTTCGTTTCTTTTTTCTCATTTCTAATTCAATCGATGGGAATTAATGTCTAATGATATATAGAATCAATGAATCGTAATGAATAATATATTACAAGTATCCTATCAATAACTACTAATATATAATTGAGTTATAGGTAAACACCCGCATCTTTAATTTAGAGGCCGGAATTTTAAACTATTATTTAAGTTGACTGCTGATTTAATTGAAGGTTAATGTTTAACCTACGCTGTCAATAATTTTCTAACTAGGATTTATAATTATTTTTTAGTATTCAATTTTCATTTTTTAGTTAATACGTTATTGATTTTTAGGATTGATTATTCCAAACTTAGGGTATACAATTTACATTATTAATAATATATAATTTTGATGTTGACACACGATTAGTACACAAAATTAGGACTAGAAGACCTCTTCCCGTTATGAGATTAGTAATAAATTAAAATTAGGTAGTCACCTCTTTAAGAGGGGAAAAAGGGGGTTATGAGATATTAACCTATTTTGGTTGTAGCGTTAGATCCTCGAAGTCTTCATGCATAGGTAGTTTCGACGCCACCCTCATTGGTAGTGCCCAAATTTTTTAAAAGATACATGATTTAATATTTTAAAGTGATATTTTATGTGTAATTTATATGTGAATATTATGATGATATAAAAAATGCTTATTCCAAAATTTATTCACAATATTATTTTATAAAATTCTTATGAAAAATATATATATATAAAATATATTCTCTCCGTTTCGTTTTAATTGTTGTGTTATGAGTTTTATTTTGTATCAAAATATTTGTTGTTGTAGATATTTTCACATCATTTCTCCCAAGTTTAACGCTATAAATATATGCAGAGATAGAATTTTGTCAACTTTTTAGAAAAATATAAATGAATAAAATTTTATTTGATATAGAAGGAATTGATATTATAGTTTAAAATATTAATCATTAATTTTAAATTAAAATCATAAAACAATAAATATTATGAAATGGGAGGAATATATGAGAAATTAGAGCACGCATTATGCATGCAACATTTTAGGAGCTTAGGAAGGCGAGCAAAATCGGAGGTCAACACATCGTCCATAAGTATGTTATATGGGGAGAGCCCCACATTTTTGGAAGGTAGAACAAAATGAGTATGTGGCACCTCGATAGTGGCTAATTGCCTAATTTTAGAGTTGAATTTCTTTAAATTAATATATATAAGGACTGTAGCCTCCGTCTTTGAATAATTTTGCTGAAAATTAAACTCAACAAAACCACAAATCCCTTCAAATATATATGTATAAAAATCTAACTGGAAAACACTAAAATCTGCCTTCACCCAATCACAACTTCACATCTCAAGGATATTACATGAAATTTCAATAATATTTCCAATTCACAGCTCCTAAATAATCACGCTGCTGCTTCTCTTAATTTCAGTTGACAGTTTCAAACCTCTCTCTCTCTCTCTCTCTCTCTCTCACACACACACACATTATATATTGCACACGCTTAAACCTTTACGGAATTCGGGCTATTTTCCTCCTTTATTTTATATTGACTCCTTTTATTTCTCGTCCCCCGCTACCTCCGCCGCCTGTAGCAGCGTAGTAGTAGATAATTTCCGGATGAAAATTCAATGAAGAAATAAACCATGTCAAACATACCAACTTCTCTCTCTGAAGTTTGTCTCACTCTTTTCCGTCTGGCCATGTCCGTTGCTGATCCTTGGCCTTTCTCCTAAAACTCTCCGAAACAAAAGCCTAATTAAATAAATCCCACACTTTTCTTTTTATCCATCTCTTTGCGCGCGGTTTCCTGCAAATTTCTTTCTTGAGAGAAAAAAAAAAAAAGAGGAAGAAGACAAAAAAATCATGAGCAAAATACGAGGTTTCTGTCTAAAACACCGAGTCACCACAATTTTCCGGCGATTTTTCCGACGGAGATGTTCCCCGGCCGCATACCGCCGGCTCGGCCCCCATGCGGGTCGGGTCGACCCCTTGTCGAGGCTGATCAGCTGGACTGGCCGCCTCAAGACAAAAGCGAAGGCGATCCTAAGTAAGAATATGGATCCGGGACGGGGATACATTCGGGTCGGGCAAGAACCATATTATGAAAGACCGGGTAGTAATAATATACCGAAAGGGCATATGGCGGTTTATGTGGGGCAAAAAGATGGTGATTTTGAGAGGATTTTGGTGCCGATTGTGTATATAAATCACCCGTTGTTTGGGGATTTGCTGAAGGAATCCGAAAAGGAATTCGGGTTTAATCATCCGGGTGGGCTTACCATACCCTGTCGGATCTCGGAGTTTGAGCGTGTCCAGACCCGGATCAAGGCGGGCCAGTGTACCCGGAAGTTGCTGTCGTGGAAGAAAACGGATAGGAGTTTAATGACGTCTTCTAGAGTATGATGATGATGAAAACGCGTTGCTATATTAGCGATTTATGGTATTTAATTATTTTTATTTAAATACTTTTTACTATTCTAGTTTTCTTTTTAGGCTCCTTTTTTTGGAATGGTTGAGGTTTCATCCATGGTGTGTGGTTGTATATAAATGGGGAGAATTTTGAAATTAGAATCTTTTTTTTTTCTATTAAATATCGTTGTGAGTAGGTTATCCTTGATATTAATTCCTCGTATATTTCTTTTACTTTATTTTTCGATTTTCTTAGTCTCCCATTGTCGTATGGATGTTAAACGGAAATGAGATTATCATTAGAGTCACATAGCATAGGCCTCCATCTATAGTCCTCTCAAAATGTAGTTAAACATTTGTTTAATATCTTAAATATGAATGATTAAATTGTGATACTCTTACCACAAGTATATGGTGATGTTCATCCTTTCATAAGGATAAGAAAGTAGTTGGTATGTGGGAAAATGATTTGCGGTCCCAAATAGTTCTCTTCATTGGATTATGGATAATTATTAGGAGAAAAAGTTATAAGGATTTGAGTTGATCATGAATAGTAAAATTATATCAATTAAACAGAAAAATTACAATAAAACAAAGGGTAAATTGATCCATGCGTCAAAATTATAAATAAATACAATTGTGCATATTTTTTCTTGAAGGGTTATAGATTTTTAATTTTATATTTTGCTTTTTTAAGTTGGAAAAAAAAAAGTGCGGTGATTTTTGAAACGGAGACGTCTTCCGTTTACGCGAAATTGTTTGTACTAAAACTTGTACTTTAAAACCTAAATTTGAAGCTTCCTCGTTGTGGAATAATTAAGTAATATTTTCAAGAAGGTAGTTAACATATATATCAACGATACCTTTTTCCACATCATAAATGATTTGCAATCATCACTATCATATTAAGTGGTCTACCCACTTTTCTCCTACTTTGTGGAACAAGAATGCGGAATTCATCAATCATCAATACATATATATTCCATACGCATTCACTAAAGTTAAAAAGTTAATTTGTACTACAATAAATTAACAAAGACGCTCGCGAATTATTCGGAGTTCGGTTTGAAAAAATTCATTGAAAATTTATTAATTTTCTAAACGAGCCGAACTCAAACCTCGAACCGAGCTCAATAAAATTATTGAACCGAGCTCAAATAGAATAGTATTTAGCTCGGCCAACTCGCGAAATGTTCCAACTCAAGCTTAATCGAACATGCTCACAAGCATGTTCATTAATATTATAAATATTTCAAACAAGTAAATTAAATAAGATCTTTTTTAAAAAAAAACACAAGCTCGAATATGTAAATTAAATGAGTTTAATTTTTTATAGCATTCAAGCTTAGGTCTGATTAGTAAATTTTCGAGCATTTCACGAGCCGAGCTCAGTCCAAATTACATGATAAATATTTTTCGAGCCGAGCTTTAACAAGATAGAAAAAGCTCGAATAGAGCTTGAGTATCAGGGTGTTCGACTCGATTCAGTTCGTTTACAGATGATGCTATTCTCCCCGGTAGATTGGTGACGATGAGAATCTACCACAGGAGTATTAGGTTACAATAGGATAGATGATGGAATTCTTCGACCAAAATTTCACAACACAAATGAACCGTTGATATATGAATCCATGACCCTATTATGAATGGAAATAAGAACCTTAGAATATGAATGAAGACTTTCAGGAATGGATGATCAGTTTGATAAGTCGGATTTGAATCTCACGAGATTTTCTCATTCAACTCGGATAACTATCAAAAGAAATATAAACACTTAATTGAATCACATATTAAAGTTCATAATATTTTCGTTCTCCATGACCCCATGGTAGAGAATAAGTTTCCTAAATAGAAAACTAGAAAACAAGGAAATAAATCTGCAAAAAGAAACAAATCTGCTAAGAAAATTAATCTAGCAATGAAACAAATAAAAATCTAAAATTATGCCTAACTAAATTCGAAAATTACTAAGTATATAAATAAGTCTCCTAATTAAAATAGAAATCCTAAATAATATAGAATAATAATTTCGTCCAACTAGGATTTTCGGTGACAGCGGGTACAACTTCTCTCAATGGGTCCCCTGGACAGCTTTGGATCACATCATTCCCCTCCTCTTAAAATGGATTTTTTATTCTCAAATCTGAACCCTCTAGATTAAAGACTAGCATGAACTGGTCATCGAAAATTTTCTGAATACAATTCACACATCTTCTCTTCAAGATCATCCAAGCTGAATGAAACAATTGCAACTTCTCCACCATGCAGTGCTTGATCATGTGGAAACATGGACAAGTCTGGTGGTACATCTTCGTCAACTTGTAAGATAAAGACATCAAAGTAAATTGTTGACATCCGATGTTAGATTTTAGAAAATCCACTATATGTTTTTGCACGAGCTCCTTTTGGTCTACAATCACTACCCATATGATTTCATGCTCCTTTCCAAAACATGGCTGCAAAGTTAACGCTTTTTCCCCATCTTTCACTTCTAATTGTTGTATATCATCTTACTCTTGTATTGCCTCTTCTTCATGCTTCAACGACAAACTCAATGACTGACTATGTTCCATTGTAGTTTTGACATGAACTGAGTCGTCTACAATTGTCATCTCCAGATTGACAACTTCTAGAATTGGCCCCTCTAGAATAAGTTCATCCACAATAATTGAAACCGACTTTTCTGTAATTGCTTCAACCTCAAAATCTTCAGAAACTGATTTGTCTATGGTTGTCACCTCCATGTCAGAATCTTCCTCAACGAGCCTCTCCAAATTAGAAACATCTTCAGCAATTTCGTTTCTTCCATCACAAACTTCTTGATTGTAGGATATCGACATCTCTAAACCCGATTCTAGCATACGTGTGATAACATTAAAATCCAAATCCTAGATAGAGGATTTCGACTGTGTAGTATTATCACTCCACTTTCTAAGTTGTTTATCCACCTTGATTGCCTTTTGCACCATGTCCTTCAACTTCTCATAGTGCTGCAATGACACTCTTTCACGGATTTCCATACGCAGGCCATCTAAAAATCTAGCTATCGTATCATCTTGATATTCCTCCACCATAGCTCGTCTCATGACCATTTTCATTTCAATGTAGTATTCCTCTACACTGCTTCTTCCTTGCCTTAGATTTTGTAGCTTCCTTTCCAGCTCCCGATAGTAGTTATAAGACATATGTCGTCTTCTCAACACCCTCTTCATTGATTTTCACGTCTCTATCGGTGGCTCCCCATTACATCGCCTAGTGGGTATAAATTGATTCCACTGGGTGATAGCAGATCACAAAACATGATAGCTACTACATTAACATTCTTCCGCTTGGGGTAGTAATGACAGTCAAACATGGATTCTATTTGCATCTCCTAATAGGGTATAACTCCGGATCACTCTTCCTTTGGGATGAGGGAACATTTGCCTCTCAATACTCTTCCCGTTCATCTCTGTGGCAATATCTATCACTGTATCCTCCATAACCTATAAAATTAAACTTTTTTTTTCTGATTTTTTTTTATATTTTTTACTTAACTACTAATAATAATAACTGAAATAACACTACAATAAAGATCAAATACAAAATTTAACAAAAAACAAATAGAAGTTTTTTTTTCAAATCAGTTCTTTTTTTATTGATTCCTTTTTTTGGTTTTTTTTTTCTTCAGGTCTTTTTTTCATTAGCTTTTCTTTCTTTTTTTTTTTATTTTTTTTGCTGGCTGAATTGGAACCTGATACAAAGCCATAGCTTTGATATCACTTGATGCGATCATCGCCGGCAGATTGGTGACAATGAGAATCTACCCCAAGAGTATTAGGTTAGAATAGGAACCTAATAGGAAACCGTAGCTTTGATACCACTTGATATGATCATCGCCGACAGATTGGTGACGATGGGAATCTACTCTAGGAGTATTAGGTTACAAACGATAGATGATGGAATTCTTCGACCTGAATCTCACAACACATGCGAATTGTTGATATATGAATCTAGCTACGACCCTACTGTGATTGAAAATAAAAATCTTAGAATATGAATGAAGACGCCACAAATGGAGATGAGCGATCCGTTTAATAAGTCAGATTTGAATCTCACGAGATTTTCTCGTTCAACTCGAATAAATCTCAAAAGAGATATAAAACACGCAATGTTAATTGAATCATAGATTAAAGTTCATAATATTTTCGTTCCCCATGAACCCTTTATATAGGGATGATAGAGAATAGAGAATATGTTTTCCTAAACAGAAAACTAGAAAACAAAAAAGAAAACAAATTTGCTAAAAAAAAAATCTAACAAGGAAATAAATAAAAAACATAAAATTAAGTCTAACTAAATTTGCAAATTACTAAATTAGTAAATAAATAATTCTCCTAATTAAAATAAAACTCCTAAAATAATATAGAATAATAATTTCATCAAACTAGAATTTTATGTGACAATGGGTTCAACTTCTTCTATAGCCCCTTGGACAACTTTTGATCACATCAACAACCCTACTAATTTGTATGTAAATATATGTTTTTACTAAAAATTGTGTCTTAAAATATAGTACTCCATCGAGTATATATAGTACATATCATCAATATTGATTCATCTCAAAAACCCTATTATTTCTCATGTATTTAGCGAACAATAGTTAACCCCCACCGGTTCTTAAAATTACCAAATGAAATTCTCTAGGCTCTAGCCCATATGTCTAGTTCAACTGGGTCTCAATATTAAAATTATTATATTTTCTCCAATTTTTATTTTTTTTGTTTAATTTAATTTTACATTATTATTTATGATTTGTTCCACCTAATTAAGATTTATAATTAATTTTTGATATTTTAATTTTAATTTTTCTAATTAACATAATTGATTACTCCAAAGTTAGGATTTATAATTTTTTAAAATTTCAATTCATAAGCCATAGATATTAAACATAATTAAAACTCCGTAAGCGATTCTCATGCATACATAAACAACCCATTAATTCCAAATATTACTATATATCTTGGTAATTTGCCTCCAGCTAATAGATCACCACAGATGTCCCTCTCATGATCGAAATATGCCGTAAATGGTGGAGAATTTATCAATATATATCACATCTCATTATTTTATTTATGTCCAAAACACACACACACACACTCCACTCCATGGTGGATTCTCGATCTGTTTCGCTTTAACACCATATATTGTCACAATCTTTATTCTTAAGCTACGCAAGATCCTTATTTATGTATACGTACAAACATAGGTATATCTCGCAATGAGCTCAAGTTCACAATTTTTCATGCACACGATTGCTTGTTCGACTAAATAAGCCATTATTCAAAGTGTTTATTTAGATACTTTTACAATTATGTGGTTGTGATTTGTGAAATTCGAAGAATAGTCCAAAGAGTCACAAAATTCGATGTCCCCCTCACATATGTATATATTTTGTCGACCACTGGTGATTTTATACGCCACAATAAAGGTTCCAACAATTTTTATTTATATTTAATATCCAAGTGATCTAATTTGATTTTTCGTACTAGCAGGCTAGAACTAGAAGCCAATAATGAAATATGAAATAAAGTCGTCCATAACTCTCTCTCTCTCTCTCTCTCTCTCCCTCCCTCCCTCCCACCCCCGTGTGTGTGTAATCCCTATATTAATACGAATTATTGTTATTGTTGATCATTTTGAGTAGACAAAAACTTATATAAAATTGTTTAATGGATCTCTTGTATTAGACTGTGTTAAATAAGATCCAAATCTTCTTAAAAAATCAATCCAAATCCGCAAAAACAGTATCTTCTTAAAAAATCAATCCAAACCTGCAAAAATAGTTAGGCTCGCGGGCTCCACACGCATATCATCACTAAGTATAAAGTATAGTATCACTAATTATATGTCGAAATATCACTTAATATAAATTGAAGTATAATTAACTATTACGTATTTTCACATGCTAAGAAGGAAATAAATATGTATAAATCATAACGTAGGGTTTTAATTAGTTGATTACCCTTCATTTATCTTCTTTTTTTTGGGATATGTTTGTTGATTTTCAGACATCATGATGTATCAATATGTATGAAGTAAAGTATCACTACTTAATATGAATTGAAGTATTATCAATTATGAAGTGTTTTCATATGCTAATAAAAAAATGAATTATTTTCTACATGAATCATAATGTGAACTTTTAATTTAGTTGATTCATTTATCTTTTTTTAATATGTTTGTTGATGCTTCAAACAACAAACACCACCATGTATGAAGTAAAGTATCACTAGCAATGAAGCAAAATATCATTACTTATGAAGCATGTGACAGTCCCATTTTCTTTTTCTTTCTTTTTTTTCAACTTTTTCAATTTTTTTTAATTTTTTAGTTTTTTTAAATCTTCATTTTATATCAAGTCTAGTGTATGCGCTCACGCGTTAGCGTCGGACGAATGCATTGAGCGAGACGCTGGATGCAAAAATTAAATTAATTCAATTCAATTTTAGGGTTCACTAATTTTATTTTAGGGTATATATTTATTTCAAAAAAAAATTAATTAAAAAAATAAATATATATTTATAAAAAATGAAAAAATTAAAAAGTGATAAAAAAACCAAAAGGGGATGGAGAAGGCAAGAGGAACCACTAAAAAAGAAAGAAAAAAAAAAGAGGGACGCCTCATGGGTCAAATAGAGATTCGTCTAACATAAGATATTCGTTAAACGATCTCACACAAGTGTGTCTATCTCTTTTGAGTTAATATGGGACCATATTACACCAATCTTCATATAATACATGAAATTAAAATTGATAAACCATATGTAAGTACACCACAACCGTTTGAAAACAATTTTATATATAAAGATCTAGTCAAATATATTTTGGCCAATACTTTTCTTCGAAAATCAAGTGGGCTGATTTTATTTCTTGCCCTTAAAAATGAATATAGCGTTCTCCATGAAAGCTATTAAACCGGAATATCGATATGAAACATTGAAATTTGAAGACGCAATTTGTTGGTGGGAGAAAATGAAGGGTGTTCGTATATAATTGCAGTTTTGGACCTTACTTTATAAAATAGGCTCAACTACTAGGCTGGTCCAGAAATAGCAATATGGAAAAATTGAAACAAACTTTCATCAAAACAAAATATTCTCATCTTGCAGCAGCTGCAAAATAAATATATATATATATATATATATATATATATATATATATATATATATATAGGGAAAGGATCAAATGAAAACCCTTCTCCCAGGTAAGAACTAGGAAGCAATTCTAACCCTTATTTTACTCAATATGCACTACAAGAATATCACGATTTAGCGACGGAAATTTCCGTCGGTAAACCGAGATTTTCTGGCGTTATTTCGAGTTAACGACGGATTAACGACGGAAACTCACCGTCGTTATTTCATTAGTCGGCAATCCAAATTTACGACGGATAACTTCCGTCGTTAGTTGTAACGACGGCCATAACGACGGATATGGTCCGTTGTTAACTCTGGTGTCGTCTACAGTCGTTACCTTTTACGACGGACTCGGTCCGTCGTTAATAATTAAAAAAAAAATATATAACGACGGACAACGTCCGTCGTTATTTTTTTTTAATTTCTGTTTACGTTTATTTTATTTGTTTTTTGTAATTTAGATTATTGTTTATAAATAAATTATGGAAAAACTGTAATAAAACGTTGAATAATATATATAAAATCTCCAATAAAATACATAAAATGTAATATACGATAATAAAGAGTGTATAAAATACAAATAATAATAGTGTCAAGATGAAGATGGAGGAGGGCCCCTAAACTGCGCCCGCATCAGCTCGAACATCTCGGCCTGCTGGCGCAGCATCTCCTGCTGCTGATCGATCTTCTCCTGCTGGGCTTGGAGAAGCGCTGCCTGTGCGTCCATCTTCTCCTGGAGAGCCGCCTGCTGGGCATCCATCTTCTCCTGGAGAGCCCTGATGGCAGCCTGAGTGTCGGGCTGTGGAGGAGCTGCAGATGAGACGCTAGGAGCTGAATAACTCCTAGATCGACTGCCGAGCCCAAACACTCGATTCTTCTTCGAGTGTCGGAGGGCAGCGTCCACGTATACGGCGCTCATGTCCACGGGTGGTGGCGCCTCATCTGTGCCAGGAGTCGGCTGGCTCAACTCCTCAACTCGAGCCAATACATCAGCCTATTCACAAAATCAAAAAAGAATGATTAAATATTTAATTTCTATGTTATTAATAAATTTATAAATATCGATAAATTAACTTACAGCTATACGGGCAGACTTCCCATCTGTGTCGGATCCATCGGCATTGTCGTGCAGCTTCCTGAATGTCTCCCACGCCACGTCATTGGGCTGCACGCCCTTCTCCTTAGCCTATTAATTGGATAGAGATGTTAGCACAAACATATTAAAAAATAAATAAATAAATAAATATTAATTTAATTGCATACCAAAGCTGCAGCATGTGCAACTGCATTCCGAGAGCCTCCTCGATGCTTCACAATGCCTGTGCCAGGACCATCGGGCTCATTCAGACGATTTTTCGATGCGATCGCTGACTTCTTCTTGAAGGCATCACTGTCCCAGTGCGCCTTGAAGCCCTCCCACATCTCAACTGGCATGAATGGAGGGCAGCCCTTGGTCCTATCCTTCTTGAAGGTATGTACCATGTCCCTGTATCTCTGAGGAGCTTTAAGCTCCCATGCTGCCCAAATGGCATCCTCCAAAGTGGGATCCCAAAACCACTCCTTCTGCAAGATATTGAGAACATATGAAAATACTAAACTTATATAGCATTTTAAAATATATGTATATAATAATAAGATACCCGGAACTCCTCTCTATATGTCTGCCTCCTCTCAGGAGGCACCATCTTCCAGGTGTAGGCACCCGGGTGCAAAAACTTCTTGAAGCTCGATGTGATGGTGGCTGAGACGGGATAACTCGGCATCAATTGGCTTCCAAATATAAAAAACAATAAATATATTAGAATATTACAGTTATTAAAATAATAATCTGTAAAAAAATATTCAAAACTATCTAATTCAACATACCCATCCTGAAGCCAACAACGACGCCGACCCTGCGCATCAACATCGGGCAATGACGATCCATGTAGTGAGATATCGCCAACTGGGCCGCTCAGGCCCACAGATGACGATGATGAACCCCCAGCTAATGTAGTACCGTCTCCCTGCATCTGCAAAATCATATTAAGTTTAGTTTATGAAGTTAGCAAATTGCAACGGTACTAAGTACTTGAATAAGAAAACATATATATATATATCTATATATATATATATATCAAATAAGACCAACCACACTAATCATCTATGTCATCATCATCACTTATACTGTCATCTGATAAATCGATCTCTGGTTCTATATCTTCTTCATCTTCTTCTTCTTCTTCTTGAATGTCTATTACCCCACCATCTGGATGATTTGGTATAGAATCGTCATCAATTGTGAGGGTATGCAAACCATCAACTTCATCCTCTTGAAAGGCTGAGGTTATGATTGTATTATCATCCTCTGATGGTACTTCAACATTAGATCGAGCCTTTATTTTGCAGACCGCCCACCAATCACTTCGAGAGCGATTTAAAGTTGGGTATTCACAGTAACAGACTTGGATTGCTTGTTTAGCTAGCACAAATGGATCAGATCCTGAATACTTACGCTTATGATTTATAGAAACCATTTTGTAGTCAGGATGCACATTTGTTCCTTGTGTTGATGTATCAAACCACTCACATTTAAACAACACTGTCTTCTTAATAGGCAGACCAGCGTATTCCAACTCAATCACCTCCATCAATCGTCCGTAATATTTAGTGTGTGTCCCTTTAATGCAGACTCCACTATTTATTGTAGCTCACTGTGAGACGTGGGCAATTGTGTGAAATTTATACCCGTTAATAAAGTACACAGGGTAGACATTAATGGAATGAGAAGGTCCACTTGAAAGATCACGCATGATCTTGTTGACATTATTATTTGGATCTTGTGCCTGTTACAATAGAAAACTTTATACAATGTTACAGTTGCTTAGGTATATTTCAAAAAATTAAGTATGGATTAGAATTTGGTGAAATAACAATAACACATTTAAACAGTTCACATGCTTACGTTGTGTACTGTTCAACTTCTGGACAATTAAGTAACACGTAAATCTGTGCTGCAGCATACTCGTTCTCTGTCAAATATCTTTTTGACATTCTTCCAGATGGTCGACCGTGCTGCTTGAAAATCTCCAGATTTGGTGCACTGTCATCTTGTGTGTCTCCAAGACCTTCATAATTACGAGGCATGTTTCTGAGTCTCATTTTTACAAAATCTTCAAAATAATACGAACAGAAGGTCGAAGCTTCTTCCACCAAGTAAGCATTGCAGATTGAGCCCTCAACTCTTGCTTTGTTTCGGACGTTGTTTTTCAACTTCCTCAAGTACCGTTCGAATGGATACATCCATTGATACTGTACAGGCCCAGCAAGTCTGGCTTCATCAGCCAAGTGGACAGGTAGATGCTCCATTGAGTCAAAGAAACTTGGTGGAAAAATACGTTCAAGTTTACACAAAATGATTGGAATACTTTCATGCAACCGACACACATCATCAACAGTGATACTTCTGGCTGTCAAATCCTTGAAGAATAAACTCAATTCTGTGATTGCCTTCCAAACATTGAAAGGAAGGAGTTCAGCAAATGTAATCAGAATGAGACGTTGCATGAACACGTGGCAGTCATAGCTTTTCATGCCAAACATTTTCAGTTTTCTCATATCCACGCATCTGCTCATGTTGGACATGTACCCATCTGGAAATTTCAACTCTCGAACCTACTCAAATAAGATGTTCTTCTCTTTCTTGTCCAACGTATAACAAGCCTGTGGACTCGTTCCGTTTTAGCTCTGGTCTTGAACAATACATATTCAACTCTTCTCTAGATTTGGAGGTATCTTTTGTCTTCCCCTGCACATTCAACACAGTATTGAATAGATTATCAAACACATTCTTTTCAATGTGCATGACATACAGATTATGACGAATCAGCAGTGAGCTCCAGTATGGAAGATCCCAAAAGATACTTTTCTTTTTCCACCCGCAATCTTTGGAAATTGTCACATTATCATTATTCTCTGTGACTTTTTGAAGACCCAATGCTTCAATGCGAGCCAGAATTTCGTGTCCCGATCTCATCTCTGGAGGTCCTCCATTCACCACTTTGTTTTTTAAGAATGATTTTTTATTTTTTCGGAAAGGGTGGTTTGTAGGCAAGAATTTATGATGGTTATCAAACCATGATTGTTTACCACTACATGATAAGGTGAAGGCGTCAATGGACTCCATACAGTGTGGACATGCCAATCTCCCAACAGTGCTCCAACCAGATAACATGGAGTAAGCGGAAAAATCACTAATTGTCCAAATCAATGTTGCTCGCATCTGAAAATTCTGTTTCAATGAAACATCATATGTAGGCACACCAACCTCCCATAATTGAATCAATTCAGATATCAAAGGTCGTAAAAATACATCCAACTTCTCTTTCGGATTACGTGGCCCTGACACCAATACAGTTAGGAACATGTACTGCTCTTTCATACACATCCATGGGGGTAGATTATACGGTGTAATGATGACAGGCTACGAAGAATACTGTTGTCCTGATTGCCCAAATGGTTGGAACCCATCAGTAGATAGACCCAACCTAACGTTACGTGCTTCAGAAGCAAATTGAGGAAAAATTGTGTTCAGATGTTTCCATGCAGGAGAGTCTGCTGGATGTCGCATTACTCCGTCATCAACAGATGATGCATGCCACCGCATATCCTTTGCTGTTGCATTAGATGCATACATCCTCTGTAACCTCGGAGTGAGTGGAAAATAATACATCTTCTTGTGTGCAACTGTGGTCTTCTGTCTTTTTTGCGAACGACGACTCGTTTCCTTGAAACGGGGATGACCACAGAGTTTGCATTCAGTCAAGTCACTATCAGCAGCCCAGTAGATCATACAGTTGTTGAAACAACAATCGATCTTCTCAACAGGTAGCCCCATACCCCGTAGTAATTTCTTTGTGGTGTAGAAATTATCAGTTACCAAATTGTTCTCAGGAACAATCTCTTTCATTAATTGAGTTAGCTGATCAAAACATCTCTCTGACATGTTATTCTCAGATTTCAAGTTCAGCAGACGAGCAACGAGTGACAATTGAGAATGGTTCTGACAACCCGGCCACAATTCTTTGTCTGCGGCCCTCAACATGTCATAAAATTGTTGCGCTTGTGGATTTGGGGCCTCATCGGTATGATCATCGACATTGATATTGATATGCGGACCAGCAGCATCCATTACCATGTTCTGGTATGTATTCATTCCATCATGACCACCCAAATTCTGATCGGTGTCCGGATGCACCTGTTGTTCACCTTGATAAATCCATACACGATAATTGTGCACAAATCCTTTCTTTGCCACGTGTAGTCTAACGGTAGATGGCGTTTGGAATGAAATATTCTTACACTTACGACATGGACACTTAATCTTGTCTACGCTCATGAAGGACGGTTGATTGCAGGAAAACTCGATGAAAGCATTTAGTCCATTAAGGAAGTCCGGATTCAAAGCACCATTCTGAAGGTATCGCCGGTACATCCATTCACGATCTAGACTCATTGTAGAAGGCCAACTTCTAAAAATTTTGATCGTAAAATACGCACTGATTATCGTTCAATGAAATATAAAAATAATTCATTCAAAAATAGCGCTAATTTTTTAATAAAATTTCGGCAACACCTATGTGAATTTCCTAGTCCCAAGTTCTCGACTCTATGCTAATTGATCTATGTTCTTCTAATCGATTCAAAACAACAATACCAACAGAAACCAACAATTCAATAAAGAGGGATCCAGGGGCCCTCATCCCAAACAGAAACCAACAATTCAATAAAGAGGGATTCAGGGGCCCTCATCCCATTTAACATAATTGTCATACTTAGCATAATAAATTCAAATAACATACTTAGAATGATAATTGCCTAAATAACAAGCTTAATTAGCCTAAATTGCCCAAATAAATTTAACATCATTAATTGACATATAAATGCATAAATAACATACTTAGCATGCTAATTGCCTACATAACAAACTTAATTAGCCTAAATTTGCCAAATAAATTTAACATAATTAAATGACATAAAATTGCATAAAAAACATACCTAGCATGCTAATTGCCTACATAACAAGCTTAATTAGCCTAAATTTGCCAAATAAATTTAACATAATTAAATGACATATAATTGCATAAAAAACATACTTAGCATGATAATTGCGTAAATAACATACTTAGCCTAAATAACATACTTAGCATAAATTGACAAAATAAATTTAACAAAATTGCATACTTATCTTATTTTATTCTAAAGTTACTAACTAACCTCGTATCAGCAGCAGTCCTCTAGACAATGCCCAACAATCACGAACCAGTAAAACTGTAATATTTTGAAAATTTTTAGGGTTCATGGAGAAATTGTATGAATACAGAATTATATTGTACTCCATGAGGCAAGTAATAATACCTTATCTAATATTAAAATTAGATAAGGTAATAATACCTTATATAATTTTTAGGGTTCAAGGAAACCTAAATCTAAGTTATAACTTGATGTCGTGTCTGATTAGACGACTCCGATCCTCTCCTTTAATTTTATCTTGGGAGTGTTGTTAAATATATATTAAGGAAAAATAGTTCAACTCTTGCCTCGACTCAACAAATTAAATTAATTAAAATTCAAAATTTTGCTTGACCACATACACTAGCTAGCTAGCTAGCCATTTATGGTATAAGATTATAGTAAACTTGTAACGTAACCTCATACAGTGCTCAAGTTCATGGATATATAGCATCTCCACCTCCACCTCATTTTAGCATCTAGTCGTTAATTAATTAGTAAAATATTTGACAACCGATATGATTGAGAAGAATTGTTTGCATTTAGAAAGAGTTTAATTAACTATTGTCTCAACTTAAATGTACGTAAAATAAAATGCTACTCAACTAAATAATCCAACACCACTTTCATCTATTCAAAAATCAATTAAGAAATAAATTGTAATCTCTATATATCAACTGCAAATGCAAGCACTGTTATTTTTCTTTTTCTTTTTTTCCTTTTTTTTAAAATTTGGACACAATGCTGTTATACTTCATCTGTTGGTTACTGCATCAATATAATAAAGCATTTAATTTTACAGTGCACATATATACATATATAATATGAAATTGGAATATTACTAAATTTGGACACAAATTACAGCATGAAATTGAGATTATATTGGGCAAAATTAAAACTAATGTGACAGTTGGGTTAGTGCAGACTTACCTGGGCGGCGACGGCGACGGCGGAGGGAGGACGGCAGGGCGGCGACGGTAGTGGACTGAGGGGAGAGGTTGGGACGCTGGCCGATGAGAGAGAGAGAGAGCGGGGGGCGGAGGGCAGGCGGCCGGGCGGCGACGGCGCAGGAGCGGGAGGGCGAAGGGCAGGCGGCGACGGCGCAGGAGCGGGGAGGGGGGCGGAGGCCTCGATCGGATTTAATTAGGGATCTGAAATGAGAAAGGGGAAGCAGAAACTGTAAGTATAATCAGGATTTACCGACGGATTTAACGACGGCCCTTTCCGTCGTTATATTTTATCGAATTTAAATAATTCAAAAAATCATAATATTAACGACGGTCAAGGCCATCGTTAAATTTTAGGGAATTTAAATAATTCAAAAAAAATAATATTAACGACGTCCGGGTCCGTTGTTATATTTTTGGTAATTTTTGTAATTCGAAAATCATAATATTAACGACGGACACATCCGTCGTTAACTTTGCGGGAATTTTAATAATTCGAAAATCATAATATAAACGACGGACGGGGCCGTCATTAAATTTTAGGGAATTTTTAAATTCGAAAATCATAATATTAACGAAGGACTATATTCCGTCGTTAACTCTTCAGGAATTTTAATAATTAAAAAATTATAATATTAACGACGGAACAGTCCGTCGTTAAATTTTCCCGATTTTGAATAATTCGAAAAACATAATATTAATGACGGATGTGACCGTCGTTAAATTTTCAGGAAATAAATCAATTCAAAAACTTGATTTTTAACGACGGAAATGTTCCGTTGTTAATGTTAACGACTGCTATTCTGTCGGTATTCCGTCATTAAGATTAGCGATGGAAAGGTCTGTCGTAAGTCCGTCGGGAATTACGACCCGAAATTATTCCGTCGGTAATGCCGTCGCTAAAACGAATAATTCTTGTAGTGATGGATGGCCTAGATTAAATTAAATTTAAGTGGATGGACAGTGGCATTCCTGTAATTTTCGGCAACTTTGTGGGAGGGGGTAATATAGTAATTCAATAATTCTTCCCTTTTGTTCTGTTTTTTATTTCCATATATTCATCCTTCCGCTTTTTTTCTTCAGATTTTTTCCCTCTCTCTCTCTCTCTCTCGCTGATTTAGGTTCTTCTTCTTCTTCCCTTTATCTATTTAATCTGGTCGTTCCAGATTTTGTAATGGAGGGAGGAGATTGGTTCCCAGTTCCCACCTGTTGACTGGTTCTCACCAGATCCCATCCCTATATATATATATATATATATATATATATATATATATATAGAGGATGGTTCTTGTGTAAACCAACCATAGTGTGTAAACCGTAAATCAATCTCCCACCACACATCATTCAAAATCCAATGGTCTAGATTTGGTCAAAGGGGCGGTGGCATAATTGTAAATAAAAGGAACTTTCAAAAAACGTGGTGGTATTTTGATAATTTTCACGTTAAGGTAAAAAAAAGTGGACTTCCAGAGCAAATGCTAATAGAGACACAATCATATGCTGATGAACACATAATCATGTGCTAACAAAGTAATATCACTTCATGCACAACACGTAAATTTAAATGCAAAACTGATTTTCTTGTGAAATAATTAAATGATGAGTTTAATATGGTTGGAAAGCTAGTTAAGCCTACTTTACAAGAAAAAAACAATTTCAAAAAAATATTAATCGTTGACAAACTTATGATTGTTTTATTGAAGGTTGTTAGCTGCATTATTTAACTTCAATCCACTACATTATTGTTTCACTAGCATTGGATAATACATTCATTTAGCATTACATAATGTTTTCGTTAGCACGCGACAGTGCTATTAGAAGTAAATGATGAAATGCAATACAATTAAACTATTGAATCCTAAAATTGATGTAATAAACTCTTGTAGTAATATATAATGTTTCCGTTAACATACGACAATGCTAACAATATCATTTGATAATGCTAATGTTATAATGCTATTGTCATATGCGTTATATAATTCTACTATTAGCATTATCATATGCTAACAATAGCATATGATAATGCTAACAATAACTTTAACATTCATTTATACTAACAAATATGTTAGTATTTGCTATTAATAATATTCATTTTATATTATCATCACATGTAGTATGAAAGACACACGATTCTATTAACATTATTGTAATGTTTTCATTAGCATATAACAATGCTAATGTTATCAATGCATTTGTATTCTCATATAAAAAATATCTTGATGTACTAATGTATTGTTTGTTGTCAATATATTATCTTTTGTTAACAATATATTATTATTTCGTTAGCATTATGATAATAAGATATTAATTAGCATTGATAACCAATTCTAAAATGGCTTAATGCATTAATGTATATTGTTCTCTATCAATATATTGTTCTTCGTTAGCGACATGTTATTACTTCATTAGCATTATAATAAAACACTATTAGCATTGTTGAATAATTGTGTCAGATAAATACAACATATAATAGATTTATAGCGTAATTCAAATAATATACTAACGAAAATTAATATTAGTTCATGCTACATTAAAGGTACAAAAGTACCAGAAACACAAAAAATAAACAGAAAAGGACTATAACAAAAACTAAAAATACAAGCTAATTTAGCCGATTTAAAGCCTATATTCTTTCATATGAAGAAAAAGAAAATAGACGCCTCATAAATCTTTCAATGGCTTCATAGAAGATTTCACATCTTAATATATCTATTTTAGTCTCCAAACTATTAGACCTTGAGTTGGCACCTGTCATCAAAATATTACAATGTCAACATTTAAAAATATTTTACTTAGCATACATGATTATATTCGTTAGCACGAATATTAACACGTATAACAAAAACACAATGCTAACAGAAAAATACAATGATGCTAACAGATAAACTGTATCATGCTAACATCATATTACGCGAACAAAAATACCAATATATATATATATACACACTAATTCTTCTACCAACAATTAATTAACTTTAAATCTGAAAACATAAACCATCAACAAAAACATCTTCTTTGGATAAAGAACACGTAGACATAACAAGAAAAGCTCAAAAAAATATTTCAGATGACTTCGAAATCTCATAAAAAATATATGTTAAATCTATCAAATCTATAAAAAATGATACACTAAAACAACGATGGTATACATGATCATGATTGTGTGAGAGGATCTAAAATTAAAAAAACACAGCTCCAGATGAGTTTCAATCACCGGCATTTTTTTTTCTTTTTTAGATCTTCATCGCCGCTACTATTGTTGGATTTTCTCATGTAGGTGGAAGGCATAGGGATATCGATAGTGAAGAAAGAGATGATACATAGAAATTACTACTACTGTTTTTGATGGAAGAGACGATGATAGTTGTGGTGGCGGCGACAATGATGGTAGACACCAACTGATACTAATTATTCTATTTAATGAAAAAACTAATAATACAAGATAATTTAGCCCATTTTAAGTTCAGATTTCTTCATCTGAAAAAAACAGCCAGGTGCCTTATAAATCATTTAGTGCCTTCATAGAAGACTCACATCACACATAACTATTCTAGTACTCTTCAAACCATCAAAACTTAAGTTGGTACCTATCATCATAATATTACAGTTAGCATTTAAAATAATCTCACTTAGCATATAGAGAAATTTTTGTTAGCACAAATATTTTTTCAAATGAATTCGTAACATATACAATAAAAACACAATGCTAACGACAAATCATAATGATACTAACACATTAACCGCATCATGCTAACAACGTACTACACGAACAAAAATACCAAAAATATATATACTGATTATTTAACCAACGATTAATCAACGTCAACTAACGATTAATCAACTTAAAATTTGAAAAAATAAATCATCAACAAACATTATCTCTAAAAAGAACACATATTCAATAAAAGCAAAAATCCAAACAAAAAACACGATAAAAAGCTCAATTTTGATTTTTTTATAGAAATCATAAAATCATTAGTGGATCCATCAAATCCACGAAATAGTAACACATAATTAAGAGGTGGTATACTAAAAAATGAAGTGGTTTATCATAATTAATTTATTTTATTATTTATTTGAATAGGCCCGCGGGCCGGCCCGCCAACCCGCAACCTGTGGTAGGGGCAGGTTGGGTTGGAGGTTTTTAGGCCTGCGGGTTGACCCGCCCCGTTAGCCCGTTTTGACAGCTCTATCCACTATAGCCCATATTTATTTTTATATAACTAAAACGACATAAAATGCTATAATAAAAAATCATAAAATCATAGTCCCTGCCAACCTTTTTTTAAAATTAAGAAAACTAGAAAAATAAAGATGAGAGAACAACAACAAAAATTAAATGCAGATATGAACTGATGAAGATAACTAATTTCATCTACCATATCAGCCATACAAATCTCGAATATGAATTGATGGAGATGAAGCTGCGGCTTCTTTGTTTCGAACAACTAATATTTAATTATTATTTATTTATCTTTGAACGTGGATAATGTCATGGTGTTTTAACTTTTCAACAGGTCCATTTCTATTGCATCAAGAAATGTCTTCTCCAATTTATCACAATTTCGAGTGACAACAAAGAAGTAGATTCTATAAAAACTATACCTTGAGGAAACATATAGCAAATTGCAATTATGAAGATGAGTGAGATGATGAAATCAGCTTCCATTTCTAGAGTGCGACACCACACAGTAGAAAGAACATAAACTTTGACCAAGCATTTTAAATGATTCTATGCTTTCTCTAAGATATTTCTCAGTTTCATCGATCTCCATCAGTTCATATCCGCAATTTGTATGGTTGATATGGTAGATGAAATTAGTTACCTCCATCAGTTCATATATGTATTTAATTTTTGTTGTTGTTCTCTTATAATTTTTTCTCTAGTTTTTGTTAATTATAAAAAGGGGTAGGGGCTATGATTATTTGATTTTTATTTCAACGTATCTCATTTTTTAGTTATATGAAAATGGATGAGAACTATAGTCTAGGGACTATGATAGAGTTTTAGGTTTTAGAGGCAAATGGGTAAAAATGTGTTATCATATTTATTTTTATATTTTATAACTTAGTCGGGTTGTGAAAAGTAAAACAAGGACTGTGTTTAGAATTTCCCTTAAATAATTAGGGGGGGGTGCAATTGTCATCTCTCACCTCTCAAAATCGAGTGTGTGTATGCATATTTTTCATTTTAACAATATATTTAGGAAATAATCTTTGTTAATAACAATCATCTTTGAAGTGTTCTTGATAAAATTTTGGAAGAGAAACTTACACAAGAGAAGAGAAAGATGACAGAAAAATAAATAATCAAACTCAATTGAAATACAATATGAAGCAAACTGGATTCAACTTTCTGCCCTTGGATCTGTCTTGAATAGTTTCAGGAATATACTGGAAAAACGCCTTCGAACATATTCAAAAATGTGGTGGTAACCTTCTGAACATACTCAAGAACCTACTGGAGAAGTCTCAAGCAGATTCTGGAACCTACGGGAAATGTTGGGAATGGATTCTTAAACAAACTTGAAAATGCCTTGAATATAATATAGAACAAACAACAAACTATGTTTAGAATAAAAATCAACCAAGTCGAGAAGACCTCTTTCCACAAGATATTTACGCCCCAGCTAGCGCTCACGGTATTGACATTTGTCTCTCAAAGATAAAACGACTTTATCATTTCTGGATGTAGCACCACAAGTCTGGAAGAATCCAATGAACTAGATAAATGCGAAGACTGGGAAGCTAAAAGCTTGAAAATATGATGCAAGACTATGATGCAATTTGATGGAGATTTTTCATATGAAAAACTTATGGAACTTTTTTTGCCTATCGTGCAAGAATTTCTATTTATAGGCACACATTGAACCTCATTAGGAATTATGGTTTGGGCATTCAAACCACCTCTAATAATGAGAGCCTCCACCACTTCAACTCATTAATTCCATGAGGAGTGGGATCACCCACTACTTCACCTCATTAACTACATGAGGAGTGGCACCGCTCCACTACTGCAGAAGTTACTCCGCCATCATAAGTAGAGTTAGTTACACTCCTGTATATCAGAAGTCACATCCGTGTACACTAATAGGTCGATCAGACACCGTACTGTCTCTGAATCCGTTCCTGATAGATGACCCAACACTTAATCTGAATCAACTAGAACAAACTTTGGGCAAGGCCCAAATCTAATCACATCCAAATCAAAGTCCACTTCATGACCAAAGTCAAGACAAGAAATAATGTCATTGTTCATAACTTGAGAAGAAGAACGAGAACGAACACTGACACGGACGTGTGCACATAATTATGCACATCAGATGTTACACCCAAGTGATTATACACTAACGTGTGCACATAATTATGCACATCAGATGTTACACCCAAGTGATTACACACCAAGTACAAACGTAATTAGATTAGGCTTTGATTGTGAGATTTCTCAAATGTAACGTGATACATTTTCCCATATAGCATAATGCCATTTTAAGTGACCAACTTAACGAAATTTCTCACTCATTGAAAATCAGTTTGAGAAATAAAATATTATGATTATCTAATTCAAAATAGATAAATCATACAATATATAACTCCTTCAAAGTTAAATAATCTGGTCATGGTAAATAGAATAAAACGAGATTGTACACTCACTTTATTAAACCTAATATTTCAACAATTCCCCACATGAGTGAAAATTCATGCATGCATGAATGCAAACACAAAACCTAGTTCTCAAGAGACAAAATTGCATATGAAAATGTAGCTTTCGATTTTGAACCTTTATCTATCAATACTATCAGATATACCGACGATTTAGTGGATGTGATGCCTTGAAACTAACCCTCCTTGGTGTATACCTGGACAATAGCATTGATACAACAATGTCTCAAACACTATCTGTTCTCACATTTGTGCCTGTTTCTAGCCCTGTGCAACCTTTTTTAATTCATAAATATCATATTGAAGCGGGCCCACTTTACACTTATATAGGTAATCTACTTTCCAAGTATCCTATAATACTTGGCCTCATAGAGGTCTAGGAATCATTAAGAGCTCGTTTGGTTAGTAGGAAAGTAAATTTTTTTGGGAGAAAATGATTACTAACTGAATCTTTAGTCTGTGTTTGGACCATAACAAGGAAATTGTTAGGATTCTTATTTTATTATTGGATTAAATTTAAACAATAGTAGATAATAAAATATCTAATATCTATATATATATATATATATATATCTTATTTCATATTACAAATAATTTATAATTTTAAATTACGAATAATATATGATATAATTCTTCAATTTGTAACACTACTATATATATTGAATGCAACACGTTATTTCAATAGCATTGATACAATAATGTCTCAAACATTATTTGTTCTCACATTTGTGCTCGTTTCTGGCCCTGCATAACCTCTTCGAATTCATAAATATCACATTGAAGCGGGCTCACTTCACACTTATATAGGTAATCTGCTTTCCAAATATCCTGCAATACTCGACCTCATAGAGATCTAGGAATCATTAAAAGTCATAAGAGACTTATCCTCACCACATGCAGGTCAACACACTTGACTTGTGTTCCAGGGAATAATTTATAATTTTTCAAGTGTAATGACTCGAACTCTTATAGTTTAGCTGTCCATTTAAATCAAGTTCTTGAGATCTCCAGTCATCATTGGTTGTATTACTACTACTATCATCGTTTTTCTTTGTAGATTTTAATCTTATTTCTTCTAGCAATTTGGTCATTTGATCTCAATTTAATCTTTTGGTTAGCGGATCAGCTGGATTATCTAATGATTTCACATAGTCAACTGAGATAACCCCACTTGAGATCATATGACTTGTTATATTATGTCTCTGACGGATAATGTCAAACCTTACTATTATACATCACATTCATCACATTTAGTGCCCTTCAATAGCAGCTCGCCTATCATAGTGAATCATCACTGCAGACACTAGCTTACTCCAACATGGAATATCTTAAAGAAAGTTACGAAGCCACTCCGCAACACCTCGAGCCTTCTACCTCTTCATTTTCAATTTTTTTCTTTCATGTGGCCCCACTCTCAATCAATTACTCACACTCTCTTACTCATCAATTCTTGTCTCCCTCTCAATAAATTAATTAATTCCCCCTCCACATTTTCTCTCTTTCCTTCTTCTTGATCTCCTCTTCTGATCATCTTCTTTAATTTCTATAGAGTTACAATATGAAATCCCATCCCCCTCTCATCATCTTCCGCCTCATACCATACTCTCCGTCTACTCTCTCTCTCTCTCTCTCTTTCTCTCTCTCTCTCTCTTATCCCCGAGCCCCACTCCCCCTTCTTTCGAAGTGTAGCAATCCATCACCAATTCTCTCTCCTTTCCTTCAATTTTTTTTCATCTCCTAATTTATTATGTTGTTGGAAATTCTGACTCAAAGAAATCGTCCTCTCTTTTTTCCATCAGAAATTGGAAAATAATTTTTTATATAAATTTCAGTACTAGTCGAACCATTCGATTGCTCATTCCTAATTAATTCAGGATCTGAAAGATGAAAACTCTAAATCCAGGACTCGAAAGATAAAAATTCTCAATTCGAAACCTCAAAAATCATGAATTTTGATTTCTTTTTATTTTTAATTAATTTTATATTAATTTTCAATGAAAATTCCTTCATTAATTATCAAAGAAATTGTTAAAATTAATTGAAAAATAAAAGAAATCAAAATTCGTGATTTTATAAGGCCCTGGATTGAGAATTTTCATCTTTCGTGTCCTAGATAGAGAGTTTTCATCATTTAGATCATGAATTGTTATATTACTCATCTTTCAGATGCTGAATCCACAATTCTCTAAATAATATAGATTAATCTACTATTTACTTTCAAGAATGAAAAAATTTGCATATCCCGAAGCCCAAAATTATTTCAAAAATTTAAGATTATTTATTGGATATAAATGCGGCCGAAAAGCTCCTCATGAGAGAAATCCTTCTAATTAGTAATAAAGACTATTTTTTGTACTAAAAAAAACTATTTCTTAAAAGACCCCATCTATCCTGGTCTTTCATGAATAAATTACAATAATTGCCCTCATCTTTTACGCCCTAATTGAGAGAGAGAGAGAGAGAGAGAGAGAGTAACTGAAAATCGCAGTAGAGAGATGGAGTTCAGTTTGAATTTTTTTAATCTGCTACTAGTAGTTTAATTATGATCGATTAAAGCCCAGCTCTCTTTCTCACATTTTTGAAAGGCAAATTTTAATTTGATACAATTTCAAATGATTAATTTGTGTGTTTCTTTGTCGTAATCATATTCCTATTGATTTTTCTTGTACCCTGATGCACTATTTATTATGCAATTATCTGCAACTAATGCAACTAACACATGTCATGCAATATAGAAAGTGAAATCGAGTATCATATCCACAGAGACTGAAATAAAGATCAATACTAAGTACTAAGCTAACAGTTTTCTATTATCCAGGCTACCTAATTTTTACTTGAATTAATCCTAGACAAATAATTAAAATTAAACTCCTAAATTCAATTATCAGATCGAATGCAAATCGAATGAAATTAAAAACGTAAACTTATCAAATAAATAAAATAATTAATCCTACGAAATGCATACACATGAATCCATTATATATTAATCTAATTCCATCAACTTCCAATTAATCCAATTAGCAGTGGAGAATCAGAATTCTAATTACCTATCTCCACCAGGTCTCAAGCTAAAAGTATATTAATAATTTATCAATTACTTTCGTCTCTAGATTGATTGTTAACTCCCAATAGATCAACAGATTTAAAACCTCCTACAGATCACAAGTACGTGTATCAAATCATTCAATTTAATCACACTAATTAATTATTTCCGTCAGGACTCAAATTAATTATCTAGCATACAATGACTATGGCCTTAATCATGCATGAGAAATCTAAACTTGAAAGTAATCGGAAGGAAAATTGATGAAGAATTAAATCAACACATAATTTCATACATGCTACAAACCTTAGAATTAATTATACGAATTACTCACACATGATGAAATCTAAAGAAACATAATTAAATAACAAAGGTTAGAAAAACCGTAGAGAAATTCAATGCATATAAGTTCAATCTTGAATCTTCGTGTATTGCCGCTATGAAATCTAAAATAAAACTGAAAAATAATGAAAAGAAGCTCCTAAATTCATTCCTAACAACTCTATAGATACTAAGTACTAAAAATCTAGCCCAAAAAGTAAATTCACGGGTCAAAAATAGACAAAAGATAAATTATCGGCTCATCCGGTGACGTACAATGACAAACCCGCCGACCGACGGATGGGTCACCAGAAATCTCTGGAGGAATTTCGTGTATCCATCGACCCACTGGGAAGAATCCGCCGATCGGCGAGTGGCTCGCCGGTTTCTGGCACTCTCCACTGTTTTGTTTCTTTCTTACTTGTTTCTCATCTAATTGACCCGATTCAAGTTGGAGGATGACCCTAACTTGATCATTTATCTTTCTAGATTATCTCTGCACTGAATTAGATCTTGAAAATATCTCTTTTTTAGCTCAAACTTCAACCAAAAGATCAAAATATGAGAATGCACGAGAAAAGCCGAAACAACAATCAAACACTAACTTATGCATGCATTAATCCTTAAATACCATTCAAATAAACACCCAAATGTATACAAAAGTCATGTTTATCAACCCCCCGAACTTAAGCCATTGTCCGTCCTCAAAAAATGAGGAGAACACTAAGAAAAATAAACATGGAGGGGTGCAGTAAACTCGATCAACGATGCCTCAAAATAAAAATAAAAATAAAGAACAAACAAAATCACAGTAATCTACACAATTCAACTGCAAAAATAAATCTCGGCAATATAACACTTGAATCTC